>JAYEVJ010000277.1:0-407433 GCA_036346265.1 Melocanna baccifera | reverse complement strand
CTCGCTCTGACGACCATGCATGCAGGGGTGATATCTGTCTCTTGAAATTCGGGTGAGTTCCCATAGCCTTATGAAACTACCCCAAAACCGGAGGTGAACTGCGATCCACGATCGACATAATCTTCTTGGGCACACCATGCAAGGCAATCTGGACATATATAGCTCTTAGCTCTGTCTGTCCCACTTGAAAGTCGTCTTAAGCTGGAATAAAATAAGCAACCTTGGTCAATCGATCCACAATGACCCAAATCGAATCATAGCCCTCTTTGGTCTTAGGCAAGCCGACTATAAAGTCCATACCAATTTCTTCCCACTTCACTCAGGAACTTTCAATGCATTTGTATAGCAAACTGCGGAGTCTACAGTACTCTGCCTTTACTCTCTAACAAACATCACAAAGGGCTACATACTCAGCGATCTCACGCTTCATGTAGCCACCAATACTTATCCTTAATGTCTGGTACATCTTGGTATGCTGCTGGATGAATCGAATCTGACTCATGAGCCTCTTTTAACAACACACCCTTTAGTTCTTGCTTGTTGGGCACACACAAGCTGTTGCTTGAACCACAGGTTCCACTGTCATCCACTTGAAAATCTGACTCTTTACCTTCACTTAAGTTCTTTCGATCCATTGAAATGCCTCATCATCAGTGAGCACGGCGAATCGACCATCAAAGTAATTGCATCTCCATAGGCCCAAAATCACAGCTCAACCAACTCAGGCTAAGCCTGAAATTCCTCATGCAAAGTTGGTGACTCTCTCGAACCATCAGAATTACGGTACACCTTTACTGCTCAAGGCATGCGCAGCAACATTAGCTTTCCCGGGATGATAATGTATGCCCACATTATAATCCTTTATCGGCTCTAACCACCTCCTCTGCTGAGGTTAAGCTGGGCTTGGGTAAAGATGTATTTCAGACTCTTATGATCAGTGTAAACCTCACATGCATTACCCATCGGATAATGACACCAAATCTTTAAAGCATGCACTCTAGTGCCAACTCTAAATCATGGGTAGGGTAGTTCTCCTCATGCAGGTCTCAAGCGGCTTGAGGCATAGGCTACCACTCTCTTGTCTTGCATCAAGACACAACCCAAACATTTGCGCGAGGGCATCCATAAAATATCTCAAAATCCTTGTTAATGTCCAGGCAACACAAGCCACTTTGGGCTGTGGTCAAACTCTCCTTAAGTTTAGAAAACTCTTCGCACTCTGGCGTCCAAGTGAATTTCTTTTCCTTTTGAGCAAGCTGCGTGAAGTGCACGCCAGCTGGAAAATCCCTCAATAAGCGGCAGTAGTATCTGCCATACCAGACTCGGCACTGGAAGTGGTTGAAGTGGGTGTTGCCAATCCAAAACATCACTTACTTTCCTAGGTCAGCTGCGACTCCTTCTCACAACCATGCACTAGAAAGGCGACTTTCCTCATCCAAACTCACATTTGAACTTTGCATACAACTGATTATCTCTCAATTTCTGCAATGCTAATCTCAAGTGCTCTGATGTTCCTCCTCATCCTTGGAATATATCAAAATGTCGTCAATGAACACAACGACAAACTTGTCCAAATATTCCATAAACACCTTATTCATCAAATACATGAAATATCTTTGGAGCATTAGTCAAACCAAATGACATCCTTGTGATTCGTATAGACCATAGCAGTCGAGAAGGCATCTTGGGTATGTCCTCATTCGTATCCTCATCGATGATATCACGACCTCAAATCAATCTTGGAGAACACTCCTGCTCCCTTAAGCTGGTCAAGCGGTCATCAATCACAGGCGAGGGGATACTTATTTTCTACGGTGACCTCATTAAGTGCTCACGTAGTCCACACATCTGTTGACTACCATCCTTTTTTGACGAACAACCTGGCGCTCCCACGGGGATGAACTCGATCGATGTAACCCTTATCCAAAAGCTCCACGAATTTGCTTCTTCAACTCTGCTAAGTCATTGGTGGCATCAGATAAGGTCTCTTGGAAATCGGGCGGTACAGCACAAGCTCAATCGAAACTCAACCTCCTCTCTCGGTGGCATACGGAAGATCATCACGAAAAGGCGTCGAGGTACTCTCGACAAGCTGTACACCCTCCAGTGGATTACCTTGCTCTGGCAAATCATGGTAGCTCTGGTACGACTTACTTCACGCTGCGAATCGCACCTAACTCCGTCTCGAATTGGTTAAGGTTACGCTCTGCTCCACAGTCTAACAACACTGCATACGAAGCCAATCCATTCCCAAGATTACATCTAGGGACTGCATATCCAACAAAATCAGGTCGGCTCACGAACTCAACTCTCGAATGGTTATCCTAACTCTGGACAACCTAGGTTGGATCTCAACTCGGATCAGGGATTGGATTAAAAGAAACAGATCCAAGAGCAACAGATTTCAATTGTTGCTTTAAAGCAAAACTCAGAAACAAGCGAATCACGAAGCTCGAGAATCAAATAAAGCGGTGGCGGGAGGCTAGAATATACTAGAAAGCGTCTGATCCTGGCGTGCGGTGCTGCTGGACATCCTCTGCGGTGGCGTGGTTCACTGACCTCTCACCACCGTCCTGGCGGCACATCACGAGGCGGGGTGCTCCTCGATCTGCTCCCGGGTAGAGTACGGCCGGGTGTGGCTCCCAAGTCCATGCGCCAGGCGTCGGGCCTGCCTTTGAGGGCACTTGCTAGCATAGTATCCCACCTCATGACACTTGAAGCAAGTGACGGATCTTTGCTGAATTGTATTGCTCTGCTGCTGTCCATTGGAACCACGGGGCCCATGTCTTGGCTGGCCCAGCGCGCGTGTCGGCAGTGGGTCGAAATCTGAAGGCTAGCTGCTCTTCTTTGTGCACTTCGTCAGTGTGGTGCTAGGAACCAAAGCAGACCTCTGGGGTGGTGTGGTATGATCCTGCTGGATCAACCTCCTCTTGCGAGACTCCTCGAGCTCGCGCTCTCCTCGATGAGAATGGCCTTATCCACCAGCTGACTGGCGGCATAGTCGGTTGCCTCGACTTGCATTCAAAGCTGAGTTCAAGCCTTTCTTGAACCTCTTACAGCGAGCTGCATGCATGCTACTACATCCTCTGCAGCGTGCGAAGCCATTGAGTGAATTTATGAGATATTCACTCCTTTGCCGGTTCCTCTGCTGGAACTCCGAAACTCAACCTTCTTCATCTCGACCACTCCATCCATGACATGAGCGGTATGGAAAGCCTTGGCGAATTCCTTCAAGTGATGTTGTTACGGTTCTCATAAGTGACTGATGGTTCTCCACCACTCTGCTGCTGGTCGTCAAGTGATGTGCTGCATACAAAACCTTCTCCTGCCGGTGCAGAGCCAAGTTCATTTCTTCTCAACTGAAACGGACCCAATCGTCGGCCTCAAAGGCTCGACGGCCCGAGAAAAAGCAAGCGGTCTCGTCCTCATAAACTCTGCATAGCCCAGTGCTGTGCTGGCAGTCTTGGTGGTGATGCTGGCTCCTGGTCTTGTCATTTGCATCATAGTCTGCATACCTGCATCATAGTCTGCATCATCGAGTTTGGGCCATCAAAAGCGGCGAGGCGGGAGATCCAGGTAGGTGGCCTTTGTTTGCTTGCGACATTGCTCTCTGAGTCTGGTTCACGATTACGGCGGAGGAGTTCTGGTATCAACCATCTTGCTCTGAAAAAAACAAGCTGGCGTTGACCAAGGTAAAGCGAGGGAAAAGCATAGATAAAGGTAAATCGTCTAAGGGGTTTTGCTTAATGGAGACCTAAACTAAACAAACACTTAGCTAACAGGCTAACTAAGCCCGAACAAAAATAAACTCCATTAAAAGATTTGACATGATCGCAATATAATGCTTTTAAGGCAATATTTGCAGCTCACATCACACTCAGCTGCAAATAAAATCCAGCGTGTCTACTACTTTATCTACTCTGAAGGCTCCCACTCGGGTCACGACAAATAGGAGTACATTGATATCGTCCTCGAATCGCGTAGACAACCCATGAGTTGCGGATCGGCGGCGTTGCTCTCTGGCCCAGGCTGGGGTGAACCGACTAGGTAAGCGCGATGATTTCGGTGATCTGACGTCTCTCCTCTGGGCTCGGCGGTGTAGCGGCGGTAGAGTCTTGGCGGCTGCGGCGGGAGCTCCTACGGGGCGCTCTGGTAGTCTCGAGTGGCTCCGTCTTGCTCTTACGGGCGGAGTCGGCCATGTTGATCTTGTATAGCTTGCAAAGCGGCGAATGGCTTTGTCGCGCAACTCCTTGTCTTGACATCTCCCCACTTGCACCGGTGTTCTTGAAAGCGTGATGTAGCACACCTTTGCCGGCTCGGGTGGTGAAGTATAACACAGAGATGCTCCGATCGTTGACCTTTGCTTCTCATCCTTGGTGAGGTAGGCGGGACAGTCTCTTAAATCAGAGGATCCATAGCAGAGCAGCGTGAAGTGACCTCCATCCTCTGTGTATATGTAGAAGCTTGGGATATCTAATGCATTTATAAAGGAAAGATCAGTTTATAACTTTAGGAAAACAAATTTTGCAAAAGTTGGGCGAGAGATAAGAATCCTTAAGAATGAGGTAAGAAGATAGAATATTACTAAATATCAAATTTAGTTGGTTTGATTTAGAAAATAAATTTTGGGCTATCGACCAATTTAACTAGGGTTTAGTCCTACGATCGATATGGCTCGATACCATCTCTGTCGAGACCGAATATGCACAATTCGGTCTCTGTAAAGCTTGCACTAGTCGAGGATCACGCTAGTACACGATCAAACATAGATGTCATCACGATCATACACGACAATAATAAAGGAAAACTTCGAATATCGATAAAATATCAAAGTGCGACCTTATGGCCAAGCTTACAATATCTCTAGCGGAAGGGCTTAACAAAATAGCGTGAAATCCAAAATAAAGCGTGGCGACCAATCGACAAACCACAGGCTGTCAGTGGAGAAGCGAAGCCCTAATCAGTGAAGTCGTCGTAGAACTCTCATACGGAACCTCCTGCTGATAGTACTCCTCTCCCTCAAGCCCAGAACAACATAGGCGTAAAGCGGTGAGTACATTAATTACTCGGCAAGTCGTTTGTAACAATAAATGCAATATAATATGCAAGGCTTACCAAAGGAAGGCTGAAAGGTTAATTGCATAAAGGCATTTATTGATGAAATATATTAAATAACTTGAAGCGAAGTTAAGCGAAAGCAGTAACAATAGATAATCAAAGGAATAAACATGAACCACTTGTGAACACCAATTCTAAGTTAAACCAACAGATGAACTACTGTCCACTCCCAATCATAAACCACCAAGTTATAAATGAAACACTAACCCTCGTGTGAAATCCCGAGCACTATCCATGGCGAGGGCGCGGCTATTCGAATAGTTTACACTCTGCGGAGGTTGCACAATGTACCCACACGATGTGATTAGCCTAGGCCTAAGAAATCACAACAAGGCCTTTACAATGCTCTATCTCGTCAATCCACCCGCCCGCTAGGGTTTCGCATCACACCCCCTTGCGCCACATGAAATCAGCAACCATGTCCATCACAATGGCGAGGATTGAATGAAAATATTACAAATTAATCAGCGGTCCATCCATAATAGACATGTGGTTTGCGATTAAGCTCGGATCAATGGCGCACAAAGTTAAGTCCTTAACATTACCCGGCGAGACTACCACATCCCCAAAGTACAAGCTGTACTTCCCCTTTCTTGCGATCACTGCTTGGAGTGCAAAACCAATTTGTATAACCAAGCCAGCGTCACACCAATGGCGTGGCACAAATTACAATACCGTGGCACCAACCACGAGTTCCATATGTCATTAATTCAAATTAATAATTTAACATGTGTGATGAGATCAATCGTCAATATAAACGGCTAAGCAATCTAATCATACCAACCCATGTGATAAATAAACTAGCATCACTAATAAATTTCCCAACCTATGGTGACAATGGCATCATGGTATTCCAAAGTATCAAGGAGGTATAATTTCAATTGGGACAAATAACTACCTGTGCAAAGGTTTGAATAAAAATAGCAATGCAATGTAATTTAAAACAAAATAATTAAATAATAGTTTGCAAAATTGGGTTCAACATGATCAAGGGATCGACTTGCCTTCGTTATGCTCAGTGGGGTACTCTGGTCTTACAGCGTGAAACTGCTCCTCCAGAATCCGAATCTAACGAGAGAGAAAACGACCGAAAACAAAGAAACACATAAAATGATAAGCAAATGAACTCCAAAATTCACAAAACGAGAACCAACAGCTAGAGCTCGATTTTAGATGAATTTAGAAAAAGAAACGAGGTCAATCGGGTGGGACGGAGAAACGGGCTCGGGAAAATTAATTCTAAAATTAATTCGGGAAAATCGGAAAAAGTTACTGTCTTTGTGGACCGGTCCATGAAATTCCGAGTCCACCGTGGACTCGGTCCGCGTGCTTGATGCAGGGGAAAGCGTCTTGTGGCGGCGGGTGCTGCTTGGCGTGGCGCGCGCATATCTTGCCACGTGTCACGGTGGCGTATGGCGGTGGCGTGCGGCATCGCCACGTGGCTCGAGAAGTCGGCTCGGGGCGGCGTGGCATGCCCACGTGTCATGCGTGTGACTAAAGGCGGCGTGGCAGCGGTGCTGCCACGTGGCTAGGCTGGTGGCGGCTCGGGCGCGGCGGCGGCAGCGGGATCGGCGGCGGGGCGAGCCACGCGGCGATCTGAGCCCTCGGCTCCGAGATCGGCGGCCAGCGAGTGCGGCTTGGCGGCGGACGGATCAGCGGCGCATGGCGGCTTCGCCGCATGGCGTCGTGGCGCCGCGCCTTGCCGTGGCGTGGCGGCGGGATCGCGGCCGAAGGGGCACGCGTGGCGGCGCGAGGCGGATCGGCGGCGCGTGGCGGGTCTGTGCCGGCGGCGGCGAGGTCGCTGGCGCGCCGTGATCGCGAGCTGTAGCCGGCGGCGAGCGGCGGCGGCGGCGGGCGGCAGCGGCGAAGCAGCGCGCGGAGCTCACCGGCAGCGGCAGCGGCGGCTGGTGCTCGGCGACCTCGAGCGGCAGCGGAGATCGGCACGCGGCGGCGGGCGCTCCGGCGCGAAGCGCGAGATAGGCGAGAAGGCGGCGGGAGCTCGAGTGTCGGCACGAACGAACGGCGACGCAGTCGCGGCAGAGGCGGGTTAACAGCTAGGATCGCGCCACGCGGCAAGATCAGACGGCGGCGCGATTAGGGTTAGGAGTTAGGTTCGTTATTGCCAGATGAGCGGTGAACCGATTCTGCGTCGCTTGCGGCGCCGCGATCAGGCGGCGAGTCTGTGGCGATGCGCGGCGGTCTGGCGTTGCCCAATGCGTGCCGCCATGTGTCCAGCGTGGATCTGCGCGACAGCGTGGCGCGAGCGGAGATCGGCGGCGGGCGTCTTGGTCTTGCGAGGAAAAATCTGTGTGTGTGCCAGCAGCGCGGGATCGGTGACGCGTGGAGGAGAGAGAGGGCGGGCGAGGCGGCGGGGGATTTATTTTGTTTTCTTTTTCCAAAATTCAAATAAACTTCTAAAAGCTGTAGAAAATAGCAAATAAATCCAAAAATTCTCCAAAATACCAAAAATTCCTTGAGACACTGAGGAACACAAATAAAATATTTCCACTTATGTTAATGTTTATTTTAATCATATTAAATTATTTAAAACTTTAAAAATTCATTTAAAGCTTCAATTAATTTCAGAAAATTCCAGAAAATTCATTTTTAAAATCCGGGCTTTAAAAATCTCGGAAAAGCAGGATGTTACACCACCTGTGGGCATTGCCTCGGCGGAGTAGTGCGACCAGCGCGTCCACCTGCGTAGGCAATGCCTCGGCGAGGATGGCTCGGCTCCGGCGCGAGACCGTGCGTCCACGGTGAAACGACCTCGGTGGGACGACCCGACCGGGCAGCGCCTCGTTGCGTCTGTAGGCATTGCCTGCGGTGGAGTGGCGCGACCGCGTCCGCCTCGCAGGCAATGCCTCGGTGGAGCGGCAGCCAGCAGTGTAGGACTTGGCGTCGCACGGTAGACCGCGGCCTCGGTGGGGCGACACGGCCGGGCGACACCTCGCGCCCGCCTCGTAGGCATTGCCTCGGCGGAGTGGCGTGACCGGTATCCACCTCTTAGGCAATGCCTCGGCGGGGACGACTCGGCTCCGGTGCAGGACTTCATTGTTCGCCTGGTAGGCCGGCCTCGGCGGGATGACCCAACTTTGGAGCAGCGCCTCGCCACCCGCCTTGTAGGCATTGCCTGCGGAGTGGCGCGACTTTGTCGTCGCCTCGTAGGCAATGCCTCGGTAGGGCGGCTCGGCTTCGGTGCAAGACCCGACATCCGCTTTGGTAGGCACGGCCTCGATGGGGCGACCTAACCTTAGAGCAGCTCCTCGCTTGAAGTGGGGTTACGTAGACCTCTTTGTGGACATCGCCTCGGGGTTAGTTGCATCGGCTCACGGTCGGTACCCTCACGCTTCTTTGTCGGGAGGCGGGGCTGGGATAGTTTAGCGCGCCCGGCTCGCCCATCGGAACCTCTGCGCTTCTTTGAGGAAGTCTTGTTGTAGGGTAGCCCAACCCTCTGTGGATGGGCCTTAAAAGCGGCCTAGTATGTAATAGGCGATAGTGTACAAATGTAAATATACCAATGTACCATCATCCTTTGTAAGTACTAAGGGTAGAATGGGATTTCCCATTCTACCCTACTCATCATATATAAACCCCGGGGTGACACGAGGAGAGACCCTCTAATCCTTACCAACCCTTCCCACAGATCTAGTTCTCCTCTTCCTCTTCTATGAGTCCCTTTCTTTCTTGTTTGGCTGTAGCCACAACAATCATGATATTATATTACCACCACGGATCGCCCCTCACGACTTCATGCAGGAAAAATCTATTCAACCCCTCGGGTGGATCGGGCTCCTTATGACTTTGAACATAGGAGAATCAACTGCATAGAAGCCATCAAATTCAATGTCATGGACATGAGTCCCCATTCAACGCTATAATAGGATGAGCAACTCTCAATAAACTTACGTACAGCGGTTCATCAAAATTACCTATGCTTAAAGATACCAGTCCCCATGGGGTCATCTCCATCAAGGGTGATCAAGACTTAGCTTGTTGTCTATACCACAAGCGATTAACAATCTCCAACGACATCAACTTCCTCGAACATAAGGAGGTGAAACAGGGGATACCCTCGTCTCTCCCATCAGGGCACAATGAGAATATGTCCCCTCCAGCAAAGTACTCTCTCAAGCCTCAATCGAAGGAGGATTTAAAGGAAGTGCCACTCTTGCCCGAGCGACCCACAATTTGCCAAAATCGTCGATCTCCTAGAAGAATGGAGAAGGAGCTCGTAGAATTCACAAAGTCCAATATTAACGTGTTTTCTGGACACCGTCAAACATATACGGCATCCCTTGGGAGATAATTCAGCACCACCTCGCTGTGAGTCCTGAGCATCATCCGATAAAGCAGAAGCTTCAAAAGCTATCCTAGAACAATGGTAGTCCATCAAGGATGAAATTGACAAACTCATGAAGGTTGGCCTTGTTTGGGAAGTTTGGCATCAGGTGGCTAGAAAACCTGTTTTGGTCAAGAAGTCCAATGGCAAGTGGCACATGTGAATTGACTTCACCGACCTCAACAAGGCATGCCCGAGGGCGATTTCCCTCTCCCACGCATTGACCAATTCGTTGACTCCACCGCTGGGTGTGAGTTGATGAGTTTTCTAGATGCATTATTCAGAGTATCATCAAGTCCATATAGCAAAAGAGGATGAGGAGAAAACTAGCTTCATCACCTCTCTGGGCACATTCTGCTATCTGTGCATGCTCTTTGGGCTGAAGAACGCTAGAGCCACTTTCCAGCATCTCACCTCCCTCATCCCTAGGGACCAATTGGGCTATAATATGGAGGTCTATGTTGACGACATCATTGTAAAGAGCATTCTAGCCTCATCACATATTAAAGATCTCTCAGAAACATTTGACAGCCTTTGTAGATTCGGTGTCAAACTGAACCCTGAAAAATATACTTTTGGTGTTAAAGGAGGAAAACTCCTAGGATTCCTGGTGTCACAAAGGTGCATCGAGACTAACCCCGAGAAGATTTGCGTAATCTTGGACATGGAACCACCTTGGTCTACCAAGATGTCCAGCACCTCATGGGGCACATGGCTGCGTTGGGCGTTTTGTATGGCGATCAACGGAAAAGGGCCTCCCCTTCTTCAAGGTGCTCCGAAGGATTGAAGGCTTCTAATAGACTCCCGAAGCCCAGAAGGCTTTTGAATACCTAAAGGCCTACCTAGCAACCCCTCCACTCCTCGCAAGTCCAAGACCAGGAGATACACTTCTCCTATACCTCGCTGCAACCCTAGTTGCAGTAAGCACCATTCCGGTTAGCAAAATGATGGAGTTCAATACCTAGTATATTATGTCAACAAGGCTCTCACAGGCGCCAAGACAAGGTACAAAGAGATAGAGAAAATATGCTATGCCTTGTTTATGGCATCAAAGAAGCTCTACCAGGCTTTTCTTACTCTTTAGTGTGGTAATCATTTATTTTACAAAGCTTAATTCTTACATCTCTCTTTAGGGTTTACAAAAGTGGAATGCACCTTCCCTTCTACACCTTTTTTTTACTTCGTGCTGCCTCGATATTTTACTTGTACATCCTACTTATTTATGTACTATTTAAGAATTATTTATTTTATTTTGTTGTAGTAAGAGCTATCCTTTTTGTGGTCCTATTTACAGCACCTTCACCAAATTATGTCCAAATGATATCATAGTTGTTACCTTAGATGCAACATAAGCTATTCTCTCTCATTTTCTAGCACTTGAAACAGGAATAGAATGGGAATTCCTGCGATCACTGGTTGATGTGATCAGTTAACTTTTTGGGATATTCATTGGTATCAGGAGAAGCTGTATCCCCTAAATCTCGGAAGTATTGAATTGTGATCTGATCTTTTTGGTACATTCGAGTCATAACAAGATATTACCCTGTTGTTTTATGATAGATTTACCTGGTCTCAATAGGGCTTCCACGAACTAAATTAATGATTTCCCACGGACTATATACAAATCAATCATGCTACACACAAATGATGCTTTAAGACTAAAGCACAAACACTATCCACAAACTTTTATTTACGAATCATCAAGGTTATTAAGGCATCGCCTAATCGTCGCTTAGGCGTCGGAGCGGCCTGGAGCTGTCGCCACGGTCGTCGCCTCGCCTCAGGTGCGTATGGCGTCCGCCTCAGATGGGCTAGCGTCGCCTAGTCGTCGCCATGGCCGCGACGCCGCGTCGCAAGAGCAAGGCGGGCGCCATACCTCTGTGCACAGGCGGGAAAATGGAGGGAGCGCGGGAGAAATGGGGGGGAGAAAATACAGGCGTAGGCGTTACATGCGAAGCGAAGGGAGTTCGACGCGCTGGGCGATCTCCAGGTCTCCACGCCGCCGCCTCCCTCCGGGCCTCCACACCGCCGCCTCCCTCTGGGCCTCCAACCCTCCACGCCGCCACCTCCCTCTGGTCCTCCACGCCGCCGCCTCCCTCCGAGGCTCCGAGCCTCCACGCTGCCACCCTCTGGGCCTCCACGCCGCCGCCTCCCTTCGGGCTCCATGCCGCTGCCTCCCTCTGGGCCTCCACGCCGCCTCCCTCCGGGGCTCCACGCCGCCGCCTCCCTCCAGGCCTCCACGCCGCCGCCTCCCTCCGGGCTCCACGCCGCTGCCTCGGCGCCTCCCTCTGGGCTCCACGCCACCGCCTCCCTATTCTCGCAGCCCTCAGGTTCTCCGCTGGCTGTTCTGAGTATTTATAGTATTGTTGCTACCTTTAGTATTGTTAGATGCTAGATGCTAGATGTTATCCTTTAGTATTGTTGCTAGATTGTTATATGTTGCTACATGTTTTTATTGCATAGACAAGCTCAGCAGTTGTTAGATGCTATCCTTTAGTATTGTTGCTAGATTGTTAGATGTTGCTAGATGTTTTTATTGCATAGACATGCTTTTATTCATGTTTCCAACTTTCCATGTTCATTACTATGCAGTAGGAACTAGGTAGCACAATGGCAAATGAAAGTGAACCATAATAGCAACTACTATGGCTGCTGCTGAAGGAGATGGGCAGTATGATCCAAAGAAAGATCCTGCAAGGAAGGCGAAGTCTAAAGACCCAGGATGGAAGTATGCCTTTTGGCGGTTGGCAATAGAGATTTGGTGCAATGTTCACTTTGTGACAGTGAGTATGTGGTGGAATCAAAAGATTGAAGCAGCATCTCACAGGTGGATATGGAGATGTACAAAAATGTGCCAAGACGACGACACTAATCATCAAAGAGATACAAGAATATCTGAAGTAGAACAGAAGAAACAGACCACTTAATTTAGATGATGAAGAAGGAGATAATGTAGTTGAGGTAGCCAGCGGTGGTGGCTCGTAGCCTCTACCGTTGCCTACCAAGTTACGGGACAGCAGCAAAAGAAAGCAATCCGCCCTTAATTGCAATGTTCCAGCACCAAAAGCAAAGCAAAACAAGTCCATTCTTGCTATGCTTGATCAAAACACAGAAGATGTGGTTGAGCAAAGACATACCAATGGCACTTCTCAATGTTCCTTGGAAGCAAAGATGAGGACCAAAGAAGAAAGACATGTTGTGAACATGCATATATCCAAGTTCTTCTATAAGTGTGGCATACCATTTAATGCTGCAAGCGCAAGGATGTAACATCCCAATTTCACTTTCTTGATTATTTAATTGCCTTACCTTTATTTGGATTCTAGCCCTGAAAATTTTTGTGTTCTCTCCTGGTTTTATTTAAAGATTTATGGTTTTGGAAGTTATAAAAATATTAATTTCCTTATCCTTATAAAAATCTAAAGAAATTTCCCAAATTGGAAGAAAAATTTTGAATATAAAAATCTTTTTTGGGCAGGCCAGCAAGGCCCAGCCAGCCCACCCGTGCGCGCCTCCCCTCTCCTCCTTCCACCCCTCGCCTCTCTCTGTCGGCGGCAAACCACCCGGGGCGCCCCTGGTTTTCCCATCCCGCGCGCCCGCTGAGAGACGCCAACGCCACCGCCCGCCTCCCCTCCCCTACCTCAGGCTCTAGCTCCCCCTCCGTGGCGCCTTCTCCACGGCTCCGTGCGCCCTCGCACCGAGCTACCCGCTCTTCCCCACCTAGCTTCGCTGGTCGGAATGCTTCGCCGTACCCCCGTCGCTGCCCCGCACTCGAGCTCCCCGGCATTGAAGCGCCTGCTCCGAGCTATTGCTCCCCTCTCTCGCCGTAGCTCCCCCTCCGTGGCAGCGCCCGCGCTTCTCCGTACCCAAGCGCACTCGCCAGCACCGCTATTTACTCCTCACCGCGCGGCTGCAGCACAGTGAAGGCTGAGGAGACGCGCTGCATCGCTTCGCCCATCTCTCCTCGCCTCGTGCCGTACCGCACTCAAGCGCCCGACTTCAAGCACGAGTGAATGCTCCTTAGCGCTCTCGCCTCTCCTGCGCACTATAAGTTGCAGTCCCCGCTTCACTCCGACTTGCACTCCACTTCCTCGCGTTTTTCCCCTTGTTCCGAGCCTTTCCATCGCATTTTATTGCGCCGCCGCCGAAGCCTTCGGTCGCCGTCGTCGCCGGTAGTCTCCGAGCTTCTGCAAGCTCTTGCGACCCTCTGCTCTTGCTCATTGACTTCTTCCGGTGCTCCCATAGCGTTTAATCGGACTCCTTTGCCTCGCAGCTCGCCGGCGGACCCGTCTTCTTCAACTCCGGCCGCACAACGTCGCCGTCGCCTCCGGCCACCCGAGCTCGATTCCACCCTACCTGAGCTTCACCCGAACCTGCTGAACTTATTCCGCACGATTCGAGAATGCTCCGCTCATCTTCCTCGCGCCAATCACCTCCTTCCACCGCCGCCGTCACGTCGCGAGCCTCACCGCGCCACCACGAGCTCATCCGAGCATCTCGGTGAGCTCACGATGGTTCCTAGATGCTCCCACGCCTCCAATTGTATTCTCATCGGCGTCTTGGCGCGCCCATTTCCCCCTGTTCCGTCGCCGCCAAGCTCGCCGCCGGCGCGACTCGATGCCGTTCGAGTCCTCGCCGTCCGGCGATGCCTTGCCGAGCAGCTGCGGACTCCTTTTGCTACTTGCAATCGCCGCTCGGTCTCCTCGCCGCCCGGCGAAATCGCCGCGCCGCCGCCTACGCCGAAGCCGCCACGCGTTCGGCCGTTTAACACTAACCCGAGTCATTAAATGCTAATGATTTCTCTTAATGGTGTTTTAAAATGGCTAATGATTCATTGACTCGTGGGCCCTCAACCGTTTAAAGAAAATGAGAGAATGACATGGGACCCCACTGTTTTAATTAAGCAGATTAACGGTTTTAAAGCCTCCAGTCATTGACAAGCGAGCCCCAGAGCGATGCACGAGCCACGGGTCCCACTTGTCACCATTTGTGAATTTATTGATTTTTCAGAAATTTATTAACCTGTGGCCCCACTGTCACACCTCATCAATTGAAAACCAGAAAATCCAATTTTCAAAATAATAAATCTGCGGGACCCACACATCGGTGAAAGTAAATCTCTCTCTCTCTTTTCAATTTTCGAATTTTCTCTGAAATCGAACTTTGAAAGGCTATAACTTTAACCATAACTTGATTTGGTTGAAACTTGTTTCTAAAATTTTCTAAATTCATGATCTTGCTGTTAATTTAAGTTTGGTTCAATTTGAATTTCATTTGAATTATGTTTTGATAATTATTGTCTTTTGCCTATTTGCTTTTTCGGTTTTATCGTGCGAGTAGATTACAAGGAAAATCCGATCAAGCCTTGACGCCTCAAGATCAACCGGATTTACCAGCACAAGATCCAAAGAGTCAACACTTTGACCATGTTGAATTCCCATGCTTTAAATCAATTATGTTGTTTAAAATTATTCAAATTGCATGCGATATTTTATATACATTAGTTTACTGCTTTTATTAGCTATTCACCCACCTTGTATATTGGCACTATATGGCTAAAACCATTCCTTGGAAATTTTGTTGCCCTTACCATTGTCTCCCTAGCTAGTAAGTATAAAGGCAATTTCAAAGTAAATTATATTATTAATCGCCAAGTTCGTCCAGTATAATCTCAGGACATTAGCATGTCGTGACATACATTCTCAACAACTAAGTCATTTTGGGCAATCATAGGAGGTACATGATTGGTAGCTTGATCAAAGGCTATTTTATGCTTCTCAAAATCCTACAAAATTTCATACACATGCAGGCGGATGGTAGGAATGGTTGGTGGATGTAATATTGGGCGGTGTCGCCGTCTGGACAAATTAAGGACTTAATCCTGTGATGACCTCTCCATGTAAAACAGTACAACCACAAGCTGGCCAAGGGTAGGCATGACTAAATAATTTGTACTCGTCAGTAACTAAATGCATTTCGAGGGAAAGCACGATTTTTCTCGCTGGACGCAATGCATCTTGGAGATGGTCGTGTCACCGGATAGAGGTGGGTGCAAGAGGGGGTCTAGCTGGCACCTAAATGGCCTTCCTGGAGATGGAAATCTTAGCGAGTGCATTCTTTTACTAGATACATTGTAAAGGTCATGTGATAATCTGGTTGATCTGCATGTCTAAGGAAACATGCGGAATATAACAATTGGATTATCTCTTGTGGGTAAAGATGTGCAAACTCTGCAGAGTCTAAAACTATTCGAATAGCCGTGCTCACGGTCAAGAGCGGACATGGGAACTTCCTCGAGTTAGTTCCATTTCAAAAACCATTTTTCAGGCGGGATGAAAACTAAGTAGGGAGATGTACTCTACTTTGTTAGATTTTTCCTGGAGAGATGTACTCCAGTGAATAATTAGGGTGGACGTAGCCCGATGTCGAAACTTAGCATCGCGGATGGAGCCATGTAATTGGTGGATGGAACCATCTACACTATATTATTGCACAATTTCAACAAGTTCTTGCATTATCACAAATCCGCTAGGTCATAGGATTTTAACTATGTATTTGGGAACCTTGCCTTGCGCAACTAAAATAAACCCGAGCCATCTATTGACAAGCCATGCATGCTATATCATTGTATTCTGTGTATTGGCTTGCGGGGCACAGTTGCAAGTGCTCACTCTCGCTCTCGCCCCCTTCCAGAATTGGAGCAGCAGGGACACTATGAGTATTATGAGGATCAAGACCAAGGAGGTGGAAGACCATGGCGGCGAGTAGTTGATGTAATATGATTAGTCCCTTTCTTCCTCATGGGCGGTTGACCATTCTAGATACGGTGAATCCCACTTAGTAGCCTTGGCTCAGAGTTGCATTCACCTGGGGCAATCCCTAGTCACTGCCTGTCGGAAAGTGTGCCTTCCGCTTTTGTTGATCTTCCGCTGTCTTTTGGATTGCAATAGACTCCTTTGGATGTAATGAACTATTCGGCCTGACGGCCTATTGCCTGGAGATCCTCTACTCCAGTTATTGTAATATTAAATGACTCGTGTATGAGATGATCCAGCAATGTAACTGTGAAGCATTATCTACTGATCCAGGGAATAATGCAGGTAAATTGTAGAGATTCAGGTTTTAAGATCCGGGTCTCACAAAGGAGCTTCGAGGTTATGTGTGAGTCCATTGGGCAATACGGTCCTGGTTATAAGCCTCCTAGTTACCATGAGTGAGGTGCTATTGCATGAGAAGAACGTTAAAGAGACAAATAACTTGAGGAGAAGCATGAGGAGGCTTGAAGCAATATGGCTGCACACTCATGTCGGATGGATGGACGGATAAAAGAGGATGTCATTTGATTAACTTCCTTGTCAACGATCCGGAGGACTTTCTTCTTAGAGTCTATTGATGCATTAGATCAAACACATGATGCAAGGATGCTAGCAGATTTGCTAGAGAAGAGAATTGAGAACATTGGCAAAGAGAAGGTGGTTCAAGTTGTCACCGATAATGGTGCTAACTATAAGGCGTGAGCAAACTTCTAATGGAGAGGATTCCTACACTATTTTGGACCCCTTGTGCTGCACATTGCTTGAACCTTATGTTGGAAGATATTGGAAAGTTAAAGGAATTTAAGAAGCCTATTGCACGTGCCAAACGTGTCACCACATTTATTTATAGACATGGTAAGCTTCTTAATGCAATGAGGGAGAAGACAGGTGGGAGGGATCTTGTGAGACCTGCTGCTACTCGTTTTGCCACATCTTTCCTTACTTTGTGAAGTTTGCACAAGCACAAAGATGCTTTGAGATATCTATTTGGTACTGAAGATTGGACTAGGGCTAAATTGGCAACCACAGAGGCAGGTAAAAGTGTGTATTAAATTATCCTTTCTAAGGAATTCTGGAATTCAGTTGAAGATTACTTAAGAGCTTCACAACCGCTACTTGTTGTGCTGAGGGTGGTTGATGGAGATGAGAAGCCCGCCTTGCTGGAGGTTGCCGCATGTATGGCTCAAGCAAAGGAGAAAATCAAATCCGGTTTCCCTACCCAAAACAAGTCAAGATTGCTCAAGAAAATCATGAACATTATTGACACACGTTGGGTGAAGCAAATGGATCAAAAATTGTATGGGGCTGCACTCTTCTTGAATCTAGGGAAATTCTTTTCCATCGTGAAAAGAGGTGATGATGCATATGTTGGTGAGCTAAGAGGAGCATTCAATGATGTGCTTGCAAAAATGGTGCCTGATGTCGATCTTGAAACAAGATTAATACGCTAGCCATTTTCTCGAGGACCAGCGAGGAGAAGCATTTTCAAATCAATTAGCAATCCAAAATCAAGAATCAAGGAATCCTCGTAAGTTCTATAGTGTTGCATAGACTTTTTCAATTCTTTGTGTATTCAATATTAATTAACTAGAGTCTCTTATTGTCATTTTAGTTGATTGGTGGCGTGCATATGGTGGTCGAGCCATAGAGCTACAAAGATTTGCGAAGCATATCGTTAGTCTTTGTTGTTTATCCTCCGGTTGTGAGCGCAATTGGAATACCTTTGAGTTTGTAAGTGAATGTGCCAAACCATTCTTTTTCAACTCTCAATTTGTAGCTACATATGTGCTAAAGCAATAATTTATTTACTTTGTTTGCTTTGATTTCTATAAACTATTTGTAGATTCATACCAAGAAAAGAAACCGGTTGGAGCACCAAAGATTGAACGATTTGGTCTACGTTCAATATAACCAAAATATGAAAAGTAGGTTTGAAAAGTGGTGTCAGAAAGGTGACAACTATGACCCTTTGGTCATAGATGAATTTGATTGGAACAATGAATGGGTTAACCCACTGGCCGAACCAGTTCAAGGTCACCGTGGGTGTGATGACCTTACATGGGAATATGTTGATGAAGCTTTTGGTGCATCACGCACACTTCAAGGTCGCAATCTTCCTAGAACATTAAAAATGGGTGATGTCATAAGCTATTCTCGGCGTCACACTTCTAGTTCAAGAAGGGTGGTTGAAGAAGGTGAGCTACACTCAAATTTAGACACTGAAGATGAGGATGGAGATTTTGTTTTTGATGACGAGGAGGTTGATGATTATGGTGAAGCTCCACCTGATGATATGGACAGCGATGGTGGCAATATGGATGGCAATGATTTGGATGCATTCGAGATGGATTATTATTGAGAGATGAGTGCTAGATTGTTGGTGTTTTGGTCTTTTTGGTTGTGTGGACTTGTGTGACTTTTAAGCTCTTTGTTGTCTTGTAATCATGCTACTATGGTTTCATTTGTATAGACTATGCCACTATGGTTTCGTTTTTATGGACTATGCCACTATGGTTTCATTTGTCATGTAATCATTTTTAATTTCCATTGATCTGTTGTCTTGTTTTCATAATTTGTATGTACAATTTGTCACTTCAATTTATTGGAAGTTGTTAAGAGTATACTAACATACTAAGTTTTGCTCCATGGCAGCAATGGACTCATGGGAGCTGCATGCTACTTGGGAGAAGAGCAAAGTCGGCAAACAATGGGCAATGTCGTCAAGGTATGCCATTCAACATTCATGTTTTCTAGCTGCACTATTATTCATGTTTATTTGCTTTGATACATAGTTAAAATTGCTGTCAATGTTCAACAAAATTGCTGTCATAAAAGGTTAGGATGTGAGTATGGCATCGCCTCACCGCACGCCATCCTCGCCTAAAAGATGTGAAGGTAGTCTGGCGCCTTGCCTCGCCTTATCGCCGTGATAACCATGCGAATCATACATATACATATACATATAGGCTATTAATTCAGACAAATTCCCAGACATCATCAGCCACATATGACCACCTATGTATACCTATATATCCCATAGAAAAAACAATTCTTGCTTCACACATTACCATAAATAATACATCAACAAATTGATTCAGCAAAAGAGCTAGGCACATTGGTTATATCAATCAATACTAGCCGCTTACCATTTAGGCAATCTTTACATAATAACCAATTATTTATACAAAGCGATCTGCGTGGCGTGTCACCACACAAATGCATCTAGTTAACTAACAAGGCGTCTATCTCCTTTTTCGCTTTTCGCGAGACCATCTCTCGTCGTGCCTCGATGTCCACCTAGAGTTTGTCGTCGAAGCTTTCTGCGTCGCCGCTGTCATCCTCTCGATCTTGGTCGTCTTCGCGTTATTGGCTGGTTTGTTGCTTCATTTGCGGTGAGTCTCACCATCGTCCCGACCTCGCCATCCAGCTAGCCACCACATTCGTCGACCAATCGAACCCGCCGCTCCACCGCTCGCCGCGTCGCCACGATGCCAGCGCCACAAAATTTCACCTCGGTTCACATGCGACCCTCGGTTGTGCGCGCCACATCGCACTGCACCCCATGCGACGGTTCGTTTCTCTGTGAACCCAATTTGCATGCGCCACGCCACTGATAGTGGGTCCCACATGTCAGTACCTACTATTCTCTAGACCTCATGAGCTGAACTAGCCAAGTCAACATCCACGCCAGCAACCACGCAAGTCCTAGATATCACGTGTCGGTCCATGCGGCACCACATCAACAAAACTGAGCCATCTGGTGCCACATCAGTATACCACGTGTTAGCCGTCATGTTAGCCCTACTTGTCACCATGTGTCCACCACGTCAGCCCTAGCCTACCACGTCAGCACACCCAGCCGTACACACACTGTTCCTTGAGCTGAGTCCACCCTAGACTAGCTTTTTATGCACCGGATCCACAACACCATAGAATATCCGAATTTCTAGTATTTTCTTTAGATTATATTTTTTCAAGAGCCTGTTCTTCTCCGTCCTAGCTCCGATTGATCCTATTCTTTTTTCTAAATTCATCAAAAATCAAGCTCCATCTTTTGGTTCTAGTTTTGAAGTTTTTGGAATCCATTTAAATTTTATTTAATTTTATTTTGTACTTTATTTGTTTTCTCTCTCGTTAAATCGCGTTTTCGAAGGAGCGAGAGCATCACCAGAAGATTAAGAATTCATAACTGAGTAAGACCAAGATAAGTCATATCCTTTTGTTATGTTAAATCTAGTTTTTAATCTATTATTTATTTATTTTATTTTAAATTAGCATGCATCGTTATTTTATTACAAATCTTTGTATATGGTAGTTAGTGTCCAAATTAATTAATCTCTCTTTTGATAATTTCAATACCCTGATTTCATTGTCACCATAGAATGAGAAATTATTTAGTAATATCATACTAGTTGTCATATAGATTATATGCCCAATTTGCTTAGCAATACTTATAGTTCGATGGGTTCATCATCACATATGATTAATTAATTTCACTTAATGAGATATTGAATCGTAGTTGGTACCATAATTATAAAACTTGTGTGCCATGATATTAGTGTGTCATTGGTGTTTGTTATATAAAATTGGTTTTCACTTAGTCGAGTGATCGTACAGTAAAAGAGAAAGTATGGATTCACTTGAGATATGTGGATGTCTCGTCTAGGTAATGTTAAGGACTTAACTTTATGCGTCATTGATCTAACCCTTACCATGCGAACCATATATTTAGTATAGGATAGATCATTGATTAATTTGTGATATTTCAATTTTGATTTCGTCATTGAGTTGAACATGGTTGCTGATTTTCATAAGGCGTAAGAGGGGGCAATTATCGATTAGGTGATTAATCTACTCGGCAGCGAAACCTTAACGGTGAAATTGAGTTGAGGTTGGGCATTATAAAGACCTTTTGTGACTTTTTAATGTAAGGATGATCATATTGTGTGGAGTACAGTTGTGCAATCTTTACAGTGTACAACTATTCGAATAGCGATGTCTCTGGTTATAGGCAATGCTCGGTGATTTCACATAAGGGATAGATATTGTTTTTATAAACTTGGCTGGGAGAGCTGTGAAAAGTGAATGGTTAGTTCACTGGTGGTTTATTAAGTGAATGGATAGTTCACTTATGGTCTATTCAATTTTTTGGTTATTTATTATCATTTTTCTTAAAGTTTACTTTTAATTTATTTATTATATTTATTTTTAATTATTATTTTCTACAAAATAACCTTTTAGCTATCCATTGGTAAGCCTTGCATACTATATTGTATTTTTATTACAAACGACTTGTTAAGTACCAATGTACTCATGACTTTATGCCTACTATTACTTAGTTGAAGAGGAGGAACCATATCAGCAGGAGGTACTTGATGAAAGATAGTTCAACAACTTCGCGGATTAGGACTTCGCTTTCTAGTCGCTTGCCTATGGGCATGTCAAATTGCTACTATGCTCAATTTTGTTTTCTGCTGCTAATTTCTTAAACCCTCCAGATTAGTAAGTTGTAACCTTAGCTATAATGTCGTACTCTGATAATTAATAATATTTGAATCTTTTCTTTTATTAATTTTACATATGGTCGATATTTTATCTATGTTTACAGTGTATATACTAGCATAATTCTGGATTCATATGGTATACATAAAGAGTCTGGATTTGCATATTCAGATCTCGACAAAGACAGCTAAAATATGCATTGCATTGAGAAGGAGTGTTGTATCTACTCGGCATAGGTGTGGAAGGAGAGGGAAGAGAGAGAAAGGTGAGAGAATATGCAAATTTATTGATTGAGTCTATTGTTAGATACTGTGCATTGAAGAAATTATATCTACAGTTGTTTCTAAATAATATGAAGAGAATGGACATAACAAAGTAATGTCTTACGTTGGGAATGCCTTTAGAATCTTAGAGACATAGGCCTAGGCGTGCCGGACCCTCTTGCTTGCTGTGAGGCAGGAATCAAGCATTGGTTCTGTTGTTTTGGACTTTTAGCTTTTTGAAAAGTTAAAATAAATAAAATAATTTTTTTGAGGCGGATTTTCTAAATAACTTCTTAAGTTTAAACTATGTGCGGTATTTATGTTAATATCTTTATCGTTCGCTGTCGTCTTGAAACATACAGATAAAAGATATCAACCGCAGAAAAAAAGGACCATAATTCACACCATCGTCCACTAGACGTAAGCAATCCTTTCGTGTTTCCGAGGCGGCTCAAGGAATTCTTTGGGTGGGTTGGTGGACTGGTGGTTGCTTTAATCAGCCTAAGGCCAGTATTGTTCTTGTATGGTCTTGACTCTCGACGCTCAAGGTCTGTGGAGACGAAACCGCCTGCGCGGGGGACGCCTGGTTGGCATTCCACGAAATGGACCGCACGGCAGGTGTTCGACGAAATTACTCTGGGACTGGGAGGCTGCACGGTTAATGGTTCATGGAATTGGGATTTGTGCGTGCGCAAGAGATCGGCCGTCTTGCGGGTGGCTTCCGACGGGCCCAGCTTCGCCGGACATGGGCGGCAGCGCGGTGACCACAAGGTGTTCATGCGTCATTCTTCCCTCTCCCTCATGATGTTGCTTGAGCATGTTTGTTTTGATTGCGATGTGAAAAATGCCTAAAGCCGTTTTTAAATAATTGCAAAATGATAACAGTTCAAACAAACTAAAGTGGTTGATGGTTGCTGTCGCTTGTCATGGCAAGGGGCAGAGCAGAAGAATTAGGATTACACAATAGTGCAAGTTGCACGTAGCGGGAAGTTCTGTTGCCATAACAATGAAAAAAAAAGCTGGTCTTTGTCCCATTAATATCTCAAATTCTGTTATGCAATAATACAGCTTGGATTTGTCAGGCTAGGGAAGGAAACTATTGGTGCAAATATTTCTGCAACTAAAGGCCTGTTTGTTTCAGCTGCAGATTCTCAGAAGCAGCTGGTCTGAGTATCTAGCTGGAGATTCTGAGTAGCTGGCTGGTCTGAGTAGCAACTGGTCTGACTAGCTAGGCTGTTTGGCATCTTGGATTCTAGCTGTGCAGCTGGTATCCTGATAGATGTATTGTCGGTAGTGCGACGACAGGGAGGCGAGTTGGGTGGAGGAGGAGCCTGCGGGAGGAGGCGTGGAGAGGCGGCGGCGGGGATGCGGGAGGAGGAGAGAGGGACGGTGGGAGGCGAGGAGTAGGAGGCGCGGCGGCGAGAGAGAGAGGTCGGCGGGGGGGGCGCCGGGGAGGAGGAGCACGAGGGGCGCCGAGGAGGGGAGAGCGCCGGGAGGAGGGGCACAAGGGGCGTCGGGAGGGGAGGAGCGCCGGTGGGGCGGCGGTGAGTGGGGAGGCGGATCTAGGCGCCGGGGAGGCGGTCGCCGGGGAGGAGGGGAGGAGGGGCACGAGGGGCACCGGGAGGGGCGGCGCCGGGGCGGCGGCGAGTGGGGAGGTGGATCTAGGCGCCGGGGCGGGGGTCGCCGGGAGGAGGGGCGCGGGGAGGAGGGGCACGAGGCGCCGGGAGGGGCGGCGCCGGGAGGAGGCATGAGGCGCGGGGAGGAGGAGGCGCGGTGGGGCGGACGGGAGGCTACGGGGAGGTGTCGGCGGGGGCTTTGGGGCGGATCTAGGCGCCGGGGTGAGGCGACGTGGGGTTACGAGGAAGGGGCGACGGGGCGTCGGGAGGGGTTTTGTTGAGTGGCATTTGCGGGTAATTAATATAAAATCTAAGTGGTATTCTCCCAAAGAATCTGGAGAAATTTGGAAAACCCGACTTACGGCTACTAGTTCATTTTCTAGATTCTGTAGCTTCGGCTACTTAGAATCGGATTAAAATCTGAAGCTGTTTGGGGAGCTGCAGATTAGAGAGTAATGCAGTGCGAAGCTAAAACAAGCAGACCTAAGATGGCTATTAAAGTTAGCATTTGAAAATATAGGGCGATCTTTGTCAATCAAAAGGGATAAATAATTCCCAAAATTTTCATTTAAAGTATTTAAAATCTTTACTCAAATAATCATTACAATAACTAAGCTTATACCACACTAGTACGGATATGCAAGCGAAATATAGAAACAAGAACCAATAGAATCGACTTCTTTCACAAGCCCGATCGGACCTTTGTTGATAGGTGATCATTGCTCATTGGTCCAACCGTTGGCTTGTGGGCGGTCACATAACAGACTAGCCGATCGGACCATAGGTCTAAGACCATTAATTGTTCCCTTGTTTTTAGACTTGAACACTTCTCGGAATAAAGCTCAAATCACAAGAACTTCATTCACATGACTCATGTTAGTCAAAACCATACATCATACAATAAACACAAACCCTAATGGCTCCTAAGCCATGCCGACCTCAATCCAACTCGACTCCACTTACCACGATATTTGGCGCGACCACTAGTTTGATTGCTCTTACCACCTTGGTCACACCGCCTAGTCAAACCACCAATCATCGGTCGGTCTAACCAGACCACCTAGTGTGACCGTCTTTTCAATGCAGTCACACTAACCAAGTTCCGATCATTGCCAACCTTGACCGGTCCGACCGCCTAAACTCTGGTCACATCGAACGCTAGTTAGACCGTCATTCCAGTGAGTCCGATCGCTAGCTCTTGCAACAAATTTGAATTTTAAAACTCTTGCAAAATTCAAATTTAACTCAACAAAGCACCTATTGTTCATCACAAATATATCTTACACCTAGTACATGGTCTCTCAAAATTCCAATAAACCACTTAAACGAATATTTTATACCTTTTTATCACTTTGGTATACTTAAATACTAATTCTAGGATACTCCAATACGGTTTGGTTGAAACAATTTAATCAGAACCCTTTATTTTTATATATATCTTTTCATACATAAAAGGAATATATCGTAAATTATGATGTAAAAAGTGGATTTTTATGAAATTTTATGCTGAACTCACTTTGAAGTATATTATAATCATTATTAGAGTATATTCAAATATATAAAAAGGTATAACAATACTATTAAAGCAATATATGAGAAGTGGGAGTCCATACTTCCATAAGTATGGAACCATACACACACACACACCCACCCTACCTAGGACACCATGGTGTCAGGGTATCATGATCTAAAATAGGTATTTTTCTATGAATTGTGTGCGAAAAATTTTAGAATTTTTTGGATGTCGAGTTTAACTAGTTTACTAATTAGTTCAAACAAATTTAAACTAAAATTAAAATTGTAGTTGCCTTTTTTATGATAGTTTGATTATAGATATACTCTAATTATATATATAAATCAACAAAGCATATGATCCAGTTTCATTCAAAATGTTTGAATTTGAGTATATTTTTTCAAAAGTATGTGTTTCATTTGAATTGTTATAGATAGGTATATACCTTAAAACTGATATTTTTAAAAAATATAACCGAATTTGGATTAAATTCATGCATTTAAAATCATAGCGCCTTGACACCGTGGTGTTCCATTTTGGCATGTATGTAGGCAAGTATCTGCGTGCAGTTCTAAAGTGGAGGATCTATACAGGCCTAAGAACAGAGCAAAAATGTTTACGATAGATGTTTATCAGCAACTTGATAATTACCTGACCAATTATAGTGAATGTCACAGAAATGAAGTATAGTTTTTTGGGGTCAGTTGGATAGGAGTTCAGACCTTATATGATGGATTCATGGGAAATATTACAAAACAGACCTCTAGATTAGTTCATCGCAGTTGGTGGCAATCCGCAAATGAGCCTTTGAGATTATGCCATAATTAGTGCATGTGATGATGTCTGGATAATTTGGGAGAGTCATTTATTGTGTTAAGATGTGCCCCAGCACACAGATAAGATTATGACAAACTCAGGTCAATAAAATAGGAGAAATTAAACCAAGTGTACAATTTTTGCTTACCACTTACCAGAACCAACTTAACAGGCATAAGATTGAAATCTAAATTACTCGGAAAAAAGAAATTGCGAGTAAATTTGGAACCAAAATCGACAAAAAAAAAACTAACTGTGATGATCAGTAACTGCAGGTCTGCAAATTAAAAGGATAATCACTTAATCGGATCCAGAATAAAAATTTAGGAAAGGCTAGTGGAAGAAAGCCAACACCTGGTATCAGCAACCGTAGTATGCAAACAATAAAACTATCACACATCGTTGAAGATAAAAGAAAGTGAAAGCTCTGCATTACTTGCACATACGAATGCATGGCATGCAGTTGTAAGGCAGTACCAGTAGTAGCTACTTTTGTACTGGAATTAACGTGGAAAATTTGGAGTACCTAAAATTCCCAAAAATTTGTATAATTACTATAAGTGTGTCAGAAGCTTCACATAAAATATCATAATTTTTAGAGCTCGTTAGCTATATATAATAGCTTCTACGGATATCAAAATCATACGAATTTTTAAGCAACATTCACAGTAGATAAAATTACATGGTTAACTATGTTGTGTCGAAGGCTGCACATAAATTTTTATAATTTTTTAAGCTCATTTGCTATATTAAAATTTTCATATAAATTTTAAACAAAATTAAAAAAATAACAGATGATTAGACCGACTAATTAGTCGGTCTAATCACCTACCGTCTCACCACTGGGCGGTAGGCGCCTGCCATGTGGCCACGGGGCGGATGGCACGCGCCACGCGTCCGCCCTCACGCATTGCCCGTCCGTCGGACGGCAAAAATGGTATTTTTGCCAATACGCTCCGTATGATTACTTTTGTAATTAAGTGCCAAACATTGCTAAATGTGGCGAAAATTCCAAAAGAGACATCCCATTGTAGAGATAGTACTAAAACTTTGACTGCAGTATTCTGCACTACTTTGTTGTCAACCGAGAGATGCTCGCAATGAGGAATTCTAGTCTGCTTGTAAATGTAGTTAAACTTTGAGGCGAAGGACTTGTTTGGTTCCTATTCCTCTCTCTCCTCTACACCTAGCATCTTTTTCTCTATCTTTGTGTACCTGAAATTATGTTTCCTAATCTTCCGTCCATACTGCTGAAATATCAACAAAATTAAGATGTTTGAAGTAACTGGAATGTTTCAGTCATGCTTGCCTGAACCGTCTATCATTTCCACACCAACCGCATTTTGCACCGATCAAGGAAACAAATGCAATTACTCTGATTTGTTGAACATGGACATTAGAGTTCAAGTTCATTGGCACCTGGCACGATCTGATTTGAGAATTTATTACAGTTTACAGACTCGACGTCTTTCCATTTCACATGTATCTCTGAAAAATGAAAACACAATTAGGTTATTTGGACTAAAACTAGCGCAGGGTCCATGACAGTTACAGTGGAGACCGGAGAATCAAGCATCGTGAGAGTTCAATGTATGCTGCCATGCTTGTATCGCAGGCAGTTCTAGGCCTTACCTAGGACACAGAAGAAAAATGCCAAGACTCCTGTGCCGAGTGAGAGCTCAGCCTTGGACCTTGCTGCTGCCTCTGCTGGTCTCCTGAATCCGGGCTGCGCGAACTTGCACCTGGTAGGGGAGGGGTGGCGGCCGACGGTAGGGCAGGGGGCAGCCCACCTAACCTCCGGTGGGTCCGCCCCTGAATCAAGTTTGAAAAGGAAGATGGAAGTGCCTGTAGAAGTTGATAAAAGAAACGAACTCGGAATCTTGCAAGAGACCACAAAAGCTGCATTATGAATTTCTAATGAAGCAGATCAGCTCAATTGAGTTCTAGATGGGCTAGTTGGTTATCCCCTTGTTTGGAAAACTGTCTTGAGTATTTCTGCAAGTCGTTCATCCAAGTTTTAACAATGACAACAAATTCTCTTGGGATCTGGCAAGTGCAGAACGATACCAGTGAACCGTGAGCCCAGACATACAATAGTAATAAAACGTCGCCTTTTCTCAATATGCTTAGAGATACTACCATTAGGACTTAGGATAATCCAATTACAACAAGGAGATTACAATCTAGAAAGAGAAAAATATAGAGACTACCAGAGCAGAGACTAGGGAGAAAATAAGAGGACTACAAATTTAGAAAGAGGGAGAAATAAAGAGACTGGGAGAGCTACTGCGTGGGATTTTAGCTAGTTTATTGATTGCAAAACACCCTGATAGAAGAGTAGAAAACATCCTAATTGAATCCCACCAAAACACCCTGTGCCTGATGCCAACGTTTTGATCTATTGTTACAGCTGAATTGGCCCAGGAGCAAGGATTGGATGGGCCGATTGGGTTTCATTGGGCTCCTTGAGTTCCTTCCTGTCGTTTGTTTTTGAACACATAGAACAATGACATCACCACGTAGATTGCAAGGTAGCCCAGCACGGTGATGATCAGCGCAGTGACATACCAGAACGTCTCGCACTCCCCCCTGCTAGAGCCAGCCTCGTACGCTCCCAGGAGGCCGAGCATGTCCAGCACAATCGTTGTGTTCATCGCCTTCAGCAGCCGTTGGTCCTGCTGCGGCTCCTCCTTCGAAATGGTGTCCTGCTGCGGCTCCTCCTTCGAAATGGTGTCCTCCTGCGGCTCCTCCTTTGAAATGGTGTCCTCCTGCGGCTTCGTCTTCGAATTGAGATCCTCCTGCAGCTTCTTCTTCGAATTGAGATCCTCCTGCAGCTTCTCCAGAAGCAACAGAACGATGACGACGATGGACGCCACGAAGGAGATAGAGTTGCAGTAGAAGAAGGCACGGTACCGGTGCCTCCTTTTGTCATGCAGGATCGGGTGGCCCGTGGCATGCCCATGGCTGTTGCCCTGCCACACGCCCCCTGGTGGATCTAGGCCGGCCTGGTACGTGACGCTCGCGGCCAGGATTCCTAGCACCATCAGGTATTTACGCTTGGTGTATTGTTTCCTTTCCTGGTGGCCATCTCCTCCTTGCTTATCAGGGGGCTGTTCCCCAGTGATTGTAGCTCCTCCTTGCTCAACAGGGGGATGACCCTCTGTGTTTCTGACTTTGATGATCAGTGGGATTACAAAGGCAAGAACCACGGCCACCAACACGAAGACATAGATGGATGTTCGCATATGCTGTGAGCTTCCCGCAGCAAAGGCGCCCATGAGGGCGGACATGCCGGCCACCGTGCAAACGGCGAGCGCGTTGCTTCGTATGGCCGGTATGTAGAGGTTTGGGTTCACGAGGAGTATGATGAGGGCAATGGATGACATGAAGCTTACTGAGTTACAGTAGAAGAAGGCCTTGTAGCGGCGCGGATAGTTGTAAAAGAGGATGGGGTCACCTGCGCGGTGCCCGTTGTGATCATCCTCGGGCCAGAAGCCGCTTGGCGTGGTCAGCCCTGCTTGGTAGGTGATGGTTGCGCCCAAGATTGCGAAAAGCAGCAGCCGCTTGCGCCTCTTCTCCATCAGCTTGAGTTCGCCGTGCGACCTGCTGCTGGCCTTGTCGTCCAGCGTGACGAAGACAATATGAATCACAACGTACACCAGGACGGCGCCAGCCAAGGCCATGACATAAATGGAGATGCTCACGTCCCGGCAGCTCCCGGCGGCGTATGCACCAATGAGGGCGAACAAGTCCAGTATCATGGCTGCCTCCAGCGTGTAGCCCTGGCCCTTACGCAAATTGATTTTTTGGACCAGTATGATGGCGAATAAGGACGCCACAAAGGCGGTCGAGTTGCAGATGAAGAACACCTTGTACCGTCTTGGATTCGTCGTGAGGAGAATCGGGTCGCCGGCCATGTGCCCATCCCCATCGTCCAGCCAACAGCCACCCGGCGGATCAAGCCCCGCTTGGTACGTGACGGTCGCTGCAAGAGTGGCAAGCAGTAGAACAAGAGAGCGAGCCTCATCCAGTTGACTGACCTCCTTCCTAGTAATTTCAACAAAACACAGTCAAATCGCAAATAGGAAGAGAATCACAGCTGCCAACAATTTGTGCAAGAAGAAAAGGAGGAGTAAGTGTTCATTACCCGCCATTATTCTGCGTTGCCATGGATGAACTGGAATGATTTTGGGGGGTCTTTTCCTTGCTTTGTTCGAAATGTCTAATGATAGCCACTGGGAAGAGAATGCATACAAGAACGGCACCAACCAAAGCGCCCACGTAGATGGTGGTGTCAATCTCCCTGGAGCTGCCGGCGGCGTATGCCCCCACGAGGCCGATCAATGCAACGATGATGCACCCATAGAACTTGTAATACTGTAACGCGATGTGCTCGCGCAGCTTGCTGTACAGGAGCAGCACAATGATGAGCAGGGAGGCGCCGAATGCGGTGGTGTTGCAGATGAAGAACGCCTTGAGACGACAGGGGTGGTGCTCCTGCAAGACAGCGTCGCCGGCATGGTGGCCGTCCTGGGTGCTGTCCCAGAAGCCGCCCGGTGTGTTCAGGCCTGCCACGTACGTGATGCTCGTCGCGAACGTCGCAAGCAGCATCAGGACCTTGCGGGGCCATTCACATTTTCTGAGCTCGCGGTCGCAGTTGTTCTCTTCGTTCTTCTCGCGGTCGTGGTTCCCTTGGTCGCTGTCTGGCAACGAGGCAAGCACCATATAAGCCACGAGGTAGATGAAGATGGCAGCCGCTAGCAGCAAGGAATAGATTGCTGTGAGTGCATCCCGGCAGGTCCCCGCGCCGTACGCCCCCATGAGGCTGAGCAGATCCAACACCATGACCACGCGCAGACTGCGCAGTGGCAGCACGATGTCCTTCTTCTCGTGCAGGACGGCGAGGAGGAGGACAAGGACAACGACGACCAGCGACGAAGCAAACGCGGTGGCGTTGCAGTAGAAGAACACCACGTATCGGAGGTGGTCGGTGTCCCGGTTGATGGGGTCGCCGGCGAGGTGGCCAGCGTCGGTGTCCTGCCAGACTCCCCCAGGCGGGTTGAACCCCACGGAGTACGTCACCGTGGCCACTAGAGTGGCGAGCAGCAGCAGGTACTTCCTCATGATGTACTCCCGCGACTTGGTTTTGGTGGTCTCTCCGGCCTGCACTTGCGGCGGCGTCATCTTGGCCGCCGGCTGCAAGCTTGGTGCTGTTCGCCTTTCGCAGCAGCAGGAACAAGCTAGCTAGTGTGGCTCTTCAATGTGATGGAGAACGTCCAATAGGAAGGACGCACATACTACCAGACACTGAAATTTTAATGGGGCTCTTGATCATATACCTTCTTCATATTTGGCAAATTTAGGATTTACCCTCTCCACTCAATGATATGTAGGGTCATCATAAATCACTGACACGTGAGTCAGGAGGGTAAATCCTGAATTTTCATCTAAGGGGAGGGTATATGATAAATAAATCCAATTTTAATTGCACACATGAGCTACTGCTGAGTTGGGCACTTGCATTATTGCATGCTCAAGTACCCCAGTGAACTAGAGGATTTTTTTTTTGGATAAATAGCCAATTCATCACATGATATTCAATTAAGTACTGCTAACCCACGTTATACCGTTGGAAAGTTTCATGAGGTTTTATTTATATAAAAGTTTTACCAAAGTCTGAAGATTTGAGATTTAGGAAGGTTTCGCGAGGCTTCAGCAAAAATTTCACCGGAAGTTTCAAAAATCGAACAAAATTCAAGAAATTTTCAAACATGTTTCGCAAAAGTACATTTCCAAACTGAAATCTCGAATTTCAAACTGTTTTTCAAGCAAGTTCCAAATCTGAAACTTAATATTTTACCGAGTTTCAAATCTAAAACAAGGTGTTTTAGATATCAAATGTGAGTTTCAAAAAAGAAGTTTTCAACAAGTTTTGAGACAAAATCTAGCCAAGTTTCACATGAGTTTTAAAAATTCAGACGAGATTTAGCCAAGTTTAGCAAGATAATTTTGGCCATGTTTCAAAGTTTCAATAGTCGAATGAGTTACACAAAAAAAAAATCAAATCTGGCCATGCTCTATGACCATGCCCAATTACTAGCCAGAGAAGAATACAAGGAAGAGGAGCCACCTGAGATGAACGCGAGGACGAGCTCAATGGCGGACCACCACATCATTGAGGTATTGGTGCGGCCCACCGGCCGCCGCTTGCTTACCGCCATGCTCATACCTACCGACTTCCCTATGCACTTGCCTGCTGCCTCTATGGCCGCCCTAGGGTGAGGACATGGCCGCTCACGGCTGTCGGACCTGGATTTTACTAATCTAGAATTCTCTACGATTTTAACTGCACTATTCTCCAGATCAATAGATAGTGCTTATAGATACATTACTGAATATCAAAACCATATCTTGCAGAAGTGTAAATATAATGGACTTACTTATAGGCTGATTAGGCCAAAAACCTCAAAGAGCAGCAGCGAAAATGGAAATTTCACACAGATGAGACTCTCAGGACACACCTATAGGTAGCTAATTGGGGTTTACGACCTAATTCTTGGTCTCATTGTCTTTCAGCTTTGTTGACTCCTTTAAATGACCGCGGGACTTGATGTCCTTCTTACTTACTGAATAGTAGTAATTGAGTAAAAATGAATACAGAGATACTTAGCAAGCCACCACACAAAATACAATAATAATATATGCAAGGATATCAAGGGAGGCTTAAGGTTCTTTTATTTGCGAAAATGTCAATATTTTGACATACATATATAAGAAATTCCTGAGATCTTGCACTCTTACTAAACCATGTTTTTAAAGATTGTAGATATGAGAGCCTAAAAGAACACTGAACATTATTTGATGAGTATTAACAATTCGAGATTAGGGTATGAGCTCAACATGCGAAGAGAATAACTTTAATTCATCGAGTTAATCTTGGAGTCCATATTTTTTCCAAAGTTCCCTTTTAAGGTTGTGCTTTGAATTGTTGGTACATTAATTATTCTTAATTACCATTGATGATTTTAATTCCAGAGATATTGATAGGATGATTGCTATTTAGGCAAGATTGTATTTTTATCAAGATTTTGAACTTAAATTTGTATTCCAATTTAGATGAATAAGGCATATTAAGCAATTACCTTTTTCTTTAACTTACTTTGCCATTTACACATGGTGATATATATATCAGTGATGTCTCTGATTAGCAATTGGATTTGAGATCAATATTAATGACACACTAACTATGTTTGAGAATCTCTTAATCATGTACAAAGTAATCTTTAGTTTAAATCTTAGCATTGACAGATAAATATTAGAGACTTATAGTTCAAAAGATTTACCTCAATTATTTAAGCGTCATTTGAAAAGGGGGTTTCATGATTATTTGGAGATTTATAAATAATATTTGTTACTTTTACATGGCATGCAAACTATTCAAGATTAAAGCTCTAATATTCTTATTTTGCATGGATCTTTTATTCTAATATCATAATTCAATTTATTCTTATTTGCAATTATAACTAAATCATATTTCACTTATTTTTATTTAAATATTCATTAGTTATTGTGATTTATCTAGATATTTCTTAATCAAAAATGGAATTAAGGAGTGACATGTGGGGCCTCGAACAGTGTTTGGGGCCCACTGTCATAAACACTAAGAGAGAGAAGAAGAAGCGGAGAGAAGTTCGGTTAAACCGAAATAGGGGAGGCCGATTGGGGAAGGCCGCGCTTGGAGGGTGGGCTCACCAACGACGGGCAGTGGCTGGGATGGCGCCGCTGGCCATCAAAATGAGACGTGGGGTGGGTAAGGGAGCCAAGGGAGGTAGCGGCACGAGCCAAGGCGGATGACAATGTGGAGCAGCCCAGTGTGGAGACTGGACGAGGCAGCGATGACTAGAGGGAAGAGGGGGGAATTTGAGGGAGCACGAGCACAAGTAAAAAAAGGTAAACATACCAGTGTGGTCAGGGGTGGCGGAGAGCAACCGAGGTGAGCTGATGGCGAGGAGTAGTGGCGGCATAGGGTAGTTCATTGTGGTGGCAACCTGGGGTGAGGGGGAGCTCCAAGCGGCGGTTGGGAAAGGTCAAGGGCGATGAGGAGATGCTCCAGGAGCAGGGAATCGAGGGATGGCACTCCAGGGAAGAAACGACTATGGGGAAGGTGTCATCGGCTAGAATGGAGGAGAAGGGCTATTGCGGCGAGCTTCGGCAAGGAAGCCACCCAATTGAATGAGGAAGATTGCAATTGTGGAGGTGGGACACGTCGTGACACGAGCGGATTTCAAAGGATCTCGTCAAGGTGACCAGAACGGTAGGGTGGACACAGCGGTAGGCACAAGCGCTAGCGTGGCTCGGCTAAGTGAGAAAGGGGGAAGGAAGGTAAGCATGGCAGTTTTCCAAGGCTTAAATAGCCAGGGGGAGAAAGGAGGTGCGGCGCGGCATGGCGCTCAACAGAGGAGGGTGGTGCAAGCGTGCTAAGCGAGTTCGGCATGCAAATGGCGCGGGCACGCGAGAGGGCACATGGGCATAGGCGCGTGTGGCGCGACATGCACGCGTGTGGGGCATGAGCAGCCTCAGTGCAGGCACAGTGCAGGCAAGGCTGTGCACAGCTGTCGAGTGGCCCGGCACGTGTGGGGTGTGAGCATGGCGTGCACGTGTGCGTCGCAGATGGGTCGGTCGAGTAGCACAATAGAATGCACATGGCGCGAGGGCCTGCGCATGGCACGACGGCTCCACCATAGTCGGGTCAATGCATGAGCAAAGCCGGGAAACACGAGAGGAAGAAAAGAAAAGTGGGAGAAAAGAAAGACGAGGCTTGGTGGCAGGGAGTGGAAAAGAAAGTAAAGGAGTTGGCTGAAAAGATGGGAATTTCAAATTTGATTTGCTTTTCCAATTTTGAGATTTGAATTTGGATTCTTAGCTCTGGTATTTGGATGCGAACTTTAATATTGTTTTACCTTTGACTTCATTTAAATAGATTTCAGATATCGACTTTTGATTTGAATTTCAAATTCAAGTTTTGCTTGGTAGGATTTCCAATTAATTTGTTTCTTGATTCTATATTTTTTTCTTTTATTAGTTGTATTGTCTAGCATAAATGGAGAGAATATGTGAGATCATGTGGAGATCACCCCATGGTTATAATGAGTAATTGATCTTTAGAGAGTTTGCGGAGTTTAAGTTTGCTTTTTGAGAGTTTGCAAGTTTTTCAGTTGATTCTATTACTAGCGGTATGACTAGCATTGGGGCAGCAGGCATACTGGCCAGGATTGGTAAACCGGTGTTGTACGGATGGTACTATGGAGTGAGACGATATGATCGGCTTTTGGCTAGCGGTCATACCGGCTGAGAAGCTATTGGGTCATGCATTTGTTTGAATCGAGTTGTTGGAGTGTGGTCACAGCATAGGTGTTGTTGCTTATGTGCACATGAGTTTATTGTTTTGTCCTAGGTTTAGGATCAATAATTTGGTTGCATACATTTTGCATTATGCATTATTTGGATTAATTGTGCCAATTAATGACTTTGTGTATTGTGCAGTGCTACATGATGGTTTGCTTGTTTGTGTTGGTTGTAGGATTTTGGAGCTACGTTATGGTGAGGTGGACAGGACCAGGATTAAGCTAGGAGAGCTTAGGTCAAAAGCGGTCAAGGAATCGGGACTACGCTCAGGAGGAGCTGAGATCCAGACGATTAAAGAGCCGTCGAAGATGACCAAGTCTTGCGAGGTGGTTACAAGCTGGGATGATGAGGAATCACAGCGAGAGTTACCAGTGGTGAACATGATAGGCAATGGCCAAGTGGACCAGGACTAGGCTCAGGGAGAAGTAAAAGTCCTATGTAGTCAAGGAAGCCATGTGCCGTCATGTGCGAGAAAAGGCATGTGGTGCGCTAAGTGACTTGGTCGTTTGTAAGCGAGGACGGTTCAGTGGGATCCAGATGTGTGAGAGGCTTGACAGTAAGTCATTGGGGCCACGTGGAAGATAGCAAAGCATGGGTAATGCTTCGTGACAAAAAAGTGTGAAACTTCAAAATAAGGCGATAAAAGGGTATTTTGGTAAATTATCCAATACCCAAAAAAATGGCAGTATATGAAACCACGGTGTTGGCCTAAATGCTTTAGGTCTTGCATGTGCTGAAAATGTAAAGTGGATCAATGTTAATTCACTAATGGGTTAATAGTTGTAAGCCACTTTGAAAAATATATATGAGAGAGTAAAACCCGACGTTAAGTGGGGTTTACGGGTTATCTCCGGATTGGCCTAATGGGTTGATCCATTATATTTTGGTGCAAATTGTGAAGCTATATAATGGGAGGAGATGTAAGGGCTAGGGTTTAAGGGGGTTTGGCAAAGCCTTTTGGTGGTTAACTCTTCCTTCCTCCCATGGGAGATAGATTAGAGTGTGTGTGTGTGCGGGCACGCGCATGTGCGTGTGCTCTAGGTTTAGAGCTCTACTATCCGGAGGGATTGACTGTAAAACATACCTGTTGTGGCTACAGACCAAACAGAGAGAGAGAGGGGTATGGTAGTGGAGAGTTAGGTGAGCAAATGACCTCTTGGTCTTTCCAAGGGCTCCATACCACATATATATGAGCTCCCTCACAAGGAGCGTGTTTACAATCGTAACTTTACACCGAAGCCTCCGACCGAGGGCAACTACGTCCTTAACAGGCTAGCTGGGTTTAGGTGGGGGCCACCCCTACAACAATAACTCTCCAAGTGAAATAAACTTCTCAACTTTGCCCAAGTGAGTTGTGCTATGAATTCCCTCATGTGCTTTGGATTTTTCTAGTTTTCTTGTTTGGATTTCTCTTCTCTTGAGCTTTTCTAGTGCCAAGGACGTATAAGAGGTGGAGATGTCTTCTTGAGACAAGATCCTATCCATCTAGACATAATATAGAAGATGTTCTTGAGTTTGCTCGGTTTTTAAAAGAGAGGTGATTTTTCGATTTTTGCTCTTGTGGGTATTTTTGGTTGAATTCATGCTATGTTCTAGCTTACTATGACATATGAGAACCCATCCCAGATCACCTAGACTATCTAGGACTCATAAGCAAGAATAGATCAAAATTTCCCTCTTTTGATCGGTTTTAGTGCACTCTTCTTTAAATCAAAATGGGTCAGAATTTTGAAAATAATTTTCTTGATCATTAATTGGAATGGGTTCCTGACACTCTAGAGAAGGTGCATACAAAGTTTTGAGTCATTTGGATCAACCAATCAAAAGTTACATGGATATTTGGATTTGAAATCGGCCTGAAAACACTATTAATTTGCTGATTTTGCGGTCAGACCGATGTGACCATAGCGATCAGATCACCTAGAGGTCAGACCATCCCCTGTGAAAGAGATTAGACCACCGGTATTGAGAATTTCATCGAACTTTGATTTCTTGAGTCTTTTTTATTTGTGACTTTGGGAGAATATGATATTATCTATAACTTTCTAGTTATCTGAGAATAAAACTTAGAATACTTAAGAAAAATTTTAAGATGCTACCATTCACCCTCTTTATTGCCATTTGGTCTAACAGAATATATCTTTACTATTATAAAAAAAGGAGTTGGTGGTTAATGAGTCCTCTCCCATGTCTCTTCTTAGTCATTTGATCTGAACAGTAAAATCTGGACCGTAAACCCCTCCAATCCTAAAACCCGCGCTGCCTCCCTAACTGAATCCGTGCGCCTGCCTGGTTTCTTTCGGCTTTCTCCATCTCCATCGCTCCTCCCGCACCTACCTGGTTTCTTCCGCCTTTCTCCATCTCCATTGCTGCTCCCGCTACCGATCTCCGTCGCTCCTCCCGCGCCTGCCTCGTTTCTTCCGCCTTTCTCCATCTCCATCGCTCCTCCCGCCTTTCTCCATCTCCATCGCTCCTCCCGCCGCCGCGCTGCCCTCGCCTCCTCCCCTCCCTCCGCTCTCACCACCTCCACCCCCCCCCCCCCCGGCGCCGCCGCATCCTCCTCCCCGAACCGCCTCCTCCCTAGCCCGCGCCGCCGCCGCCTCCTCCTCTACCCTCCCGGGCGCCTCCTCTACTCCCCCAACCCCGCGCGCGCCTCCCCTCTCCGTCCCCGCACCACCGCCTCCTACTCCCCACCTCTCTCCTCCTCCGCCGCATCCTCCTCCCTTCGCCCCGCGCCCCCACCCTCTTCACCAGCCCGCGATCCCGCCTCCCCTCCTCCGCCCCGCGCCGCCGCCACTCGATCGCCAGCGTGAATCGCCGCCACCACCATCGACTCCCTCCTCCTCCCTCTATCTTCATCGCAGTTGGTGCCCGCCCCCGGCCACGCCTTCCACGACCACGGCGAACCCCTGGGCCCAAGGACTCAACGGCGTCTAGCGACCTTGCCCCTCCCGCAAACACCTCCACAGTCGAGGTCCGTTGCATCCGTCTTCTATTATCCAGAATTGCCCACAGATTAATATAAGCTTGCTATAATTGAGTAGTCCTGCTGATTTAGCCTTTTTGGAAATCCTGCATAACATTTGTGGCAAATGGTCTTGAATAATCTGTGTGTATCTGTGTGTGTGTGTATTCTTTATGCGTGTCAAGAGATTTAGGTTAACACGGGGGTGTGGTTATTACAATACGCTGAATCTATGGTGGCTTTGATTAATGTGTGAAACTTTGTGCTGATACTATTGTTTAAATTAGCAAGATTGTAATTTGTACCACCTGTGTTAGCGTCCATTTAAGCAATTTGTAGTCTTTTCTTGCCTGTAATTTATTTGGACTGTATTAAGTTGTGAAGGATTGTACATTTTTTATTCCTCTGGAGGTATGGAGCTGTTTGATGCTTCTACAATTTAGAAGCAACACCCAGATCAGACGACACACGCTGGTTCGTGCTGCAAGGTAGTTTTGGACCCGAGTGGTAATTTAGAAGCAACATAATTACGGTGGTTGTCACTGTTATCAATTGCAGAGTGTGCTGCAATTTCAATGGCTTTGTCAGCTCATCACAACCAGATTAATATAAGCTTGCTATAATCCTTGAAGTGTCCACAGATTAATCATTACTATCAGAGTAATCATTAAAATCCTCTTATGACTCTAATGATAGATTTTGTTTTATGTTCAGTGGAGAGAGATGAAAATGCAAGTGCAATGTGTTTTTTTAATTTGGTACTTACATCAATTTTGTTCCATTTTTCAGGAAGTGACTCCATATATTTCGACAGCAGAAATGGTTAAGAAGTTTTGAGTCAGGGACTAGAGAGTTGGGCATCTTCCACAACACATCACTTTCTTATGTTAGTATTCCTTTCCCCATTTATGTTGTTAGCTATGTAGCAATGTACATTGCTTTCACATTCTTATTTGGGCAGTTCAATCCTTGTAAAAGCGAACTGTCTTAAAGTAAAGCCGATGATGTGGAAATCCATTAATTATCAACAAAATATTGCCCATACTTATAAAATTTAACATTGGGATTGTTACTTAAAAATGCAAAAGAAAAAACGATTGCATATGTTCAACATTTTGCGTGTGCATGTTGTTTATTTTATTTTTATTTGTTTTTCTTGGTGCATGATATCTCCATCAGTCTGGAGTTTGATAAATTCCATACATTTATTACATCTGAATACTTGATGATGAAAACAGTATTGGTAATTGACTAAGAGGTTTTTGATCATATTGCAATTTGTATGCACAATGCATGAGGATGCAACAACTGCACTACAGAGAGGGTCTAAGCCTATGCTAACAAGGCCAAAGGAACCTGAGCTTCAGACTGCCCACAGGATTCGAGCATTTAGAGTGAAGAGCTCTGCAGAGCTAGAGGAGGAGATGCTAGCCAAGATCCCAAAGTTTAGAGCACGGCCATTTAACAAAAAGGTGAGAATTTGTCTTACTGTACATTTGTTTGACTTAACTAATTACAGACGGCAGGAGTCGAAGTCTAACTTACTTGCTTCTGCATTTAGATTGCTGAAGCTCCTTCATTTCCTCCTCTCCTAAGGAAAGCTCCACAGATTCCTGAATTCAATGTATGTATTCTATTATCATGACAAAATGCACGAGTGACCACCCTTTTCATTGACTAATTCAGTTGTGCCTTTGCAATGACTACATGAGTTTCATCTTAGAACAATGGAAAGAGCGACTCGACACCTGTTCAGAAGCTTTTTCTGTGGGAACTATCTGGGTAAGCATACTTATAACTGGTTGCCACGTTAAGACGTCATCATTGCTGAAAGTTAAATGCTTCAATCTTGTAGAGTTAGAGTAGCAAGCCACTGAAACTGACAGAACAAAAACCTCCACAACTTGAGACAGACATACGAGCTAGGCCACCAAGCTTTGCCTTTGACACTCATTCATTGAGAAACCAATAGTCATTTTATCTTTATGTTTGATTCTAGCATCATTTTTCAACAGGGTGAAAAGTTCTCAAGAATGAGAACCGGAGGAATTGGAGAAGGCCGCCAAGTTCAAGGCCAAGGCACTGAACAAAAAGGTCATCATATCTGACTTAAAGCCAATACATTTGATGACATCATGATTCAGAGCATCAATCTGAACTTCATTGCATGCAAATTTTTGAGAGCAAGGGCGATATTGGTGTGCTTGTCCATCCAAAGTCTCAATCAACAGCACCCAAGGAGTTCCACTTTTCTACTGATGATCGCTTGGGTCCTCCTACAGTTGCGGATCTATTTGATAAGGTGGGTGTAAGTCGTATAAGGGATCCCGTTATGTAACTGATGAATTAACCCAATTTTACTGTCAGAAACCTTTCACCCTTCTTGATTTTATTTTCTATTTTGCAGCTTTCTCTTCACTCATTTCTCATGACCATTGTGTTCATTGCATTTCTCACGACCATTGTTGCAAGCAAATAATATTAAATCCATGTTACAGGGAAGAAATCATGAAAAAGAGAGGCAGCTAGCTGCACAACTCATACAGAAGCAATTAGAGGAAGAGAAGGCCAGGATTCCCAAGGCTAACCCATATCCTTACACCACGGACTATCCAGTGGTACATACAAAGTTGGTTTGATACATGATGATGTAAGATAAAATTGATATTTATTATTCAGTTTAAGATTATATTTAATACTATTCATCACTTTTATTTAGTTTTTTGTTGTAACGTGCGGGCACCGTACTAGTCTTGTATGCATGAAGGTCTTTAGTTTTTTGCATGTGGAGCCAACAAACTTACGTGTGGTTGTTGAACTTTAATACTAAAATGGAATAGATGTACCAAAAAGTTGCATCACGGAGTCTGTGGGTGACCAACACAGTCACCACCGAAGCAATGATGCTGCCAGGATCAACAGGGGCGACACTGTTGTTTCTCATTCAAACAATCCAGGGAGGCAGCGCCATGAGGCTTGATGTGGTGACGACAAGCACCATGGCAGCCGGTACAACAGCGACGATGATGACCCCAACCATCGACGACGGAGTGACCACCGAGGATGGTTGAGGCCTGCTGCCCATGACGATGCTCGCCACGGGAGGTCCCATGCCCCGGAGCGCATCCGCGACCACTCCCCTTGGCCGCACAACCCCACTGGGGGAAACCGGCACCACTCCGACGTACCGGCGAGTCACTTGATCTTCGGCTTCCCGGAACAACGTCAGGCATGCAACCTCCTCGACAACAAGCTCCACCAGTCGGAGGAAGAGGCGCAGCTCAATCAACAAGACTGGCTCCGAAGGTCTGACACATACCTGTAGGCTTTGAGAGAGGCTTCCAACAAGTTGCTACTACCCTACCACCAGGATGTTGCCTCTAGGCTGGCTGACCGCACTACATCGCCACACTCGATCCCTCCTCTGTTGGATGGACTCGCTAAGTTGGCACTTAGTGGGAGACAGGGTATGAAACAGCCGCTGGATGCTTCCTCGCTGCGGCCTTCCACCTCCCAGTACGTAGGACAAGGCGTCGGCGCAACAAGACGAGGAACCAACACGCGCAGTGGCTCCCAATGCCACAGAGTCACCCCTGCCACCGGCGGTTCGCGCTGACAAAATGCTTGCCTCCAGGTCGCTTGCCTCCGGACTGAGATCACCACAACATCCGTAGGTCGCTTCCCTAATTATCTTCTCTGGTTTTTCCCAATCCATTGCTTCTCCTTCCCTGCCTATTTCTCCTTCGCAGTCATACTTCTAAGTTTCCCAATTGTACCCCACTACTTGTATCCTGACTTCCTGAGTTGATTGGCAAAGTGTTTGGTGTTGATCTGAGTTCATGGTGGAGGAACGTGACAATGAGGCGTGCACAAGAGCTCTTAGCCCGCAAGCTCGGGGTTCTCGATGAGCAGCAGGCCATGATTGATCAGGCACTCTTGTTAGGAAAATAATAGTTCCATATGGATTGTGGGAGAGAAGAAAACACAACTTATAAGTGTGAGGGAGCCCCCACCCATTGGACTAGTCTTTTGGGGAGAGAAGGCCCAATACCACTTATAAGGTTGTTGCTCCGTCTCCGTAGGCTTAGTTGTGTTCAACCCATTTAGGCCTGTGGTCCGGGGAGTAAACTCGGTTCCAACAATTGGTATCAGAGTCCAGGCGTCTAACATCTCCTTGCACCTCAGGGTTGCAGAAGTATCCAACCAATGTGTGAGGGGGAGATTGTTAGGAATAATCCTACATTGGTTGTGGGAGAGGAGAAAGCACAGCTTATAAGTGTGAGGGAGCCCTCACCCATTGGACTAGTCTTTTGGAGGGGAGAAGGCCTAATACCACTTATAAGGTTGTTGCTCCGTCTCCGTGGGCTTAGTTGTATTCAGCCTATTTGAACCTGTGGCCCGGGGGGTAAACCCGGTTCCAACATTTGGTATCAGAGCCAGAGACCTAACATCTCCCAGGGTGCGGTGTGCACAAATCCATATGGAGGGGGAGTTTCCCAGAAGTGCGGTGTGCACAATCCATATGTGAGGGGGAGATTGTTAGGAAAATAATAGTCCCATATGGATTGTGGGAGAGGAGAAAGCACAGCTTATAAGTGTGAGGAAGCCTCCACCCATTGGACTAGTTTTTTGGGGGGAGAAGGCCCAATACCACTTATAAGGTTGTTGCTCCGTCTCTGTAGGCTTAGTTGTGTTCAACCCATTTAGACCTGTGGTCCGGGGAGTAAACCCGATTCCAACAACTCTATCAATATTCGGCCAAGTTTAATGGGCCATTGCCATATGAGGCTATCAGAGCACTCTCTGCGCTGTTCCAGTTCAACACCGAGCAGGCTGATCACATGGAGGCCGCCTTGATGGAATAGGCAACAAGGCGGGGCTCAAGGGCGACGAGGGCCGACCGGAACTACTGCCAGACTGGCCGAAGAAGTCCCATCCTAGAAGAACTACCCAGCAGCATGAAGCATCAATCTAGCGAAATCTGCATCCCTTGTTGTGCGACTAGCACTTTTGCCTACCTGGTCGACGATCTGGATGATTATAGTGTCATGGCCTGCAATGTTGCACCCTCTCCAGTCTTCTACCATTGCTATGTAATGTGCACTGCTTCCCATGTCTCACCGCTGAACTTCAATCCACCAATGCTATTCCTCTACAGCCCATCTGTCTCCAAAATTGTCGTCATAACATGTGAATGCGACGAATTGCCGTTCTTGCAAAGAGTTCCCCCTAGTGGACTTTTGCCTACTAACAGTAACAGCTGCCAGAGCCATGATCTTTTTACCTCATGTCCAGGCCTAACCTCACCATACTGAGTTGGAATGTTAGGGGGCTAAACTGATCCCCTGCACGCCGCGTAACTGTTCAAGAGATGATCCATGCAAATCCTTGCCATATTGCTTGCCTCCAGGAAACAAAGTTGTGCATAGTCGATCTAGCCTTAGCCAAGTCTCTTAGTGGAGGTAGACTAGATGAGTTCTCCTTTCTGCCAGCAGATTACACCCCGAGCGGGCATTATTATCCTGTGGAATAGCAATGTCGTCTGCATGGCCAACCCTCGTTGGCTTGATTATTGTCTCACGGAAGACATAATGACCAAGGAGTGCGCCACTACCTTTATCCTTACCTCGGTGTATGGCCCAACAGTGGATGGGGACAAAGAGAGATTCCTATAGGAAATACTTCTCGTGCGACCGCCAGATGGCGACAGGTGTCTCCTCCTAGGTGACTTCAACATCATCTACAGGGTGACAGATAAAAATAACAGGAACCTCAACTAGCATTTCATGGGAAGGTTTCAAAACACCTTAAACAACTTTAAGCTAAAAGAAATCTATCTACAAAACCACAAATACATCTGAAGCAATGAAAGGGAGAACCCAACACTTGTCAAACGCAACAAGTGCTTCTGCAACAACACATGGGACACTACCTTCAATAGCCATGTACCGTAGGCCTTGTCCACATCCCTCTCAGGCCATTGCCCCTACTTCTATCAAACGTCAGCGGGCCATGACCACCGAAAGTCTTCCATTTTGAAAACTTCTGGATTCGACTACCAAGCTTCCAAGAGATCGTCCAGAATGCTTGGGCGAAGCCGATATCCACCACAGACCTGATCTGTATTTTTAACATCAAATTGAAGAACACGGTGAAACAACTAAGGGCTTGGAGCAACAAACTGCTCCCTCAAGTGAAACTACAGCTACATATGGCCAAAGATCATCTTACGCTTTGACATTGCACAAGAAAACCGTGCACTAACAACGCAAGAGAGAGAGAGCTCCAAGCTTGCCTAAAAAACAGAGTAATAGGATTGGCTATAATTGAAAAGTTCTAAAAGAAATAGGCATCGCGAATCAACTAACTCTGAGAGGGAGATGCAAACATAAAATTCTTCTGCATCAGAGTTAACTCCCATAGACAGAAGAACTTCATCCAGTGCCACTCAAGCGGCCAAGGCTGGGCTATCTCACACAAGGACAAAGTCGAGGTGCTTTTTGACCACTTCTCTCGCATCCTCGGGCAAAGCACAACTACAAACACCTCCTTCAACTGGGAGATGTTACAACTACCACGCTTGGATCTACAGGACTTGGCTGTACCATTCACTGAAAGCGAGATCCATGCCGCCATCTTGCAACTATTGAGGGACAAAGCTCCGGGGTCTAATGAGTTCAATGAGAATTTCTATTGCGCATGCTGGGACACCATAAAAAGGGACCTTTCTAGCTGCCCTACAGGGTTTCTAAAACCTCAAAACTACAAGGTTCCAATCCAAAAACACTAGTAATCTAGACCTACTGCCAAAGAATTATGGGGCCCAATCTGCAGCTGATTTTAGACCTATCAGCCTCATGCATAGTGTCTCCAATATCATTACCAAAACCATGGCCTTGCATCTCGCCCCCTTCATGAATGACCTAATCTCCCAAAGCCAAAGAACATTTATCAAAGGAAGATGCATCTAGGATAACTTACTATATGTTTAGAACCTCACGAGAAGATTCCATCGAGCTAGTACACCAACCCTTCTCCTTAAGCTTGACATTGCCAAAGCCTTTAATTCGTTGGGATTACCTCCTACAACTACTACAAAAAAAGGGGATCCCCCCACGTTGGACAGACTGGGTATCTTGCATCCTCTCCACCGCGAACTCTAGAATTCTCTTGAATGGTGTTCCCGGGGACAGCATACAACACCGTAAAGGCCTATGACAAGGTGACCTGCTATCCCATTTCCTCTTTATCATAGCAATTGACCCTCTCCGAAATATCCTCAACGTAGCAACAGATTGAGGTCTCCTCCAACCCTTGCAAGGGTGGGCAGCCACTTTGCGAACCTCCCTGTGCACTAATGATGCAGCCATCTTCCTGCACCCAAGACAGGACGATGTCTGCACTCTTGTTCACATTCTATAGAAATTTGGAGAGGTCATGGGGCTACAAACAAACTTGCATAAAAGCTAGGTGGTGCCAATATGGTGCGAAGGGATTGACCTGTAGGCTGTGCTTCATGACCTACCAGCCATACAGACAACCTTCCCTCTAGACTACATAGGACTATCGCTGGTACTAGAAAGACTTCACTGCCTAGACTTCCAAAGGCTAGAAGACAAATACAATATCCATCTATCAAGTTGGCACAATAAACTGCTTACACTTGTAGGAAGGAAAATCCTCACAAAGTCTATATCAAATGCCCAGTCCACCTACTCCTCACAGTCATCAAACCACCTAAAGAGATGCTACAATCCTTGAATAGGTGGACGAAACAGCTGCTTTGGGTAGGCTCAGATCAACTAATAGGTGGTAGGTGTAAGGTCAGTTGGGACAATGTGTGCCGACCAACACATCAACGCTTCGTGAGAGCCCTGCGAATCAGATGGCTGTGGCATGAGTATGGAGGTGCAGGCAAGCCTTGGCAAGGAATGGAAATCCCATGTGATGAGCATGATTGCCTATTATTTGCAGCTACCACTTCCATAAAAATTGGTGACGGCAGGATGACAACCATTTGGAACTCAGCTTGGGCTCATGGAAGGCAACTGCAAGACATTGCGCCGCATGTCTTCGCTACCTCCAAGAGGAAGAACCACACCCTGCATGTGACACTAGCACAAAACAAATAGCTACAAAATCTTAGCTACTCGGGTGGGCTAACAGTACAACACATACAAGAGCTTGTCACCCTATGGGATCACATCTCCTCCACGAACCTTCAAGAAGGGGTGGACGACACCATAACGTGGAAGTTAACTTCGGACAGAAGCTACATAGTGGCCTCAGCATAAAAAGACCAGTTCTTTGGAGCAATTAAGTTCTGCATGAACCCCATGGTTTGGAAGACTTGGGCCCCCAAAAAATGCAAAATTTTTGCCTGGCTCGCACTGTAGAATAGACTATGGACAATAGACTGACTCTACTTGAGAGGATGGCCAAACTAATTAGTTTGCCCCCTCTGTAGGCATATACCGGAATCCGCCATCCACCTCTTCACTAAATGCCACTTCGCAAAAACAATCTGGGCCTTCATCAGCTGTTGGACGACTTGTGAGTCCATCGACTTATTGTCCTGTCACACTTTTGAACCTCGGGTGTGGTTGGGTTTTTTAGGCCTACCACCCCTAATTTTAAAACTTCCTCTCTCTGATTAATACAAGGTAACGCTCCTGCCCATTCAAAAAATATATAAAAAAGTTAAATTGATTGAATGTATTCCCTCTATTTTCAAATACATGTTATTCTATCTTTCAAATTGTTACCAAATACATGTCTCTTTACAAGTGTAAGATGATTTTTTTTACATTTTTTCTTCGCATACGCTTCACCTTTATTATGCCATTGGTAGCTGAAATTTTACTTTTCCAACCAAAGTTATTATCTTGTCATTTGTGTTGTTGGTTGCAAAGATGGGCCTAAACTTATTTATCAATAACTTATACATGTGTAGGGGAAAGTGCATATGTATGTGGGAGTTAGTGCGATAGCTCTTATTAATCCATTCAATTAGAGTAATACTGCGGTTTTCACTCGTAGTACGATTCTTTAAGACTCTAAAATGACATATTATGTACATTAAAAAGGATGAAATCGCCACCTCCCAACGCCCAAGTCCCCTATTTTGCAGAAAAATCCCTAAATTTTCTAAAATCACAGTGACGCCCGACCAAACCGGCCACCTGGCATATTTTTGCAGAACACCCCTCATGGTTTCTTACAATTACATTAAGGTCTTGTAGGATTCTAGCTGTTCGATCGCACCAAAGGGGCAGATCCAATTGTTCACACGCTCCAGGCCCCGTGCCATACTCCTTTCCTGATTCCTTTGCATCGGTCGTCGTCTCCTTCTCTCGTTCTCTCCTTCCCTCCCGGTCTCCCCTCATGCTTTCACTCTCTCCTTCCACCCGCTCCGTCTGGATGCGCTCCCCTTGCCCCCTTCCCCTTAGCTTCCCCTCCCCTCCCCATCTCGCCTCCCCTTCTCTCACCGGGGACAGTGGGGAGGGAGGGGAGGAGATGGCGTGGCCCAACCTGGCAGCGAGGGAGGAATTAGTGGTGCGCACCGCAATGAGTGAGGAGGTGGTGCGACTCGATTGACGCTGCCCTCCATCTTCCACATCACATTGATTTGACACTAATGGAAGCGGGATTGAGCGGAGTCGACACTGATTCGACAGTGGTGGAGGTGAGATCGGCCGATGGCGCTTCCCACACCACTACCCACTCTCCACTCCCCATCTCACCTGCTCCGACCGCTCTCCCCTCCCTTCTTCCTCGTCGCACTAGGTGTAGTAACAAAGATTTGACAATCCAAATCTTCTATATATTCTAAGTTAGTCCCTGGATCAGTAACTAGCCCACACAATATAACAATGGCAAATATCACATATATACATGCGTATACATAAAAAGGAGTACTTCAAATTATATAGGCATTCATAATATATCTTATAATCAAGTTTTACAGAATAGGTTGGCAAGCTAAATGAGATTGTTCATATAAAACAGCGAGAAATAAATAAACCAAAAGAGTCTCTATGATCTACCATAGGCAATTGATTAGGGCCATACCTAGTCCTACCATTGTCCTCCATGTCATAGCCAAGGGCATGGATGTATCCATACACCGAGTCATCACTCCTATCATCTGGATGTCAAGTTTTCGGAGATACTAATTGCTTTTTGCTGCTACCGTTGCAAGCCATATAGGCAGAGCTTGAGGGGGGGGGGGCAATATTATCTTTGGAGGCATGCAAAGCCAATAAGTATGATTGCATTGTTTATTTGATATGAAGAGCTCCTGATTTCCTTTGGATTTATACCATAGAATTCATTGTTCTCTGTTTTTAGGATGGAGTATGTTCTGGAGGACCTTGAGGCTAGAGGTTTACATCATCCTTCCTCTAGATGGTTCCGCACTTCAAATCAGAAAAATTGTAGGCAGGCATCAAAGGATTTTCTTTGATTATGAAATTGTGAATACTGCCATTTTCCTGCCGGCATCAAACATGCAAATGAGCTTTGCTCTTGGATCTCTCCATAAAGAGGGAAGTTTATTATTGGCATGCCTACAATATGAGTTTGCTCTAGGCTAATTAGGCCATGTTTCAAACAGTCACTAATATTGGTTTTTAGCTAAAATAGTACTATAATAGTTGTTAATATTTTTGAAGTATTCAATTAAAGAAAAATAAAACCAAGGAAAATAAAAACACCATTATATCTTCATAGATAAAACAAAACTAAAAGTAAAAATGGAAAAAGGTAAAAATAAAATAAGCCATGTCAACTTTTAAAAACCAGAAGCCATCACTGTTTGAAACGATGCCTTAATTGATTCTTTCCTGCTTCCTAAAAACGTTGAATGGTCAGGTTATTTTTTCATTTTGTGGTAGTGTGAAAAGCTATTTGTTGTGGTTATAGATTAAACAGGGAGAGAGAGTGCATGGTAGTGGAGAGTTAGGTGAGCAATACCGTCTTGGCCATTCCCAAGGCTGGCATCACACATATATATATCTTGTAGGGACTGTCTTTACAATCGTACCCTTACATCGAGTATCCTTCTCAAGGTCAACTATATCATTGTACATGTTTACCTCGAGTTTATAACTTTCTAACAAGCTAGCTGAGTTTAGGTGGAAACCACCCCTATAACACTATTCATCTTAGCTCTTTTTTTCCATGTAGTTAGGAAATCTGTAGTTGTTCTTGCATGTCTTCTGTTGATGCCAAATGGTCTGAAAATAAAGCAGCGTGAAAATTTGTAAGTATGCTTGAGTGGTGCTGACTTAGTAGTTTCTAGCTATGTGTGTGTAACTGTACTTATGAGCTATTTTAAACCGTGATATGTATTCATATTTTATCTAAATAAATTTTCTTTTGCCTGAAATATTTATCCTGCAATGCGTGCCAGTATAATGTGGTATAAACAAATACAGCTAGAATATTGATCGCACAAACATTTTCTCACCTATGCTGAACATCCCCTGGATTACGGCCTCGTTATTTTCGACTTATGATTTATAGTTTCTCTCAAATAAATAAACAGAACAGTTTCTTCACCACCATTTCAAAGCAGCTTATCGGGATAACTTTTTAGAAACGGCTTATCGACTTTCGATTCGCTTGTACGAGTACTCACACTAAAACCAAAAACAGTAAACCGCAGTCAAAAAAGCATACCCTACTTTGCAATGCATGCCAATGTAGTATGTTATAAATGGTATTGATTGCATGCAGCTTGGAATTTTTTTAGATGGTACATTTCATTTAGTTTGTGCTCTATTTCATTTAGTTGATATTTCTACCGCACTTGAATTTAATGCACTAAAATTGATTAGTTCCATCATCGTATTTTTTAACTAAATATACTCACGACGAAGTCTCTTTCTCATATTGCATCATGAATTTCTTCAAAGTATTGCAGACCTATTATCAGAAGTAAAAGTAACATTTTGTAGGAGGATGTTCAGAATGACGGTGATTTATAGCTTTTTTACTGTAACTAGTTTATTTTTTTACTGTACCTGAGTTGGCTTATTTGGTATAATTAAATTTAAAAAAAATAAAAAATAGAAAAAATATATTAGCCCATTGTGAATAATACAAAGGAATACAACAAAAAAAGAAAACCAAAAAAATAAAACAAAAAACAAACAGTAAAGTAAAAGCCGCCGTCGCTGAACGCAGAAGCGTAAACGCTTCTGAGCTAAGCCATAAGGAAGGATTGCACAGGCATGGCGTAGAGCACCTTACCTATCTAGTAATTTTGGAAACAAGGGATTAGCACAATAGGAGAGAAATATGATAAGTGCTTCTATATTTTTCTCTTTAATAAATATAACACTAATTTTAAAGTATATAAAAAGGTAATCAATATATATTCACTATTTATTATATTTTAAAAATTATATAAATCACGATTAAAAAAAACATTGTAAATCATGACAAATTAGAAAAGTGCATGAGGTTGCATCACCCGAGGACCACATGGTGACGCACCCACCTCTCAACCACACAGAGCCGTGTGTTTCCCCGACTGCCTGGACATAGGTGTCATAATAGCCACCTCGAGCAATCTACAGTACGTGTGCTCACTGGATCGGAAAATGCTGATCGGACATAGTACAAGTCTGCACAGGCTAGTCTTCATTTATGGGGCGCAGGCGCGCAGCTAGCGTGTAATTACAGGTGGTTGGCAATAGTTACTCGCCCTGTGTACGCAGTAATGGCCTCGTGCTTCAGGGTCCTCGTCTGCTTTAGGGGTGATCGGAATAGCGATGTTTTTAGCTGAAAAATACTGTAACTGATTGAAAAAACATTATAGCTGAGTTAGTAGATAGTGTAGTGAATAGTGAAAAAAAAGTTGAAACTAGAAGCTGAAACCGAAAAAAGCCGAAACGATCACCCCCTTATTAGTTCTTCAAAGGTTGAAACTGTTGAGAAACTCTTATTGGCGATCAGTTCGAGCGATTCCTTTACTTAGAATAAGAACGAATCAATCACAGAAGACAGAATAATAGATTGAACACACAGAGAAAGGTAGAGAGAACTCCTGATCTTTTTTTATTGTTTCAATTCATTTGGTACAAAATCAGCCATATGGCTCTCTATTTATAAGAGATGGTGAGGTGCCCACTACGGATAAGGACTCGTTTAAACGGAAAGGATCCATTTAAACGGGAATTCTTATCCCTGGTTTCCTAATACTCCCCCTTGGGCACTCATCCGATATACTCATACCTCATTAAAACTCCATAAAAACCCAATGGAAAAAATTTGAAGAAAGAGTACATGATGCATGTTATGCTGCGATGCACGAATTGCCTCATTAAAAATCTTGACCGAAAAACTTCAGGAAAACTCGTCAAGAAAAAAAGATTACAATTCACCCAACTTCATTCAGTCTTCAGGACTTTTATTCTTTGGGTACTTGATCTTCAGAATCAAGATTCACTAACGGGCTTGAGGGAATTCTCCCTCTGAATTCTGCATTTCTCTAAGTCTCATCATACCAATCCCTCATACGCACATTTCAAAGCTAGATACGGTGAGGGACTTTGTGAATAAATCTGCTAGATTTTCACAAGACTTAGTATGCAGTATTTTAATTTCGTCCATCTTTTGCAATTCATGATCATAGAAGAACTTAGAGTTGATATGCTTTGTGAGATGACTCTTCACATAGTCCATTTGTACTTGTGCAACGCAAGCGGTATTATCTTCATAGATAATTGTGGGGGTTTGCACAATGTTCATCCCACATTACTGCTGGATGTGGTGAACCATTCGGCGTAGCCAAGCGCATTCACGTGCAGCTTTATACAGCGCTATTATTTCTGAGTGGTTCGTCGAGGTAGCTACAAGGCTTTGCTTAGACGATTTTCAGAAAATTGTAGTTCCACCACACAGGAATACATAGCCTGTTTGTGACTTTGCGGTATGCGGGTCAGACAGGTACCCGGCATCTGCATAGCCAATCAAGTTCAGATCTTGATTCTTTCTGTAGAACAATCCAAGGTCTTTGCTTCCTTGGAGATATCGGAAGATGTCCTTTATGCCCTGCCAATGCCTTTTGGTGGGCTCTGCACTATACCTTACTAACAGATTCACGGCAAAAGTAATATCCGGTCTAGTGCAGTTTGCTAAGTACATGAGTTCTCCAACTGCACTCAAGTCTGGGAATTCCGGTCTCAGAACTTCCTCCCTCTCTTCCCTAGGTCGGAAAGGATCTTTTTCTTTTTGTAAAGATCTCCCGATCATCGGTACTTTTGATGGGAATGCTTTCTCAAAGCCGAATCTTTCTAGCACCTTTTGGGTGTAGGTCGACTGATGTACCAAGACTCCTCCAAGGACATGATCAAGTTGCAGTCCTAGGCAAAACTTGGTCTTACCCAAATCTTTCATTTCAAATTCTGACTCCAAATAGGAGCTTGCTTCTTTTATATCTTCCACTGTCCCGATGATATTCAGATCATCTACATACATTGAGATTATACAGAATCCATTCTGGGATCGCCGTATAAATACACAAAGACAGTCTTCATTGTTCATGTAGCCTTTCTTGTAGAGAAAGTCGCTTAAGCGATTATACCACATTCTGCCAGATTGCTTCAGTCCATACAGAGACTTTCTAAGCTTTACACTGTACAGATTTCTATTTGCTCTGTCTTGGTTCGGGAGAGGAATTCCTTCAGAGACTTTCATATAAATCTCCGAATTCAAGTTACCATAAAGGTATACAGTCGCAACATCCATCAATTTCATTTCTAAATTCAAGTTCACTGCCATTGAGACCAAGTATCTAAAGGTAATTCCACTCATGACTGGGGAGTATGTTTCTTCATAATCAATTCCAGAACGTTGAGTGAAACCTTGTGCTACTAGTCTTGCTTTGTATCTCACTATTTTATTTCTCTCATTTCTCTTTCGAACAAATACCCACTTGTGTCCTACGGGGTGCACATGAGAAAGTGTGCGGCATACGGGCCCAATCACCTCTCTTTTGTTCAGAGATAACAATTCAGTTGCTATTGCCTTCTTCCAATCTTCCCAATCTAATCTTTTCTTACATTCAGCGAGCGATGCGGGCTCGGAATCAAGATCAATGATTGTGGTAATTTTCTTTACGAAGTAGATATCGACACTGGCTGTTGTCCTGTTCAGGGACTCTCCCGTGTGCACATAATTTATAGCTATTTTTTCATGAGTTGCTTCTTCTGGAGCTTCATCTTGTGCATCGCTTCTTTCAATTGCGGTGGCAAGTCCCTTTAGTTGTTCAGCTCCGATGTGTGCGCACACATCTATGCCGATGGGGATATTCAGATCCGGTATGTCCTTTCCAACAGGTGTCATACTTGTGCCAGGTCTCAACTGGCTCCCTTTCTCATTCTGGAGAACTTCGGTAATCGGCTGTGAGAAGTTCTTCTTATCCTTTTTCACCATACGTCCCCGGTTACTTAGTATTCGAGGAGCCAGAGTTCTCGTCCTCTTTTTTTTCGAGGCCTCTGGACGAGATTGGGGATACCTTATGCTTTCTTTGGTATTTCAACCCTCTCCGGTGCAGTGCGTATAGGCATATACGACTTAGTCACGCTTTTCAAATCACTAAAGTGATTAGGCAGCTGATTCGCTAATGCTTGCAAATCAATTGTCTTTTGGACTTCTCTTGTCTTCTGGACTTTTATTGTCTTCTGGACTTCTTTATTTGATTTACTAGTGCGTGGGTCATGTGCAGGAATTCCCGTGGCTTCTCACGTAATTTTTCGATATTTTTCATGAAAGGGTTGATTTCCTCCCCCCTAATGTCAGGAAATTATCCTCATCAAAAATGCAGTCAGCGAAACGGGCGATATGCAAATCTCCCGACATGGGTTTCAAATACCTGATTATGGATGCAGTCTCATAACCAACGTATATCCCAGTCTTACGGAGAGGGCCCATTGCAGTTCACTGCGGAGGTGGTATAGGTTCATAAACCTTGCATCCAAACCTCCTGAGATGAGAAATTTTCGGTGGTGACTCTTGCGCTAGTTGTAGACCGAAGGTCTAAAGTTGATGAGATTCGCTGCATGTAGGACTGCGTGTCCTCAACATATAGCTGGTAAATTACAATTCTCTAAGAGGGGTAGGGTAATAAATTTAATTCTTTTGATTAAAGCCTCTGCCAAACCATTCTGGGTATAGACATGCGGTACCGAATGCTCAACTGTAATCCCCATTGCCATGCAATAATCATCGAATATCTTTGAAGTAAATTCTCCGACATTGTCCATTCTGATGGACTTGATGCGATGATCAGGGAACACATTTCTGATGCGAATGATCTGCAAGATCAATTTGGCGAAAGCATGGTTCCTTGTGGATAATAAACCCACTTAGGACCACTTCGAGGAAGCATCAATGAGCACCATGAAATACCTGAATGGCCCTGAGATGAGCTGAATGGGACCGCAAATATCTCCCTGGATGCGTTCCAGGAGTGCAGGGACTTCATGCTTCACTTTCAGAGTGGAGGGTCTAATAATTAATTTCCCGGTGTCACATGCAGGGCACACAAAATCTTCAGGATTCGAAAAAATTCTTCACATTAATATTATGCCCTTGAGAATTGTTAATTATATTTCTCATCATCCTAAGACTTGGGTGGCCTAATCTGTCATGCCAGAGACAGAATAGTTCAGAACTTCTAAATACTGTCTTTAGGACAGTGTATGTTGTAGACGCCTTAATGTTGGTATAATATAGCCACACGTGTTCATGCCATTATAAACTGAATAAATGAATGAATTATTCCAAAATCATCCAACCATTACGAGAAGACAAAAATAAAGTACCATCCATGCAAGTGCTAACTTGTCCATTTGACACAAACGAAATGACATTAACGTCTAATGCATTCTGTGCATTTAGACGAAGATAGCTAGAAAATTATCGACTTCTTCGGCTATCTTTTCAGGAGTGACCTTCTCTTCCAGAGAAATTATGGCGGTGGCTGCCTCTAGGTCGTAAGGGGGTGCTACTGCCGGAATGGACTCAACCTCCATCAAATCAGGCAGGGGCTCATGATGCTCCCCCTCAACCGCTGCAAAGTGAGCTTCAGGCTACCCTTTGCCATTCTTCTTCTGGGCTTGGTGGGCATCAATGACATGGTGCGGTGCTTTACAGATCCGCGACCAATGCCCCCACTTGCCACACTTGTAGCAACCTTGGTTCTGCTGACCATAGATTTTGCCACTCTCCTTAGCCTCTTTGTTACTTGGATCATCTGACTTGCCTTTCTCAGCAACGACCTTACCCTTCTTTCCCCTTCTTTTCATCAAGGGCTTTCGCACCTTGTAGCTTCCAGCGTTGGCTTCACGGTCAGCGAAGCTACCTGGTGGCTGAGTGACGTAATTCTTACGGAGAAGTTCGTCCTAAGCCTCCGCAACCTGCATCATATCAATCAATTTGGTATACTCCTTGTAGCCGTCTTGACGATAGTTACGGGCGGATTGTACAGCATTGGGGTGAAAGGTGGACAGGGTCTTCTCAATTTTCTGCTCATCTGTGATCTACTTGCCACAGAGTTGAAGATTAGTACAAATTCTATGCAAGGCAGAATTGTACTCCCCGACCGTCTTGAAATCGGCAAACCTCAGTCCGATCCACTCCTGCTCTGCCTGAGGAAGAATGGTGTACTTTAGCCTCTCAAACCGCTTCTTGAGTGCGGTCCAGAGTGCTAACGCGTTTTTCTCCGCCATATACTCATTCTTGAGAGTAATGAGAGATGATGCCTGAGAAAATGAAGTGCTTGATCATTCTCCTCAGGTGTGGGTTTGGCGTCATGCCGTCCGGCAATCTCGATAGCCGCGCGGAGCTTCCTGGCTCCAAGTACTATCTCGATATCAGATGCCCACGTCAGATAGTTCTTTCCATACTGGGCAAGCTTCTCGAACTCCCGTTTCGTGATGCTAGTCATTTACATGTGTAGGAATGGATTGAATAAGTTTACTTCAGGTAAACATCCATGGAATAATTTACTGCGCGTAAATAAATGGTACAATAGATTCTCATAATGTTTCATAATTTTCTATGTATTTTCCGTAAATTTACAGCTAATTTCAGTGATTAAAACCAATTTAAACAATTACAATTAACCAAAACAGTAAATAAATACAGAAAATACGAAAAATAATAATGGCAGAAATAAATAACCTTCAAATGCTAAAAATAATGCAAAATTCGAATTTGAGGCCTTTTATACTAGAATAGGAATTTTCGATGAATTCTGCATTTTTTGGGGGTCTATGTGCAAATTTTCCGTTCAGAGAAAAATTTTGCACAATTTCAAGATTTTGGGGGTATTTTCTGCAAATTACCGTAAATTTTGAACAATTACCAGATTTTTGGGGTATTTTCTGCAAATTACCGCCCCTTTCTCTTTTTTTTTCATCCGCCCCGCCTACTTTTTTTCGGCCTGCCACCGGTCCATCTCCCGGCCGGCCCACCCGAGCGTGCTCCAAGGGGCAGGTAGGCTTTCCCCTACCCCCAACACCCAAGTGGAGGCGGCCGAGAGGCGCCCGCATGCGGGTGGCAACGTAGGCTGGGCGGCGCGCACAAGCGGCGCGCAGCGGCGGCCGGCTTAATCGCGCGGGCGGCACTTCGGCCGGCGGTGGCGCAAGACGGCGGCGAGCGGCGATGGCGGCGCCATGCGGGCCGGGCCGGCGGGCGGCGGCGCCGTCGCTGCGGCGGCCAGCGCGTCTGAAGCGCAGAGCGGCGGAGCGGCCAGCAGGAGGCGCTGCCGGGCGCGGAGGCGGGCCGAGCGCCGGCGCGCGCCGTTCGGGTCGTGGCGGCGCCGGCGCGCGCAGCGGAGTTGATGAGGCGAGGCGGCGCTTCGAGCGCGGCAAAGCCGAGGCCACAGCACACGCGTCGGCGCAGAGCCGGGCCGACGGCCGGGCGGAGCGGCGTGCGCGCGCGCCGAGCACCGAAGCGGCGACGCCGTCGCGGGCGACGCTCGGGGCACGTCGCGATGAGGTGGCGCGCTGCAGCGCGACGGCGCAGCGCCAGCGCGCCTCATGCGGAGGCGGCGCGCATGCATGCGCGGTGGCCGCCGGTGAACTCATGCGGGAGGCGCCGCGCGTGCAAGCACGGTGGCACCGTGGAGCGGAGTGGCGCGCCGTGCAGGATGCACGCGGAGGCCGGTGGCGGTGCGCCGTGCGGCGCGTCGCGGCGGGGCGATCGCGACGGCGAAGACTACGATGGGCGTCGCGGGGGCCGCTCTTTGTGCACATGCGGTGCGACGACGCACCGAGTGGTGCCTCATCTTTGGGAGGCAGCGCGCGCTCTGAGCGTGGTGGCCATGCAGGGCCGCCGTTGCGAATATTTGCTTGTGCAATTATCGAACAGAAAAGATGCATAAAATTTTCGTTTCTAATCTACGATGCAATCAACATCTACCCCTTTTCACAATCTACCGATCGACATTGTGCCAGCGACTTTAGGTCTGCTCGCGGTAAATTAGGGCGAATTTGCATCGTTTCTACAGTGCAATCAACATCTACCCCGTTTCGCAATCTACTGATCGACATTGTGCCAACGACTTCAGGTCTGCTTGCGGTAGATTAGGGGGGATTTGCACCGTAGAAAACCAATCTAGAACGCGAAGAAAAATGCAAATTCAAAGCGATCTAGAAAACCAATCTATTAAGTGCTTCGATGATTACCTTCGTTCACCGGAGCGATTCGTGCTGATAACGTGTTGAGAAACCCTCGCTGGCGATCAGTCCGAGCGATTCCTCTGCTTAGAACAAGAACGAATCAATCACAGAAGACAGAATAATAGATTGAACACACAGAGAGAGGTAGAGAGAACTCCTGATCTTTCTTTATTGCTTCAATTCATTGGATACAAAATCAGCCATATGGCTCTTTATTTATAGGAGAGGGTGAGGTGCCCACTACGGATAAGAACTCATTTAAATAGAGAGGATCTGTTTAAATGGGAATTCTTATCCCTAGTTTCCTAATAGAAACAAGCGACGCCTCAATTCATGAGCCCGCCATGTCAACCTACACCTGTGTCGGCCGATCCTTCATCTTTTCCGTGGATCGAATGTCATGCAGTGAGCCACTGACATCCTAGACCTACCTGCAAACCATATTGTTCTATACATCTATAGATCGAGTCGAGTCGAGTCAGCTACATAAGCATCCACATCAGTTATATGAGGTCGTTCGGAATAGCGATAGCTTCTAATTGAAATTTCACTGTAGCTGATTTTTTTACTATAGCTGAATTGGCTTTTTGGGCATAATTAAATTTTAAAAAATATAAAAATAGAAAAAATATGTTAGACCATCACGGATAATGCAAATGAATACGAAAAAAAGAAAATATAAAAAAGCCCAAAATAGCTAAAAATATCAGAAAAAGACAAAATAGTGAATAGTAAAAAGAAGTCAAATCAAAAAAGTCAAACGAAAGGGCCACATATCTATCATGTCAGCCAACCGATCCATGTGTCAGTGCCACATCACCTACCATGTGTCAGCCACGTCATCATACCACCTCATCCCTAGTGTTCGTGTGTCATACCACAGTAGCCTTAGATGCCACATCAGCAACCTTTGTTGCTTATGCACTGTTCTATAAGCCGAGTCCACAGTAAACCGTCTTATTTTGTGCACCCAATCCACAACGCAGCAGTATGTTTTAAGTTTCAGTATTGTTTCACCCAATTAGTTTTTTGAGAGCTCATTCTTCTCCGTCCTAGCTCTGATTGACCTAATTCTTTTTTCTAAATTCATCTAAAATTGAACTCTATCTTTTGATTCTAGTTTTTGAAGTTTTAAGAGTTCATTTGAATTTTATTTGATTTTATTTGTGTCTCAATCGTTTTTCTCTCTCGTTAAATAACGTCTTCGAAGGAGCTGAAACAGGATTTGAAGACCAAGAGTTGTTAACTGAGCAAGGCCAAGGTAAATCGTGTCCTTTGATCATATTGAACCTGGTTTTTAAATCTATTTATTATTATTTTTTTAAAATTATGATGCATTACTATTTTAATACAAACATTTGTACCTCATAGTTATTGTCCAATTTGATAAATTCCACTTTGGTAATTTGAATGCTATAATTCCATTGTCACCTAGGATGGGTAATTATCTGGTAATACAATACTAGTTATCATATGGGTGGTACGTTTATTATGCTTAGCCGTGCAAGTAGTACGTTGGGCTCATTATCACATGTTGATTAATTAACTAATTTTGACTTAAAGAAATATTGAATCGTGAGTATAGCTATAGTTATAAAATTTATGTGCCATGATATGGGTGTGTCATTGATATTGGTTATACAAAATGGTTTTCACTTGGACGAGTGATCGTGCAGCAAATGAGAAAGTGTGGTTAGCACTTCAAGGGATATGGATGTCTCGTCTGGGTAATGTACAAGGACTTAATTTTATGTATTATTGATTTGAGCCTTATCGTATAATCACATGTCTAGCATGGAATAGACCTACCTGGATAATTTGTAAAGTTTCAACCTTGATTTTGCTATTGATATGTCAGTGGGTGTCAGTTAGATATTTTGACAGGGTACAAGAGGGGGCAATTATCGACTAGGTAGTTAACCTACTCGATGGTAAAACTTTAGCGGACGAGATTAGGTTGATGTTGAACATTATAAAAGTCTTGTTGTGATATTCTTGATCGATATGCCAAAGGAAGCATGTTATACCAGTGACATTACAAAATGGTCATATCGTGTGAGTAAAGTTATGCAATCTCCACAGAGTGTAAAACTATTCGAATAGACGTGTCTCTAGTTACGAACAATACTCAGTGATTTCACACGAGATGTAGAATTTTCATAAAAATCTAATTGGGATAAGTGTGGGAAGTGAATGGTTGTTCACTAATGGTTCATTATGTGAATAGTTAATTCATGAGTATTTCATTAGGTGAATAGTCAATTCACTTGTAATTTATTCAATTCCTTTTGATTTTTTACTTATGAATCATTTTTAAAGTTCGTTTTCAATCTATTTATTGTATTTACTTTAAATTACTGCTTTTTGCAAAATAGCCACTCAATCATCATTTGGTAAGTCTTGCACACTATATTACATTCTTGTTACAAACAACTTGCAGAGTATTCTATATACTCATAGCTATATTTGTATTTGCTCAATTGAAAAAGAGAAATCATATCAACTGGAGGTATTCGAAGAAGAATACTTCAACGACTTCTCGGAGTAGGGTCTCTCTTTCTAGTCAATTGTCTATGGGCATGTCTAATGGCCACTTCATTTTATTGTGTTTCCACTACTAATTTGTTAAGCCCTTCTGGCTGTTAAAGTGTAAACTTGGCTATAAAGTTGTAACTCTAATAATAAATAATATTTAAGTCTTTTCTTAGTTAATAGTGAATATGGTCGATATTACATCTATATTTTTACTATGTGTACTAGCATGATCCTATACTAGTGCTGTATACATAGAGAGTCTGGATTTGCATATTTGGGTCTTGATAACTATGTCAGGAGCCTCCACAAAAAAATTATAATTTTTGGAACTCATTTTCTATATTTTAAAATTTCTACAAAAATATATTTAAATATATTTTTCTAAAAAATTACTACAATACACGTCCGCACTGTGGCTATGTGGTTGTGGTGCTACAGTGCACCACCGCATAGTGGGCATGCGGTGCTACCTCCACCGCACAGTGGCTATGCGGTTTTGGCTAATCTGCACGGCCATCGTGCGACATCACTTACGTGTCGACTCGTCGGTCAGTCCCGCACAATGACCATAAGGTGCATACGCTATTTTTATAAATTCCACCGACGAATACCATTTTTCCTAATCGCTCTTCAATAGAGACCTGCTGAGTCAGAGGAACTTGACAAATGCCCGCTAGCTCCAAGCTAGGGGAGCAGTACTGCCGAGCTGCCCTAGATCCTGAGCCACTCCCCGGCAGGTCGTCGGTTGAACAGAGTGCATGCCTAATTAGTTATTTAATCAAACTAATCATATTTTATTAATACTAAATTGTAATTAATTAATGCTAATTATAGGCTTAATTAAGCATTTTAGGTGCATTGATTGCTAAGAAGACACCTCATCTAGCAAAAAATCTTCTCTATGCATGAATTTTATTGGTAGGTTCTTTTAAACTATGATTTTTTATTTTTAACTTAATTTTTTGAATTATACTTGTTCACAATAAAAAGTATGGAGAGAGATACTCACGTCTGATTTTGATTGATATAGATGAAATTGAGATAATGTCTACTATAATTAATTTATGTACTTTATTTAAAAAATTCTTCATTTAAAAACTAATAATTAGAGAAAGTAAGTCATAAACCCACCTACATGCTTTTGTGCTAGCCGTGTGTGACTCGTCTCTTGTGCTTTGCTAGCAGAAAAAGGCTAATATCATGAGTTGACCCAAAAAAAATTTTCCTTTTGTTTTCTTTTTTTCAATCTGTGCTTCAGTGCTTGTACATGCTAATAGATCTCCATGTGCTTCAGGGCTTCTACATGCTACTAGATCTCCAACGGCCTGGAAAAAACGTAGTAATATTACCCTCCATGATCTTACAAAACGAAGATAGAAAAATCTATATTAATATAAAAAAACACAAGTTTGATTAAATCCTTTATCATCTAACCACGTTAATACCCTTCTCCACACCGCATGTAGCTTCTCTACACATCACCACTTTTGATCTCCACGTGCTCCAGCGTTAGCCCGACCATCTCACATAACATCCTCAACTGTCTGAGCCATAGATCTCAAAATCCTAGTCCCGGTTCTTCTCGTCACCGACCATGATCGTCTCTACACCCTCCTGCATATCCAAATACTAAAGAAACAATTCTCTAGCACAAATTCTTTACAACTTGACCGTTATCTGCACACACACACACACACGAAGGCTAAACACACCCTTGTCTATCCACAGATAAGGACTAAATCTTTCACGACAACCAACCAGATTGTCGATGATCAACAACTAGGTCATCCATGACCACACAACTCATCGTCATCTAAAACTCAACCTTAGAGCACTCAATATGACCGCTAGCTCAACGAGAACTCGAACACCACAAATACTCAGGAATTTCTATCGCTTCACTAAGAACACTCGGGAATCTCTATCCACCGCACAACCATCAAGTACTAAGTCCTTTCGACTACCAAGTACAAAGACCACCTGTCCACAAGTACTTCCACCTTCCGAGTACCGAATCCATCAAGTACTGTTCACCGATCACCAATCACCATGCACCAGCAGTTCCACCGCTGGCCCAATACGAGCACTTGAAGTACTCGAAGACTACAAGAGTTGAAGCACTCATTCTGACCATGATGTCTATGAGTATCGATCACAAAGTCTATGACTTCGAGAAGCAGACTGCAAAATATACGACTTCGAGAAGCAAACTGCAAGATCTATGATTTCGACAAGAAAAGTCTATGACTATCGACTAGTAAAATCTACAACCATAAAAAGTACTATACCTATGAGGTCAAAGTCGAACATGGTCGTAGTCAATAGATCCTCCGATGCCACTCGAAAGCTAACCGATGCTTTGATGTTACTCGAAGGTCGTCCGATGTCACTTAGCTAATCGGACTAGTCTGAACATCCTTGAAGTAGAGAATCGTCCGATGCCATCGCTACTTGACAGCCGTCCGATGCCACTTACCATATCGGACTGGTTCGTACGTCCTTGAAGCAGAAGTGTCGTCCGATGTCTGCCACTACTCGAACTGCCATCCGATGCCACTTACCCTATCGGATTGGTCCGAATATTCTTGAAGCAGAGCTCTGTCTGATGCTCTATCGCTGCTCAGTAGCCGTCTACTTACTGATCAGACTGATATGAAATTACTCAACGTAGCCAAAAACCACTCGGACAAAAACACTTGAATAAATCAAAACCGTTCGGACCCAAAAACCACTCGTAGCAGAACAAAAACCATTCGATCTTGAAACCTTTGACTTCGATCGACCGAAACTTTTACAAATGCAAAATCCAAAGCAAACCAAATGAAAATTATTCATCATCACTTAACTCATGACCATCCACATGGTCTAACAAAAAATTGATGCAGTCAAAGACAAGGTGGTCGAAACCAACATGGTAAAAAATCAACTTGAGTGGTTGACGACCAGAGAGAGTGATCAAAAACCAACACAGTCGACGACAACATGGTTGAAAATCGACTTGAGTGGTCTACGACCAAAAAGAGTGGTCAAAAACCAACACAGTCAATGACAACGTGGTCGAAACTAACGTAGTTAAAACCAACATGGTCGGAATATGACTTGAGTGGTCGATGACCAGAGAGCATAGTTTAAAACCTAAGTGGTCGTATCAGTTCGGCATATGAGCAGAAGGGTCAACGACCAATGAGTGGTCGAAACTAGAGTGGTCAAACCGATTCAAACTTTGACCAGTGAGATCGACCATCAATGAATGATCGAAAATCAAAGTGCGGTCTAAAGACCAGCGTGGTCGAGGACCAATAAGCAGTTGTAACCTAGCACGTTTGAAAATGACTCAGAAGAATAGAGTAATCGCACGACCGCAAGATCTTAAATCCTCATATCTTTTGATTAAAAGATCAAATAGCCGTGAAACTTTGTACGCAAATTGCTTAAGGTCTTAGGATGCTTTTCCATTCTTGGATTGAAAAATCTATGACAAAGTTGAGATTTTTTTTGCAATTTGATTAAGCGGACAAACATTGAACTGAGATCGAAAACGATGATCACACCTTGCTCGTGGATAAAGAATAGCCAAGATGGCTTTGAGTACGCTCCCACAAAATACAGCAAGTCAAAACATCAACAAAATTAAATAAGAACAAACTCTTAGATCAAGAAGGGTAAGGAAGAGAGGAAAAACTAACTCGAAGCAGAGCAAATAAATTAAACTAAAAGATAGACAGAAAGATTATCAAAGATCGATGTATTGCCCATTTGTAGGTGCCAAACTACCAAAATACCCTTTCTTGACCCGATCATCACCAACCACCGCAAGCAATCGTCATGCTTACCACATGTAGGTGCACCACTAGCTTGCCACGTGTCGCTAAGTGTAACATTCCATTTTCCTTTTCGGACAGATACTGTGATATTTTGGCATTCGGGTAAATTGAGCGTTCCTTGGCGTTATCAATCTTCTGGAGTTCAAGTTTGCAGTTGGGGTTCTAATAAAAGCAACATAAAATATACACATAAAACTTACCACAAATAAAATAGCAGTGCAGGTGTATGTATATATATATGTCCATACATACATGTTTAAGAAAGTAGAGATACAAATGGGTACATTAAGAATTCAGATATCAAACCTGTAATAATACAATGTTGTTCAAATTTACATCCTGAGTGGAACCAAATTGAAAAGAGAGATTAATGGAATATGTGCAAGGCAATAAAATACGTAAACTAAGCTATGAAGATCAAATTGGAAATTTACAAATACATGTATATGTGTGTGTATATATATATATATATATATAAATCTATATACGTATATGTATAGATGTATAATTTGGGAGAGCTACCAACTGCACCCTTCGGTCCACCGGCAAGCCTCCTCTCTCTCTCTCTCTCTCGTTGTCGCTTCTCTCACTCCCTCTCTCTGGTGCGCGTGGCCGCCACGTCCAGGACCGAGCCGCCAGCTCCTACTTCTTCTCTCTCTCGTGCGCTCGCATGCCATGATTCTCCAGCTGGCGCAGCTGGCCACCTTCTCCATTGGCCGAGCCAGCCCTGTGCCGCGCTGCCTCCCTCGGCTCCACACGTGCGCACCCGGCAGTCAACTCCTTCCCCGGATTTGCGGCGCCAGTCGCCATACCGCCGCCTTTTCCTCTTCGCTCCGACAAGACAAGCAACCGCCTGGGCGCCAGCTGCCGGCTCCAGAGCTCGCCTATTCGGCCTCGCTCACCATGTCCGTCCGCCTCCCGATCCTGTGGCCATACCGTTTCTTCCGTAAGCCGCCAGGACCCCCCTGCATGCCCTCCGCGTGGCTGGACTACTCCGACGGCTATAAAAGCCAGCCGGTGCCCGCAGTGATCTCCCCGCACCTTCCTCTCACTCCCTTAGCGCCCAATTGAGCCACCATGCCTCCCCTTCCACCGTAGCCCTCCTCTTCCCAAAAATCCGACATTCGAGCTCCCCGGCGATTGGAGGCAGCTTGTACCAATTCCTCGCTTCGGGAGCACCACAGGAGCTAGGCGACGCCATCCCCGTCATCGTCGGCAACTCTCTGCGCCCGAGCACCTCCCCCACCGTGCACCCTCTTCCAGATCCGTCACCGCACGCCGACAGCCTTCCTCAGACCTCCCCGAGCTCAACCAACCCCCGAGGTAGTCTCAAGGTCGCCCCTAGATGCTCCCTACTCGTTTAATTGAAGTATTATGCAATGTATATCGGTAACACCACTTGCCCTGTTTCGCCGCCGCCGTGGCTCGCCGCCGGTGCCCGTAGCGGTCAAATTGGCCGGCGAGCTCTGGTACAAAGGTGGGTGGCAAGGCAAGGGTTCCATTTTTTGAATAAACTCGTGCGGCCGCAACCTTCCTCGCCGGCGACAAGCTTCACGGATCGGGGAGGAAGAAGAACGATCTTGCGCCGATTTGGGGATCCCCGGTCACACGCGTCGACCGAAGCTCGGTTCAGCGTGAAGCGTCGGATGGTGATCGGACGGCCGCTTAGCGCCGCAGCCTCAGCGCGCGCGCACGCGCTAATAGCCACCCGATGTCGACGGACGGTCCACGCCGGTCAACGATTCCCAGCGCGCCAATAGCGTGTTCAAAGCCGCCGACGGATCCAGCGTTCTCGCGTGGTTAGCCAGAGCCCGACGCGTGTTACTTCCTTTTTTTTCCGATTTAATTCCAGCCGAAAACTTTAAACCTAGATAACTTCCTCATTTTTAATCCAAATTTGATGAAACCAAATTCTAAATTCATCTAAATTCGCCCTCTCACCAGAGAAACTGAAATCATGAGCTTTTGAGTTAAATTTAAATTATGGTACAATTTAATTGGTTATGGGTGATTACTTTTAAACTTTAAAATCTCCTAATTAGTTCATTTTAATTCCAAATCCAGTGAGGAAAGTTGCAACATGAATCTAAATTTATTCACTGTCCAGTGGAACTAAGAACATAAGAATTTGAAGTTGGTTTGAATCTTTGTTGAGACTTTTGTTTGGCTTCGTTGATTTATTCCGTTTTCGTTTTAAAATGTATGTTCGGCGAAAAATTAGCTTACGAAGAACAAGAAGAGGAAGCAGAGGCAAATCAGGACCAAGACCAGCAAGCCCAGGACAATTGTGAACCAGGCGAGTCAATATTTTGATCATGTTTGAATACCATTTTGCAAATAATTTACATTTAAATTATCGAGTGCATGCCATTATTTTATGTGCTATTCTATGTTTGTTTTGCCACTTTAATAGCTATCCCATTTAATGGATGCCACTATTATAACTATCCGGCATATTACCTTGTGAACCTTGTTAACCCTAGTGCAAAATTTTAGATATAGTTGTATTCAAAAATGGGCAGCATGGTTATGTCAAATGGCTTAGAAACGCTTAGTTGTCGGGAAAGTCGAGAATACTCCAAAGTCATATGTAAATACAGAAGAGCAAATTTTGGGAAAAATGGTGGTTGAGAACGGTGGGGTATGTTTATAATGCTTATTATTTTAAGCTCTCCAAAAATCCCCAAAACTTCTGGATGTGTCTGGGCGGATGGTTCGGGGGTGTGGTGCACCGGGTGCACGAGAGTGTGGGTTTGTGGTAGAACCGTCCAGATAATCAAGGACCGAATCGGGTCACGACCTCCCATTGTAAAACAGTACAACCACAAGTCTGCAAAGTGCAACTTGGCTAAGTAAATCCTATCGAACTTCGGACTCATCTCACAACCTGGGGGAGAGAAGGCCATGGCAAGGAGGGGCCGAAGGGACACTAGTGGAGGGTGACTTGTTTCTCAATTTTACTAGCGTATGGGGAAGGGAAGCTCGAGGCGCTAGTAAAAGAGTGATTAACATCCCGCGCAACTATGGGTCCCACCGCAAGTGGGGCAGACTCATAGGGTGAGATGAGACCCCGAGGCTAGATAGTATCGAAAGGTTACTGTGATAATCTACTCGACTGCATGACCAAGGAATCATGCGGGGCAATGGGCGGATTGTCTCTTGTGGTGAAAGTGTACAAACTCTGCAGAGTCAAAACTGTTCGAACAGCCGTGCCCACGGTCAAGGGCGGACATGGGAACTTAACTCTGATATAGTTCTGTTTCAAAACAATTTTTAAAAAAGATTGGGATCGGGAATGGGAAAATGGAGGACGAAGGACTGTCCTGGTTTGAGTTGTCCTGGGTGTCGTCCCAGTGATAAGTTACGTGGCTATAACATTGAAAATCGGTTTATGGAACAAACCATCTGGGTTAATGGATGAGATTTGTACTTATTCAATAAAATCCTTATTTAAAATTATTACAAATCTTGGGTCCAAAGGCTAAGTCTAGGAAATTTTTATATATATACTAAGTCCTGTAAAAATGCAGCTTTCGGCAAAATAAAATAAACTCGAACCTACACTGTCAAGCCATACATGTTATACTCTTGCATCCTGCATGTTGACTCGCTGAGCATGGGGTTGGAATGCTCACACTCGCATAATCAAATCCAGAAACTGGAGGACAGGATCAGTATGCTTATGAAGATGCGCCCAGTCAAGGAGCTGACGATGGACGCTAGGGCGGATTTCAAAATACTTAGTCTTAGGCAGTAGACTTGCCGTAAGGGTGTTCGCCTATATAGCTCAGGGGTGGGCAATATAGACCTACGCAATTACCCCCAGTCGCCTGCCGGTGGCTTATGGTTCCACTATCGTCTTTATCTTCCGCTGCTGTATCTTTTGGAATGTAGTATTTTGGCCTAAGCGGCCGTTATGTAAGACACTTACCGTCATGGTATATTTTTAGAAATCTTATGTAAATTATATTGATTTTGACTGTATGATCATCATGCAAAGTGTGGACTGATTCAGCACTTGTACTGTGAGCACTATCTACTGATCCAGGGAATAGTGCGGTGGTTTCATAGGGGATTCTGGATTGCAAATCCGGGTCCGACACTAAGTCTCTCCCGTCCCGATTCCAACGAACCACGACTCACTTGGCCCTGTACAAGCCACATGGCGTCATCTCACCATTCGAACTCTCTTTCAACATTTTCAACATTTCTTATGCCATGCTTAAGCTCACAATCTCATATACCATTCTCGATCATTCTAGGCCTCAACTCTTTTATGAGTCTAATCCTAATTATCGCCGTTGACTACAGTTAACTTCAAACGACCCTATACATCCAAAGACAAACAATTTTTTTCAGACACAAGTTCTTCATAACTTGACCTACATTAGCCAAGATATACATCATGCAACCTTAATCCAATGATTCAGGTCATCCCGACTTAACCCATGACTTAAATCCCCAAAATCCTCAGTTTCTACCAAAATTCTGCAATCTTTTGTAAAATTGAATAACCACTTCAAAAACATTACAATAGTTCATCACAACATTTAAACAAGATCTTCTCACATGATCTTTCATCATTAAAATGTGTTTTAAGAATGATATCCGCGTAAGTGCGTGGGCCACTTACTAGTTATAAAAAACACATAATAATTCATATACATGTCTGTATATAATACCATCTCGAGAATACGTAGGAACAAACAACTCAATATCTTAATACACAAACAGGGCTCGCAGTTTAACTACATTAAAAATTAGAGAAAGAAGTAATTCACATCTAAGGATCATTGGGGGATGGTTGATCAGAGTTTCCATTGTGACATCAGACTTTCTTGCGGAAGAATGACACTGCTGCGTAGGCTGCAATATATGCCAATACAGGGACGACCAGAGCGATGACATTCCTGGACGTCTCCCACTCCCTAGTACTGCCCGCTGCATAGGCCCCCAGGAGGCCGAGCATGTCCAGCAAGATGGCCGTATGCATTGGCCAGAGCGGCAACTCGTGGTTGTGCAGCATCCGTGGAAGAAGCAAGACGATGACGACAATAGAAGCCATGAAGGAAGTGGAGTTGCTATAGAAGAAAGCAAGGTACCGGCGTTTGTCGATGTCGTGGAGGATTGAGTTGCCAGCAGTGTGTCCGTTGCTGTTGTCCTGCCACAGGCCACCTGGTGGTTTTAGGCCAGTCTGATATGTTACACTCGCAGCCAGGATTCCTAGCAGCATCAAGTACTCGCGCAGGTGCTTGTCTCCTGATCCAGAGGACCCCTTTCCTGTGTCACTGGGTACTGGTTCAGAGGACGCATTTCTGCCGTCTCCTTTCCCCGAGGACCCGTTTTCTCTGTCATGGGCTCCTGGTTCAAAGGATGCATTGCTGCCACCTTCTTGCCCAGATGACCCATTTCCTGTCTTTTTTCGGTTGCGAATCCAGAAAATGACCACCTGCAAGGTTACAAAGGCGAACACTGCAGCAACCAACGTTAACACATAGATGGAGGTCCGCAGATTCCGGGAGCTTCCAGCAGCGTAGGCACCCATGAGGCCAAACATGCCAGCCACCATGCACACATAGAGCGCATAGCAACGTATGCCTGGTCTGTATAGGTTTGGGTTCACAAGGAGGACAATCAGAGCTACGGACGCCATGAAGCTCGTCCCGTTGCAGTAGAAGAAAGCCTTGTAACGGTGAGGGTAGTTGTCCAGGAGAACCGGGAAGCCCGCATGGTGCCCAAATTTGTCATCCGCTGACCAGAAGCCGCCTGGCGGGGTCAACCCAGCTTGGTAAGTGAGCGTAGCAGCCAAGATTGCAAGCAGCAATAACACCTCACGCCTGTCATCCAGCTCACCAGCGTCTTGGTGGTTGTCCCTGTGGTCTAGTGTGAAGAAGACGATATGAATCACCACATAGACAAGGACAGCGCCAGCCAAGGCAACAACATATATGGAGGTGCTTACATCCCTGCAACTCCTGCGGCATATGCACCTATGAGTCCGAACAAATCCAACAACATGGCTGCCTCCAGTGTATGGCGCTTAAGTAGAAATCTACTCTGGACCATTATGATGACAACTAAGGATGCCACAAAAGCCGCTGAGTTGCTGTAGAAGAACACCTTGTACCGCGTAGGATGCGTTGTGAGGAGTACCGGGTCACCGCCCCTATGCCCATCCCGGTCGTCTGGCCAGAGGCCGCCCGGTGGATCTAGTCCAGCTTGGTAAGTGATGCTTGCGACAAGAGTAGCAAGCAACATTACAAGATCACGAGCCTTTTCCAGTGCTTCGTTCCGTTTTGTGTCCCTGGTAATTGTACAGATATACAGAGTTAAACATAGTTAAATTGCAAGCTAGAAAGGAGGAGTTGTGCATACGTACTTGCTACCAGCCAGGTCTGGTTTTGCAGCCATCCTTATGTTTTGCAGCCATCCTGAAGCACTATCATATATGGTTGCGAGTACTCTACACCAGCCGCAATCCTTCTTCTTTATGGCTTTAGTAATAGCCACTTGGAAGAAGATGTATGCAAGAACTGCGCCAATCAGACAAACGACATAAGTGGTATTGTCAACCTCCCTGCAGCTCCCAGCAGCATAGGCCCCAACAAGACCGAAGAGCGCTACGATGATGAACCCATACAGTGCAACAAACCGTCCAGAGATTCCCCTGCCTATCTTCTTGAGCTTCTTGTCCAGGAGCAGCATGATGATGAGCAGAGATGCGATAAATGCAGTGGTGTTGCAGACGAAGAACGCCTGATAGCGGCTGGAGTAGTGGTCCTGCAGAACCGGGTCGCTCACACGGTGGCCATCTTGGGTGTTGCCCCAGAAGCCACCCGGTGGGTTCAGCCCGGCCACATATGTGATGGTAACTGCAAAGGTCGCGAGTAGCATCAAGACCTCGTGCTGTTCTTCGCGCTTGTCTTCACCACGATCTTCGTCTTGCTTCTCATGATCCCCACCTTGCTTCCTGTGTAACTTGGATACCGGCCTTACCGGTCCCCTCCGGTGAAATATAGAAACCGGTATTCTGAACCCTGACTTGGAGACGACATAAGCGAAGAAAGCAAGCACGATGTAGGTGAAGACGGCAGACATTAGCACCGAAGAGTAGATGGTTGTGAATGCATCCCGGCAGCTCCCGGCAGCGTAGGCCCCCATGAGGCCAAGTAAATCAAGAGCCATAACCACCTGCAGCACGACCGCCCAGACGGTGCTGCCCTCTTCCAGGACGAGGAGGAGGAGGCAGACCACAAGCGACGCGGCGAATGCGGTCGCATTGCAGTAGTAGAAGGCGAGGTACCGGCGGTGGTGGGCGTCAGGCAGGATTGGATCGCCCGCATGGTGGTCGAGCTGCGTGTCCTGCCAGACTCCCCCCGGCAGGTTGAGCCCGGCGACGTACGTCACCGTCGCCACCAGAGTAGCCAGCAGCAGCAGGTACTTTCTCAGCTGGAACTCCGTTGAAGGCTTCGTTGGGTTGGATTCTAGTACTTGGTTGTTGGACGCCATTTTCTCAACTGGCGCTGGAATGGAACACAAAGAGGGGCGCCTTGAGGAGGTGTGGAGCTGTGCGCGGCTGAGCTCTATTTCTAGAGCTGCGCGGGCGCACACAGCATCCTTGTGCCTGCCTGTCTACCAATCATGGCTACGCCTGCTAATGGATTTGATCCTATCAGACTTTTAGAATAAGCTAGTTCAAATTTATAAATAGATTAGATTAAATTTGGACCCTTCTTCATTGTATCAGACTTGAATTAGATTGGATCAGGTCTTGAGCCTCATATTTTTGTACTAATTACTAAAGGTAGATGAGAGCTGATCCTAATTAAACAACTAAAAAGATAGAGGTGTTTGATCTAAGCTAAAGCTTATATTCATTTTTGGATCTAGACCAGGTTTAGACTTACATAATTTGGATCGGGCTTGAACCAGATCCTTCTCAATTTTATTTGGATTTGAATTAGATTTAAACCAGATTTTGGTCCTTTAGCAGCCCTAATCATGGTATGATGGCATTACTTCATCAGGTCATCTTGTTTTAGGCTTTATTCCCCTCTCTTTCCCCCAGCTTGTGTTGCAAATTAGCGGGCATCAATGGCTTTTTCTGTCCATTGTGCATCATTCCTACCCGGCAGTCTCGTTCAAGGAACCATTGTTAGCACGCCAGGTTTCAATTCCTCATGTCGCAACCTACTCGTGTGTCAGTAACTTCTTTTTCTGCTGATATACTTTAGGTTGGAAGACATGTTCATTCTATAAGATTTTATCTGAACGTGTGAAAACTCCTTGAAATATGATTCCCATGTATGATGGGGGAATTGCTTGCTGCTTGGTTCATGTGACCGGAGAGACATTCCTGTTTTATAATCCTTTTCTAGGACTAAACTCCGTTGAGTTCTGGGATATGCTTATGCCAAGTAACAACTGCCTTTCCGTCAGAAGTAACAACTGCCTTGGATTTGCACATTAAAATTGACCTACACCCGAAGTGCAGTTAGAAACGTAGGCACGTTTTATCTTCTCCCTGACTTCGCGAGCTTCAGGGCAACATATCCTGTAGTTAAGCTTATGGTATACTCAATGTGCATCCCAACTAAAAAAAGTAATGAAAAATTCTAAAAATATTTATACATGTACTTCTAAGGGTCTGTTTGTTTCAGCTGTAAATTCTGAAAAGCAGCTGATGAGTATCTAGCTAGTCAGAATCTGGAGAAGCTGGATAACCCCAGCTTCTGGCTACTAGTTCATTTTCTGGATTCTGTAGCTTCTGGTTACTTAGAATCTGGATGAAAATCTGGACTGTTTGGGGGAGCTGCAGATTCTGGAAGTAGCTGCAGCTGCTAGAAGCTAAAACAAACAGGCCCTAAACTTACTTTAACTATGCATAAAATTTCAAGTTCAGATTCATTATATGTTAACGGTAACAAAAAAAAAGAGAAAATCTGACAACAGTTAAGAGTTCAAATTTGTCAGAATTTTCTCTTTTTTGCTATTCTTAACATAAAATGAATTTGAACTTTAAATTTTATATATAGGTGGAGTAAACCATGGAATACATGTGGAATTTTTTTCAGAATTTTTCGTGTCTTTTTTGGCTAGGTGCACGATGAGTATAGCATAAGCTTAAGTGCATAGGATATGTTGCTGAGCTTCAATCATTAGCATTAACTACTGTGTGCTATTTCATGATACATAAGGTGACTCAGATAATTTTTTTCAATAATAACTTTTAAAAATGGGGCGCATTTTTAACAAAATATCAGGTGACTTATAATTAACGCAATCTATTACATATATACATATGCGCACACACATATGTATATACACATATGTGTATATATATTCTATACTCCACCACCTTTCGTGGGTCCAAACTCATATCCCACCTTGATCAAAGGCTGGTAAAAAACTCACTACCCCCACCTCTGTCAATCCATATGTCGCTCTTTACCTACCTTTTTTATCCTTAGATGCTGCAGTAATTGATTGGCTTAGGTACAGTAAATCTGAACTTCCGGTGCAGTAATAGTTTTTTATGGAGTTAAAACATATCCATCATGGATCTCTTTTTGTTAAGAACATTTTTCAGCAAAATGCTTCAAACAGATTGTAAATAGGATAAATGATGTAGGATATATCGTCGTTCAAAGTTTGCAATCAACCCACGTTTCTCTCTCCACCCGCCCCTCTGTGCTTAGCATGGCAGTAAATATCTGCTAAAGATACAGTAAAGGCATAAGGAGTGCAGTAATATTAATCGTGATAGTGACAGTCTTGTAAAGGTGTAGAAAATGAATAAAAAGATTGCAATAATTTTCTCAAAAAAAATCGTTGTAAATCTCTTGTAGTGCTACAATAATAGTACAAGGAGGTCACAGCAAATCTATTGTATAGGTTTATTAAAGGCACAAAAATATCTTTTAATAGTATTGTAAACACAGAAGGGGTTATAGTAAATCTATCGTACAGGTTTGGTAAATGCACAATGAGATCGTAGAAATCTTTTATCATGATGCAGTAAACACATATGAAGTTCGCAGTAAATCTCTTTTAGCGATGTCATAAATATTAGGAGGTTGTAGTAAATGTGTGATAAAGGTGCAATAAGCATATAAAGAGATCATGGTAATTCTATTACAATGACACAGTAAATGCACAAAGAGATTTTTTACTACGTTGGGATTTGCTCAATGCTTTTATTACGTCCTTTTTGGCACGTTATTGTATCCTCCTTCAGCTTTTATTACAATATAGATGCATTTATTGTTTATTGGTGAGACTTATATCATTGTATTCCTCTAGTTGTCAGTAAGCTATTGGTGAAAACCATTCATAAATTAGAGCTACCAGTCAAACGTTATGGCTAAAACAAGAAATCAAATGTTCTAGTACTAATAAGTAACCCATATTTATTGCTTGGTTGGTTATGTGACACTAGCTGGCTTAATCCCTGTATGAAGTGGGTGGACGTGGGTGGGGTTGGACATGTTCTTGTGGTCGACATGTAGAATAAGCTATATATATTATAGTTACGTGTCAAATAGTAGATATTGGGTCCACGGAAAAACCCTAGCTTAATTTTTACTGCTTTTCGGCTAGCTTCTGAAAATACTAGTCATGACATGCCCTCTGAAAGTGGAACGACATACTTAAATTTGAATTTCAGATCTGAATTACATATAGCACTGTATACATAAGAGGACATTATATACATAAAATATTTTGCTATTGCATAGTCGTCTGAAATTTTCTTTCATTTTCAGTTATCTGAAGTTGTACTCTTAGTCATCTAAAGTTACAGTACTATTCTCCTAAAATTACAGTAATAACTCCTCCCTTAAAAAAAAAGAGAGCCGTCGGATCGCGATTAGAGAGGTAGGTTCAGGGCGCAGGCACGTCGGACCCTCTCGCCGGGACTTTGTTGGAAGGCCGCAAGCAATTCACGCCATCCACCGGACGAGATAAGCAATCCTTTCATGTTTGTAAGCTAGGAGGCTCAAAGAATTCTCTGGATAATGCTAGCACTGGTGTCTGCTTTTGATCGGCCTGTCCAAGGCCAGTATTGTGCATGTCTGGTGTTGACGCTGCAGGTCTTGGAGGCGAAGTTGCGTGGAGTTGGACGAAATGGCCCCGCGGGACCGGGATCGCACGGCCGGTGTTGGACGAAATTACTTAGCGGCCCTCCAAACGGCTCACGACTTTGGCTTTAGCCCTTAGTTTTAGATTAAAATTTTACTATAGCACAGTAAAAATATCTCTTTCTTGGTGCAAGGCCATTTATGGGCTTTAGCTTTTGTATGTAGTTTTTAACTTTTAGTTAAAATGATATTGTAATAGCTATTAATTTTTTCTAAAATATTTAAATAAATAAATAATAGGAAAAATAAAGACATAATTATATCTCTATGAATAATTTAAAAGAAATAAAGAAAAAATTTACATTAAGAAAACATGTGTTCTAAAGAGTTTCTAACGGGGCTTTAGAGGTCGCTCGGTTAGACTGAAATTTAGTGGTTTATAACTGAAATTGCACTGTAACTAATGGTGGTTTATTTGGTATAATTAGCTCATCACGTATAATGTAAACGAATACAAAAAATATTTAAAAAAGCTTTAAAAACAAAAAACTATAAAAAGATAAAAAAATTATAAATAGTAAAAAAATAATTTAAAAATTAGAAGTCTAAATGTATGAGATCTTAATATGGTGCATCGTATATCAAGCCCAGTGCGGTCCCACACATTGTAGGGGGACATAAGCTAGCACTTTGCTAGTCCAGGTACCGGACCCAAGCCTAATAAAAAGAATTAACAAATCCATGTGTCAGTAAGTTAGAGAAGGGAGAAAGAAGGTGGGGCCTATCTTTGACAGGCGGGAGGGGTGAAATATTGGAACTAAACATTGGTCATGTTCTTTGTACTGTAGGTAATATTTTTTCTATAATTAATAGTTTTTATCTATACTTTTAAGCCCCACTCAGCGTTGAGCGGTGGGCGTTGGGCTTGCACGTTAGATTATTAGTTCACTGTGCTGTTTTTTGTCCTTTTCTATTTTTTTTGTTTTTTGATATTTTTGTGTTTTATTTTTTCCTGTATTCCTTTGTATTGTCTGTGATACGCTAACATATCGTTTTTATTTTACATTTTTTTGAATTTAATTATACCCAATAAACCAACTAAGGTACAGTAAAAAATCAGTCAACTATAGTAAAATATCAACTAAAAATCATAAATCATCGCTATTCCGAACGCTACCTAAGGCTATGTGATAGTTGATATGATGACGCTAATGGTGTATATAGTTTTAGCTGTGAGAAGCTATTTGAAAATTTTATTTTAATAAATCGTCTTATTTATTTTAATTTTTTTTAAAACTAAAAATCTAAAAGAGTAAGAGCATACCGTTTGAGTGATTGTCATTTTCATACACTGGGTATGGCCGGATCGAGCTGCGTGCAATTTTGCTCCCAGGTGCATCACTGTAAGTGCGACTACATTAATTAACTAGGCGTCTGCCTCCTTTTTCGCTTTTACACCGCGACCGTCCTAAAAGGTATGGACCTATGGTTATAAATAAACTACGACTAAGGGTCTGTTCTTTCCACGCGTTGATGGCTTTTGGTGATGGCTTTTTTGACGCTTACACAGATTGCGGAAGAGAGATACTCGCTATGATTTTGATGATACAGATATTAGTTTTTAACGTGTGCTACAATTAACTTGTAGACCCTATTTTAAAAAATACTCCGTTTAAAAGTTAGTTATAGAGCAAAGCCAGCGGCTTTAGAAGTAAGAACAGGCCCTAAAGGTCACGGTTAGGCTACTACCAATACTCTATGTTGTATAATATTTATAGATAATAATTAGGTATTCATATATGATAAAAGATGGTATGACAAAAGAGGGAAAATAGTGTCTTACATAAGATATTGTTTAAACACATAAATTAATAAGGAATACATAACATAGCTAAAAATATACATTGCATTAGAAAGGAGTGTTGTATCTTCTCGGCATATGTGTGGAAGGAGAGGGAAGAGAGAGAAAAGTGGGAAAATATGTAAATTTATTGATAGAGTCTATTGTTACTACTATGCATTGGAGAAATTATATCTACAGTTGTTTCTAAATAATATGGAGGGAATGGACATAACAAAGCAATGTGTAGGTATAGTTATGCAACCTCTGCAGAGTGTAAAACTATTCGAATAGCCGTGTCCTCAGTTATGAACCATGCTCAGTGATTTCACACAAGGGGTAGAGTTTCCATAAAAACTTGGTCGGTTATGTTTGAAAAGTGAATAGTTAGTTCACTGATGGTTTAGCTTGTGGATGAGTAGTTCACAAGTGATTTATTTCAATTCTGTTGATTATTTATGTATTATCATTTTACCTTAAAGTACGTTTTTTAATTTATTTACCGTATTTACTTTAAATTATTGCTTTCTAAAAATTCACCTTTTAACTATCCATTGGTAAGCCTTGCATGTTATATTGCACTTATTTATTACGAATGACTTGATTGATAGAATTAAGGAGGAGGCTAGAACTTGGGTTTTAGCTAGAGCCAAGAGGCTAGTGGAACTCTCACTAGACTACGTAGCACCTTAAATTATTTTTGAACATTGGGTGCAGTTGGGTTTTTTAGGCCTACCACCCCTAATTATAAAACTTCCTCTCTCTGATTAATACAAGGCAGCGCTCCTGCCTATTCAAAAAAATATATAAATTCCCTATATTTTCAAATACATTTTATTCTATCTTTCGAACTTTGTTACCAAATACATGTCTCTTTACAAGTGTAAGATGATTTTTTAACATTTTTTCTTCGCATACACTTCACCTTTATTACGCCATTGGTAGCTGAAATTTTACTTTTCCAACCAAAGTTATTATCTTGTCATTTGTGTTGTTGGTTGCAAAGATGGGCCTAAACTTATTTATCAATAGCTTATACATGTGTAGGGGAAAGTGCATATGTATGTGGGATTTAGTGCGATAGCTCTTATTAGGCTCCGCTCAGCGATTGATCGCTAGCGTTGAGCGATAGCTTTTTTTGGCACTGTAGCATGTACTGTAGCTACAGTAAAAAATTTTCATTTTTTTGTTTTGTTTTTTTCTCATGTTTCTTTGCATCGTCCGCTCTAGATTAGTATGCCATTTTTATTTTTAAAATTTTTAAAATTTAATTATACCTAATAAACCAACTCAGCTACAGTGTTTTTTCAGCAAAAATCAAAAGCCATCGCTATTCCGAACGCCCCCTTAATCCATTCAATTAGAGTAGTTCTATGTTTTTCACTCGTAGTATGATTCTTTAAGACTCTAAGATGAGGGGGAGGGGGTGCGGGAGGAGGGGGTGCCCAGGGGGGCGGAGGAGGGGGCCTGGAGGATGCGCGGGTGCCGGAGGAGGGGGTGCGGGGGGGTTGCCGGAGGTGGCGCGAGTGCCGGTGGAGGGCGAATCCGGAGAGGGGGCGCAGGAGCGGCGAGGGGGTGCGGGATTGGGTGGGGGCCGGATCCGACGGAGGGGGGCACAGGAGGAGGGGGTGCGGGGGGGGTTGCCGGAGGTGGCGCGGGTGCCGGTGGAGGGCGGATCCGGCGGAGGGGGGCGCAGGAGCGGGTGTGCGGGATTGGGTGGGGACCGGTGGAGGCCGGATCTGGAGGAGGGGGCGTAGGAGCGAGCGTCGCGGAGGCGGAGGAGAAGGGGGCAGCGCCGGTGGGTGAGGGGAGTTATTCGTTTAAAGCGGCTCGCGAGGCCAGCGGCTCGTCGCTCGGCTCCCGCCCGTCGCTCTTCGCCGTCGCCGCCCGCCCGAAGCTAACTGAGGGGCTGAAATCACGGTGATGCCCTACCGAACCAGCCACATGGCGTAATTTTGTAGAACACCCCTCGTGGTTTCTTACAATTACATTAAGGTCTTGTAGGCTTCTAGCTGTTTGATTGCACCAAAGGGGCAGATTCAACCGTCCACATGCTCTAGGCCTCTTGCCCTACTCCTTTCCTGATTCCTTCACATCGGTTGTTGTCTCCTTCTCTCGCTCTCTCCTTCCCTCCCGATCTCCCCTCATGCTCTCACTCTCTCCTTCCACCCACTCCGTTTGGATACGCTCCCCTTGCTCCCTTCCCCTTAGCTTCCCCCTCCCCATCTCGCCTTCCCTCCTCTCACCGAGGACAGTGGGGAGGGAGGGGAGGAGATGGTGTGGCCCAACCCGATGGCGAGGGAGGAATTAGTGGTGCGCACCACAGTGAGGGAGGAGGTGGTGCAACTCGATTGACGCCGGCCCCATCTTCCACACCACATCGATTTGACACTAATGGAAGTGGGATTGAGCGGAGTCGACGTTGATTCAGTAGTGGTGGAGGCGAGATCGGCCGATGACACTTCCCATGCCACTACCTACTCCTCTCCACTCCCCATCTCACCTGCTCCGACCGCTCTCCCCTCCCTTCTTCCTCATCGCACTAGGTTTAGTAACCCAGATTTCACAATCCAAATCTTCTATGTATTCTAAGTTAGTCCCTAGATCAATAGCTAGCCCACACAATATAACAATGGGAAATATCACATCTATACATGTGTATCATAAAAAGGAGTACTTAAAATTATATAAGCATTCATAATATATCTTATAATCAAGTTTTACAGAATAGGTCGGTAAGCCAAATGAGATTGTTCACATAAAGCAGCGAGAAATAAATAAACCAAAAGAGCCTCTATGATCTACCGCATGCAATTGATTGGGGCTAAACTTAGTCCTGACCATTGTCCTCCATGTTGTAGCCGAGGGCATGGATATATCCATACACCGAATCATCACTCCCATCATCTAAATTCACATATTAAGCAATCATAGGTACAAAAGTACTCATGAAATCCTTATAGTAGACTACAAATGTATGTGTATATATCCATATGCAAGGCTTAACCAAGGAAAAGTCTTATATTTCTTTTAGCATGAAGCCAATTTGTCAAATATTATACTATAGCTAGTTTCCAAACATATGACTTAGCCATTTTTAACTAAAACCAAAATATTTTTTCAATTAAATTCATGATAGCGAACTCTCTTTATGGTTATCCATCATATCTATTCCCATATCAAGATGTTCTGACCGTTTTCCATACTTCTATCTATAACCATCATTAACCAGTATCCATTATTTTATGAAAACTATGCAAGTATGGTATTTCTATACTTTGTCCATATATAGGAGCATAGCTATTCGAATAGATTTTTTAATATTTTATAAAGGTCGTTCAGTTTTACCTATGAGATATGATTAATATGAATGTTTACATTCGCTTTGTTATTTAGTTTGACATCTACTTGTCAGAGAAGAATTATCCTTTAGCTCTGGTTTATGATGTGTGCAGCTACTGCTAGAGTTCGGTTATCCATGACTATTTGATTGTTGTTTTAGCGATTCACATTACGTAATAAATAGCCGCATTGCCTTTCTGGGCAGAATTATTTATGATTTCACCGAGCTAGAGTGTGCAGTTGGAGAATAGGTGCTACTTCAGCATGTGGCCCCGCCACAATCAAGAGGTCAGGGTTTTTCTTTGTTTACTGAGTTTTAAGCTGCATGTATCTATTTACAGTAACCGTACTTTATCTTATGCCAGGTACAAAATTAGATGTGTTCGGAATAACAATAACTTCTGATTTTTAATTAAAATATCACTGTAGTTGACTTTTTTTACTGTAGCCGAGTTGGCTTATTGGGCATAATTAAATTTAAAAAAATAGAAAATAGAAAAACATGTTAGCCCATTACGGACAATGCAAAGGAATATGGGAAAAAAAGAGAATACAAAAAAGTCTAAAATATCTAAAAAAAATTAGAAAAAGATGAATTACTGAATAGTGAAAAAAAGCTGAAACTAAAAAAAAACTGAAACGAGCGAAGTCTAAAGCTTTTGAAGTTGTATTCTTGGTTCATCGAGTTTGTTTTTTGTTGATTTATACGTAATGAGGATATAAGACTTATTTTTTCCCCTAGAGTACATTGCTTATGCCCCCTACATCATCAAAAGCTTTTTGTGCAGTGGCCACCATCTATAAAGAAGAGGAGGTGATTATTTACCTATATTATAGAATTTGGTATTTTTCCAGCTGCTGTCTTGCCTGCAGCATAAAGCATTGGTGAGTGTTAATGTAGAACCGTACATCAATTCAATTGGTGATTTGTAGCCATGCAGCTATGTGTTCTAATCACTTCTTTCCCCCTTCCCTGCATATATACAGCAGCAGTCAAGGTTAGCTCTCTATATGTGCTTTCCCATTCTTTGTTACTTCTAGTTTGGTTCTTCTATACATTGTTTCTCATTACAGAACATATATAGTTTAATCGTTTTCTCTTCTGGATGTCAAGTTTTCGGAGATAATAATTGCTTTTTGCTACTACCGTTGCAAGCCATATAGGCAGAGCTTGAGGGGGGCAATATTATCTTTGGAGGCATGCAAAGCCAATAAGTATGATTGCATTGTTTATTTGATATGAAGAGCTCCTGATTTCCCTTGGATTTATACCATAGAATTCATTGTTCTCTGTTTTTAGGATGGAATATGTCCTGGAGGAGCTTGAGGCTAGAAGTTTAGATCATCCTTCCTCTAGATGGTTCCGCACTGCAAATCGGAAAAATTGTAGGCAGGCATCAAAGGATTTTCATTGATTATGAAATTGTGAACACTGCCATTTTCCTGCCTGCATCAAACATGCAAATGAGCTTTGCTCTTGGATCTCAGCATAAAGAGGGAAGTTTATTATTGGCATGCCTACAATGTGAGTTTGCTCTAGGCTAATTAGGCCATGTTTCAAACAGCCACGGCTATTCGTTTTTGGTTAAAATAGCACTGTAATAGTTGTTAGTTTTTTTCTAAAATATTTAGTTAAAGAAAAATAAAAATAGAAGAAATAAAAATAACATTATATCTCTATAGATAAAACAAAACAAAAAGGAAAAATAAAAAAAAGGTAAAAATGAAAAAAAGATAACACAGCTTTTAAAAATCAGAAATCATCTGTTTGGAATGATGCCTAAATTGATTCTTTCCTGCTTCCTAAAAACGTTGAATGGTCAGGTTGTTTTTTTCTTTTTGTGGCAGTGAGAAAAGCTATTCATATTAGTTCTTTTTTTTTCATGTAGTTAGGAAATCTATAGTTGCTCTTGCATGTCTTCTGTTGATGCCAAATGGTCTGAAAATAAAGCAGCGTGAAAATTTTCTAGTATGCTTGAGTGGTGCTGACTTAGGGGGCATTCGGAATAGCCATGGTTTCTAATTTCTAGCTAAAATTTTGTTGTAGTTGGCTTTTTTTACTGTAGCTGAGTTGGTTTTTTAAGTATAATTAAATTTAAAAAATATAAAAATAGAAAAAAAATATTAACCCATCACAGATAATGCAAAAGAAATACGAAAAAATACAAGAAAACTCAAAATATCTAAAAAATAGAAAAAGATGAAATAGTAAATAGTGAAAAAAAAAGTTAAAACGAGCGGACCCTTAGTAGTTTCTAGTTATGTGTGTAACTGTACTTATGAGCTATTTTAAACCGTGATATGTATTCATATTTTCTCTAAATAAATTCTCTTTTATCTGAATATTTATCCTGCAATGCGTGTCAGCATAATGTGGTATAAACAAATACAGCTAGAATATTAATGGCACAAACATTTTCTCTGTTGAAGCTTTCCCTGCACTGTGCTCGTAAGATTCCACTGGTCTTTCCGTCCACGTGCCACTGGTCTTTCCGCTGATGTGATGAGTCTGCCCTTTACTGCCCGATGTGACCCACCTGATCAATGCGCCGAGACAGCACGTTGATCCCACCTGGCGCTAGGGACAACAGTACCTCTGCTTTGCCTGGACTTCACGTGGTGAAACTAGCAGTTCCTTGCAGCACCCCGCTGCTCTTCCTTTTACTTCTCCCTCTCTCTTTTCACAAGAAGAACATGACGCAGATCACTTCCGATTCTTCTCGTTGCTCTCTCTTGTCTTTCTGCTGATAACTTGGCTTCTCATCTTACATTGCTACCTTACCTACCTCAACCCTTATACATTTTATACCCATACACCATTGACCAATATAAACTTAGACTTAGAGACCGACAAGACTACAAACTCAAACTCCTAATCAAACACAAACTTAACTTGTATACATATATACAGTAAGAATGTGTATTATATATATATATATATATATATATAATACACATTCTTACTGTATATATGTATTATATATATATATATAATACACATTCTTACTGTATATATGTATACAAGTTAAGTTTGTGTTTGACTAGGAGTTTGAGTTTGTATATATACACACACACGGACTCGGTACGAAACAAGATTATACTTTAACATTCTCATCTATGCTGAACATCCCCTGGATTACGGCCTCGTTATTTTCAACTTATAGTTTCTTTCGAATAAATAAACGGGATAGTTTCTTTGCCACTATTTTAAAGCGGCTTATCGGGATAATTTTTTAGAAACGACTTATCAGCTTTCGATTTATTCGTATGACGTTTACACTAGAGCCAAAAATAATAAACCGTGGCCAAAAAGAGTATACCCTACTTTGTAATGCATGCCTATAAATGGTACTGATTGCATGCAGCTTGGAATATTTTTTGATGGTACATTTCATTTAGTTTGTGCTCTATTTCATTTAGTTGATATTTCTACCGCACAAATTTGCTTCAAATTAATGCACTAAAATTGATTAGTTCCATCATCGTATTTTTTTAACTAAATATACTCACGACGAAGTCTCTTTCTCATATTTGCTTCAAGGTATTGCAGCCCTATTATCAGAAGTAAAAGTAACATTTCATAAGAAAGGATTGCACAGGCGCGGCGCAGGGCGCCTTACCTATCTAGTAATTTTGGAAACGAAGGGATTAGCATAATAGAAGAGAAATATGATAAGTGCTTCTATATTTTTCTCTCTAATAAAAATAACATTAATTTTAAAGTATATAAAAAGATAAACAATATGTATTCACTATTTATCATATTTTAAAAATTATATAATCACGGCTAAAAAAAACAATGTAAGTCATGACAAATTAGAAAAGTGCATGAGGTTGCGTCACCTGAGGACCACATGGTGACGCACCCACCTTTCAACCACACAGAACCGTGTGTTTCCCCACCTTTCAGCCACCTCGAGCAATCTACAGTACGTGTGCTCACTGGATCGGAAAATGCTGATCGGGCATAGTACAAGTCTGCACAGGCTAGTCTTCATTTATGGGGCGCAGGCGCGCAGCTAGCGTGTAATTACAGGTGGTTGGCAATAGTTACTCGCCCTGTGTACGCAGTAATGGTCTCGTGCTTCAGGGTCCTCGTCTGCTCTCTTGGCTCTTCAAAAGTCGAAACAAGAGACGCCTCAATTCATGGGCCCGCCATGTCAACCAACACCTGCGTCGGCCGATCCTTCATCTTTTCAATGGACCTAGTCTGTTATGCACTGAGCCACTATTACCCTGTGGCCATCTGCCAGCTATACTGTTCTATACACCTGTAGACCAAGTCAAGTCAGACAGCCACATAAGCATCCACATTAGCCATAATCTGACGTGTCATACCACGTATCTGCTACATCAGCTAACCGAGCCATGTGTCAGTGCCACGTCATCATACCACCTCAGCCCTAGCGTCCGCATGTCATACCTCGTTAGCCTTAGATGTTATGTCAGTAACCTTTATCGCTTATGCATTGTTCTATGGGCCGAGTCTACAGTAGACCGTCCTATTCCATGCACCCAGTCCACAGCGCAGTAGTATTTTTTAATTTTTAGTATTTTTTGAGCCAATTAGTTTTTCGAGAGCTCATTCTTTTTCGTCCTAACTCCGATTAATTTGATACTTTTTTCTAAATTCATCTAAAATTGAGCTATATCTTTTGATTCTGATTTTTTTTATGTTTTAGGAGTTTATTTAGATTTTATTTGTGCCTTGATCATTTTCTCTCTCGTTAGATAACATCTTCGAAGGAACTGAAGCATGATCTGAAGACCAAGAGTTGTTAACTGAGCAAGGCTAAGGCAAATCGTGTTCTTTGATTATGTTGAAACTAATTTCTAAATCTATTTTTATTATTTTTTAAATTATGATCTATTGCTATTTTAATACAAACTTTTGTACCTGATAGTTATTGTCCAATTTAATTAATTCCACCTTGGTAATTTGAATGCTATGATTCTATTGTCACCGTAGGATAGATAGTTATCTAGTGATGCAATACTAGTTATCATATGGGTAGTACGTTTATTATGCTTAGTCGTGCTAGTAGTACATTGGATTCATCATCCCATATTGATTAATTAATTAATTTTGACTTAAAGAAATATTGAATCGTAAGTATAGTCACAGTTATAAAATTTGTGTACCATGACATGAGTGTCATTGATATTGGTTATACAAAATAGTTTTCACTTGGGTGAGTGATCGTACAGCAAAGGGGGAAGTGTGGTTAGCACTTCAAGGGATATGGATGTCTCGTTTGAGTAATATACAAGTATTTAACTTTATACGCAATTGATTTGAGCCTTATTGTACAATTATATGTCTAGCATGGGATAGATCTAGTTGAATGATTTGTGAAGTTTCAACCTTGATTTCGTATTGAGATGTCAGTGGGTGTCGGTTAGATATTTTCACGAGGCACAAGAGGAGGGGCAATTATTGACTAGGTAGTTAACCTACTTGACGGTAAAACCTTAGCGGGTGAGATTAGGTTGAGGTTGAACATTGTAAAAATCTTGTTGTGATCTTCTTGGTCGACATGCCAAAGGAAGCATGTTATACCGGGGACATTACAAGATGGTCATATCGTGTGAGTAAAGTTGTATAATCTCTGCAGAGTGTAAAACTATTCGAATAGCTGTGTCCCTAGTTATGAACAATACTCAATGATTTCACACGAGGCATAAAGTTTTCATAAAAATCTAATTGGGATAAGTGTGGAAAGTGAATGGTTAGTTCAATGATGGTTCATTACGTAAATGGTTAGTTTACGAGTGTTTCATTGGATGAATAGTAAGTTCATTTGTGATTTATTCAATTCCTTTGATTATTTACTTATTAATCATTTTCAAAGTTCGTTTTTAATCTATTTATTGTATTCACTTTAAATTATTGCTTTTTACAAAATAGCCACTCAGTCATTATTTGGTAAGTTTTGCACACTATATTGCATTCTTATTACAAACGACTTACAAAGTACTCTATACTCACAGCTATATTCACACTTGCTCAATTGAAGCAGATAAATCATGTCAACCGAAGGTACTCGATGAAGGATACTTCGATGACTTCTCGGATAAGGGTCTTTCTTCCCAGTCGATTGTCTGTAGGCATGTCGAATGACCACTTCATTTCATTGTGTTTACGCTATTAGTTTTGTAAGCCTTTTCTAGCTGTTAAAGTGTAAACTTGGCCATAAAGTTGTAACTCTGATAATTAAAAATATTTAAGTGTTTTCTTAGTTAATCGTGAATATGGTCGATATTCCATCTATATTTTTACTATGTGCACTAGCGTGATTCTATACTAGTGCAGTATACATAGAGAGTTTGAATTTGCATATTTGAATCTTGACAACTATGTCAGGAGGCTCCACAAAAAATTATAATTTTTGAAGCTCATTTTCTATATTTAAAAATTTCTACAAAAATATACTTAAATATATTTTCCTGAAAAATTGCTACAACACATGTCCGCACTGTGGCTATGTGGTTGTGGATGCTACAGTGCACCACTGCATAGTGGGCGTGTGGTGCTACCTCCACCGCAGTGGCTGTGCGGTTTTGACAAATCTACACAGCCACCGTGTGGCATCACTTACATGCTGGCTTGTTGATCAGTCCTGCACAGTGACCATACGGTGCAGACGGTATTTTTATAAATTCCGCCGACGAGTGCCATTTTTCCTAATCGCTTGTCAAAAACTACCATTTCGGCCAAAAACTCCTTTCTTCTCTAATATGAGTAACACTAATTCTAAAGTACGTGAAGAGATAAATAACATCTATTCACTAATCTCGTATTTTAAAAATTATATAAATTATTGTTGAGAAAAAGTATAAAAGTTCCTTTTGAGAAATATATCATGACAAATTAGAAAATGCATGAGAGTATGAGAGCTGCTTTCGGTTGCTTGCATCAACTGATTGTTTCTCTCACTTTGCCTGGAGATAGGTGTCATGACAGCCATCTCAAGCAATCTACAGTACATGTGCTCACTGGATGGGAAAATGCTGTTTGGACATAGTACAAGTCAGCAAGGGCTAGTTGGACATTTATGGGGAGCAGGCGCGCAGCCAGCGTGTAATTGCAGGTTGTTGGCCATAGTTACTCGGCCTGCTGTACCAAGTAATGGTCTCGTTCTTCTGCATCGTCTTCTGGTTTTTTGCGTTAACAGTCAAAACAAAAAATACAACTTTTTGAATAAATTTTTTAAATAATTTTTCAAATCAAAAATTCACATCAACATCTCTATCGTTCGCTATTATTTTGAAAAACACAGATAAAATCTATAAACTATAGCCAAAAATCATCTAAAATAACAGAGCAATGTGGAACTAGTGCCTGACTGATATGTTCCTTTGCAAAGCTGAATTGTTTACATAAATAGTACGATTGTAACTTTTTTAAAGAATTTTATATTTGAACATCTGTTTTTACAAATCTAACACCTTTATAGATCTACTGAGCTCAATAAAAATCAGGATCTTGACAAGTGGCTGCTAGCTCCAAGCTAGGGGAGCGGCGCTGCCGAGCTCCCTGGCTCCTAAGCCCCTCCCCCCATGTGGCAGGTCACCTGCCGAACACAGTGCATGCCTAGTTAGTTCTTTAATCAATGCAAATCGTATTTTATTAATACTAAATTATAATTAATTAATGCTAATTGTGCGCTTAATTAAGCGCTTTAGGCCCATTGATTGCTAAGAAGACACCTCATCTAGCAAAAAATCTTTTACATGCATGAATTTTATTGGTGGGTTCTTTTGTACTGTAGTTTTTAGTTTTTGACTTAATTTTTTGAATTGTACTTATTCATGATAAAAAGTACGGAGAGAGATACTTGTGACTGATTTTGACTGATATAGATGAAATTGAGACATTATCTACTACAATTAATTTATATACCTTATCTTAATAAACATTTTATTTAAAAACAAATCATTAGAAAAGGTAAGTCATAAACCCACCTACATGCTTTTGTGCTAGCTGTGTGTGACTCAGGCCCCGATCAAAATGGAGTCAAAAACACTGTTTAGCGATTAAAACACTGTAGTATTTTTGTCACGTAGTGAATTTTTTTTGTTTTTTGGTTTTTTTGCGTTCCGTTTTTTTCTCATATTCCTTTGCATTGTCCGCACTAGACTAGCGAGCCGTTTTTATTTTTACATTTTTTAAAATTTAATTATGCCTAACATACAACTCAGCTACAATGTTTTTTCAGCAAAAGCTAAAAGCCATCGCTGTTCCGATCACCCCCTCATTTTTGCGCTTTGCTAGCAGAAAAAGGCTAATATCATGAGTTGACCCAAAAAAACATTTTCTTTTGATTTCTTTTTTTCAATCTGTGCTTCAGTGTGTGTACACGCTAATAGATCTTGAAGGATCGAAAATTGCAATAGAGGAGGGGTGAATGGTGCCTTTTAAAAATTTCACCCTAAGTATTCACTCACTTTTCAGCCAAGAGTAAATTGAAAACAGCAATAAAATCTTGTCAAAACAAATTGTGAACTGCACCTAAAACAAAGACTAAGAACTGCAGAAATCACTACAAAACAAAGACTGGGTGAGAATAGAGCAAAGAAAACAGTAATGTAAATTGCTGTCCAAAGCAGCCTGAAAAGCACAAAGTAAAAGCTGAAAAGCACAAATTAAAGCAGCTCAAAGTAAAAACTGAAAAGCACAAAGTAAAAGAAGCACAAAGTTGCTGAAAACTGCAGCCACAAAACAGCAAGTATATTGATGTATTTCTGCTGTCTTTCATAAGCCAAATGAGCAAGAAAACAGTAGCAAAACAGCAGATTTTCAGAGATAATTTAACTTCTTAAATCTTTGCTCTCGGAAAAGATTTAGCCAAAGGGTTTTGAGGTGGTTTCCAGTTCAGAGCAAAAGAAAAAGAGGAAGATTGCAGCAGAGAGAACACAAGGAAAATTTGTTAGAGAAAAAGTGCTCTCGGGTATGAACTAGCCAAATGACCTTGAGGAAATACCCTGTTCAGAGCGTGAAGATTTAGCAAATACTCGATCAACCCAAACTCCTCAAAGAGAAGAACACAATGATCAAACAATTTGCGTGTGGAAATTAACCGACCAAATGGTCTTGAGACAGATTTCCACCATAAGCAAAAACCAAACAACAAACATAATCAGACAAGAGATAATAAGACTATCATCTCAAACAAATATTTCACACAATTAAACGAAAAGAGATGAACAATAAAGAAAGAACAGCTAGGAGAATAGAGGAAGAGAGATTAATGATTCATATAGAGGAATGATTACAAAATGGTTCCTATTCAGCCATCTCAATTCAATCTCATATCCTGCGCAACACAACACTCATAGAGATCAAGCACTAGAGAAAGCTCTAACTACTCTCTCTCAAAACCCACACACACACACATATGGAGAGAAAAATAGAAACCCTAGCTTTTACCACTACTCTCTCCCTCTCAAGAACATAAGCCCATACATGGAGAGAAAACTTTAACACTCATAGAGTACAAGCATTAGAGAAAATCCTAACACTCACACCCTTCTCTCTCTTTCTCTCCATCTCTCCCACTAGAGAGTACCTCTATTTATAGCCTCCACTAATGGGTTTACAAACACCTTTACCCATCAGATCACAACAACTCCTAGCACTTTATCCATTAGCTCTCAACAACTCATAGCACTAATGGATTTACAAACCACTTTACCGATTAGGTCACAATAACTCATGGCACTAATGGATTATCCTCTAACCAAATCCACTTCCTTTTGTGCATCCTTGCGTATTCACCAAAACACTACTCCTGCACCTTCCAGGAAGCTTCCTCCCTTCTTGCCGCGCAAGCCGCGCAACCACTTCGATTCCTCGCCGTCTTCGACACGTCCCGACCGCTCTGACCTTAGCACCGCATGTGCTTAGTCCGGTTATCCTGTGTCTCGCCACGACTCCGTCTCAAAGTCCTGCAGCCATCACCGACAAGAAAGCGCATTATATAGCACCGCATAAAATATTATAATCAATTCGTTAGCATCCATAAATAGCACAAAATGCCTGAAACAAACTATAACTTTCAAGAACACGTGTCAATTACTCGTCACACACTCGGGGTTACCTCCACATGGTCTCTCAATCTCCCCCTTGATGAGTATATTGACAAACACAGAAAAAGCATATAAAGTTGAGTTTGTTTAAGTCATACATGATCTAAAAGAGAAGCAAATAGATGCAAGACCATGTAGACAGAAGGAGCAAAACAGAAAGAGTAAGTTTTCCGCAAAAGCTCCCAGAAATTAGCTTTTTCTCCAATATTCTCCCCCTTTTGACAATAAAATCATCAAGATGATTAAGAGAGAATGAAATGACTTCAGGTTATTTATTTTAAGCATTCGGAACCTTGAAGATTATTCAAAATGACTTTTTGAGTATTACACCAAGCCATAACTCATAAGAATGCTATCAAGATCATGACGATTTATGCATAGACAAGCTATACCAAATAAGCCAAAATTTAAAATTTAGCCAATTATCTTACTAAGTCAAGTCAACCAAGATTATAATCTAGTTGAAGGTATCCACGGATAATGCAAGTCATGTCAAGCAATCTAAGTGGAACCAAGAAGCTAGTATTGAGCCAGTTTAGAGTGCTACAAGTTCATAAATGAATCATTTGGTCAAATACTTGGTCTTTTTGTAAATAAGCAAATTTTAGCACAATTGACTTTTCTGAAAATCAATTTTGGCTTTATCTTAGCAAAGCAAGTCCTGCACTAGGAGCTATCCACAACTGCCTCCTAAGCTTCAACCATTTTCATAAATTGTAATTTCTTAGTCATGTGCTAGATCTCAAGACTTATGCGACCACTCCAAGCAATACGCTTAAGAAAGTGATCTTGGTCATCTAAAACTCCCCCTGAGTTCATGCCTAGTGTAATGGCAAGCAGTTTCATGAGAAAGAATAGGTGAGATCAGTTTTTTCGCACAAACGAGATCATTTTGCTTTTGTTGAATGTAGTTCTTAAACCAAGTAGTTAATGATAATTCATGCTTCATAAAGAAACTAGCATAGCTCAATCTAAGATTCAATAAAAATTCAAGAGTCAACTCAGTCTCTTTGACATGGCGTGAATCATAAAAGGATAACTAAAGACATACTAGTCTCAACCCTTCTCCACACGGTCTCTAAGAAAGTGAAACCTAATGTCAATGTGCTTGTTCTGAGAGTGCTGCACTGGGTTCTTAGCAATGTTAATGGCAGAAGTGTTATCACAAAAGAGTGGAACACTGTCTATGACTAACCCAAAGTCCCGCAGGTCGGCCATCCAAGTATCTGGTCGGCAGCGAATGGCAAAGAAGAACACACTCGGCCTTTGCGGTGGACTGTGCAACACCGGACTGCTTCCTAGAAGTCCAAGAAATAAGAGAAGTGCCAATGAATTGGCAGGTGCCAGATGTACTCTTTTTGTCTATCCTACAGCCAGCAAAGTTTACGTCCGAGTAGGCTCTAAGGGAAAGACAGGAAGGGTAAGAGTACTACATACCATAGTCAATGATAGCTCGAAGGTACCGAAAGATGCGCTTCACCGCTTGATGGTGAGATACGCGAGGAGAAGCCTGAAATCGAGCACACAGACACATAGAGACGTGTATGTCCGGTCTCAAGGCAGTGAGGTACAAGAGAGAGCCAATCATGCTTCTGTACTCCTTTTGATCAACTGGCTCGTCATCCTCATCTGGATCGAGTGAAGCTGATGATGCCATCGGAGTTGACACTGGTTTGCCATCACTCATGTCAAAGCGTTTCAGGAGGTCTCAAGTGTACTTGACCTGATGCAAGAAGGTACCGTCCCAAGTCTACTTGATCTGAAATCCAAGGAAGAAGCTCAACTCGCCTATCATGCTTATCTCAAAGTCGGAGCTTCTGACATCCGAGAACTGTAAAACAAGAGTATGAGAAGAGCCGCCAAAGATGATGTCATCCACATAAATCTGGACGAGTAGAAAGTCATTGCTATGCCTACGAATGAACAAGGTCTTGTCTACCTTATCCATCTCAAACCTATGACTCGACAGATAGGATTTAAGCCTCTCATACCAAGCTCTAGAGGCTTGCTTAAGTTCATCAAGACTTTGAAAAGCTTGAAGACATGGTTTGGGTATTTGGGGTTCTCGAAACCTGGAGGCTGCCTAACATAGACCCCTTCCTCAATACACCCATTGAGGAATACACTCTTGACATCCACCTGGTAAAGCTTGAACCCCTTAAACGCCGTAAAAGCAAGTAAGATTCTAATGGCCTCTAGCCTAGCTACAGGGGCAAAGGTCTCCTCAAAATCTAAACCCTCAACCCGGGAGAAACCCTGAGCTACCAATCTAGCCTTGTTTCGAATGACTACCCCATCCTCACTCTGCTTATTTTTAAACACCCACTTGGTACCTATGACATTATGACCTCTAGGGGGCTCGACAAGCGACCAGACCTTATTCCTCTTAAAGTTTTTTAACTGTTCATGCATGGCATTGACCCAAGACTCATCAGATAGAGCATGACAAACATCCTTGGGTTCAAAAGTGGCGACAAATGCAGAGTGTAAGCAGAAAAAAAGATAAGCTAGATTTTTAGCGCGTGACCCGCTCATGAAGATCTCCTATCATCTACTTAGAGGGATGACGACGCTGAATGTGTCGGGGAGGTCCTAGATGAGAAGAAGAAGTGACCTCTACCTCATGAGCTGACGAGGTAGGAATAGAGCCACTAGCACCTGAGGATGCGGAAGAAATAGGCTGATCTCCTTTAGGTGCGGTGGAAGAAGCAGGCATCTCAAGGGGAGGAGAAACTGGATCGGGTAGACAACCCTCATCTTTGTCCTCATCATCCACAAAGATGGGCTTAGACTGCTCTACTGAACCTGAGATATCGGGTCTAGTCCCCGAACTGGCCTCATCGAAAGTCACCTCACAAGTCTCTACCATTTTGCTAGACTCGTAGTTCCAGACTCTATACGTCTGCGAAGAAGTCGAGTAATCCAGAAAAATCCCATCACAAGAACGTGACTCGAACTTATCTAGGTTTCCAGACTTTAGAATAAAACACCTGCAACCAAACACATGAAAATGAGAGACACTGGGTTTTCGCCCATATCTCAACTTATAAGAGGTGCGATGCAAATGTGCCCTTAGAAAAACTCTGTTTGAAACATGGCACGCGGTGGCTATCGCCTCAGCCCAAAACTTTCTCGGTGTAGAATACTCATTAAGCATCGTTCTGGCCATCTCGACCAAGGTACTGTTCTTTCTCTCCGCAACGCTATTTTGTTGAGGGACGTACGGAGAAGAGAACTGGTGCTCTACACCTGTCTCATCGCAAAACCTCTCACAGTAGGAATTCTTGAACTCCGTGCCGTTGTCACTGTGGATCGCTCGTAAGGCATCTGGAAGCTCAACAGAAAGCCTACTAAAAAGACCCCAAAATGGGTAAATGTCTCTTCCTTCGAGGCTAAGAAAAACACCCAAGAGTACCTCGAGAAGTCATCAACCACAACAAGAACATACCACTTCCCTCCTGCTGACTGCACTCTAGCTGGTCCAACTGTGTCCATGTAGAGCAGCTGTCCCGGTGCATCTGTCATAGTCACTGTGACCGGAGGATGAGAAGCGGCAGCCATCTTGCCGTGCCGGCAAAGAGCGCAAACTAGAGCTTTGATCATCTTGAGTTTATGCAGACCACGAATGAGATCGTGACTGCTAACTCGAGTCAAATGGTCAAATCCAATATAACCAAGTTTCCTATGCCAGAATGTGAGGTCACGGGACTCAGAAGTAACTAAACATCTGAGAGGATCACCAGAGAATTCAACAAAATCAGCACGAAAAATCCCCCCATATCTAGAAATCCCGCAAACCAAACTCCCCGAAGAATCAAGAATTTTGCAATTGTTTTTCTTAAAGCTCACCTCGAAACCATCATCAGTAAGCTGGAAAACTGAAAGTAAATTGTACTGTAGCTTACTCACTAAGACAACATCTTTTAAAATAAATGAATCATTAACGCGTACAGTACCTTTAGCGATGACGCGTCCAGATGAGGCGTCTCTGAAGGTGATCGTCTCATCACTTGGAGCTCGGGCTAAGGAAGAGAACCAATGGGAGTCTCCAGTCATGTGTCGAGAACAGCCGGAGTCAACAAGCCACACCTCTCCCTTCCTTGCCAAGTGAACCTGAGTCAACGAGAGAGGGATGGCTCAGTACTGGGATAAAACAAAAGAGATTTTGGAACCCAATACTGAGTCACACGACGAGCAGAAGAAGTAGTGACACACGACTGACCTCTAACTACCCTACGCTCTCCGTCGCTCAGAAAGCCAGAAGGTCTATGAGTAGACCTGAAGCTGTTGTTGGGCTTGATGCTACGGAAGTGCGAGTCAGAGCACCAGCAACATGCTGATCTCACCGCGAGTAGCCATCTCGATGGAGAAAACGAGACCTACCCTCAGGACGACGGATATCACAATTAGAGGCAAATCGAGGACGAAAATCAGAAAAACCAGAAAAACCAAGTCCTCGATGCTGCCCAAGCACATCAACACGATCAACTCTAGACCTCGTGTTGGTCTTAGATGCACTCAAGGTCTGGGGCTGACCCTGAATACGCCTAAGAGCCTGAACACGGTCTCTCCGCGTAATCTTGGCGTGCCTGAAGCATCTCTCGATCATGTATCCATCCTTCTGACAGAAGGTACAGTGAAACTTCGCCTTCTGGGAGGTCGAAGCAACCGGTGTTACCACCTTACTGTTAGAGATCCCTTGGACAAAGCCCGCAGATTTGAACTCAACCTTTACAGTTCTGGGCTTGACCTCAATCACACCTGCTGCTTTGGATCTGAGAATAGCAGGTGGATGCTTCCTAACATCCTCAAGAAAATCGTATCCTAGACCTTGATTGAATTTGCAAATCTTGGACTGGTCCAGAATAAGATTTAGCTTCTTCTTGCCTCCAATAAATCTCTCAAGAGTGTTTATAAGATACTGACACTCCCGAAAGAGAGAGATGCAAGAAGAGCAGGGGAAGAAGAGACAGCAGAAGGTAAGGGTGAAGAAGAAGAACCAACAGTGGAAAATGGAATAGCATGTGCACGCATAGCCGCCTCAACTTTGAGGTCTTCGTAAGGAGCAGGAGGGACAGTCCTACTTCTAGCCGTTTGGTCCTCGAGCCTAAGCGTCTCTACCACTTCCTTATGCTTCTCCCCCACAACCGCACACACATTACAACAAGATTATGGCTTCTCTAGAAGGTCCTTAGTTAACTTTACACATTTATCATTCAAAGCAACGAGTTCAAATTTTAGTTTTTCACAATTGTTGCATGGTGAGCTAACAGTGTCCTTAGACGCATATTGAGCTATTTTCTTGTTATGATCAATCATTTCTTGGAATTGCTTGAAAACAGATTCAAGTTCGGCAGTTAATTTAGGATAGTTGAAACATGAAGCAATAGGCTCAAGTAAAGAAGCATGCAATTCAACAATTTTATGATCTGCTCTTTTTAAGTTCATTTTCAAGTTATTGTAATTTTCACAAATTTGAGGAAGATCAATAAGCATAATGTAAAGACCTCTAAAAGCATTGTCCTTATCCTCACATAAGGAAATAGAAGCAACCCTACTCATCTCTAGTTCAGCAAGCAGATTAACATTCTCCACCTTAAGCAAATCAAGCTCAGAAGTCAAACTATCATGAGAGGTCCTTAGCTTCTCCATATCTCCAAGCAAAGAAGAACATACATTACATTCGTCACGAGAGGGAGAAGATATAAGTGAAGTAAGCTCTCGTTACAATCTCTCTACTTCCTTCTCAAGATCAACAACCCTGACTCTAGATTTAGTATAAAACTTTGCTAGCTTAAGAAATACATCATTGAGCTGGTCGTAGGAGGGACATACCTCATCGGAGTCGCTGTAGAGCTCGCTACCGCTGACGTCGGTCTCGTTTGCCATGAAACACATGCCGATGAAGTCGTCGCCGTCCTTGCGATCTTGATCATCTTTGCCGTCGTCATTGCTCTACCCCTCCACGTCGCTAAAGTCAAAGTCGACGAAGGCGATGAGGACGCGGTGGAAGAGCTTCTTGGCTTTGTCAAGGTTGCAAAAATTCTTCTTGCCTTGAACGTGAGCTTGGGGCTTCTTGTTGCGGTTCTTGTCGATGTAGTTATTTTTTTTCACACCGCTGTAGTCGTTCTTGCCCTTCTCCAGCTTAGGGCAATTTGCCCGAATGTGGTTAGGACCACCACACTCGAAACAAATTATCGGCCCACTCCTTTTTCTATCCCTTACTCTCTTGTAGGCATGCGAAAACTTTCTGGCTAAAAGGGCTAGCTGGTCCTCTGGTAGCTGCTCAAATTGATCATCGGTTACTTCATAGAGAGCAGTTAGGGAAAAACTAGTAGTACTATCCGAGAAAACACCAGAAGTAGGACTGGGATCGGTAACCAAAGCCATGGACTGAGACTTTGACTTGCGAGAGACAATGTCAATCTTGTGAGTCTTGAGGCGTGAGTACAATGCATCAAGAGTCAATGTCGAAAGGTCAGTGGTGTCCTTGATGGTGGTCACCTTCATCTCCCAAACTCGCAAATACAAGGTCGAGAGCATCTGACGAGCGTTGTTCGAGTTGGAGTATGTGAGACCGACCGTTCGGAGGTTACTCAGAATCTTGTGAAATCTCGCAAAACACTCATCCAAGGACTCACCAGTGAGCATTTCAAATTTGTTGTAATCTCGCTTGAACTGGTCCTGTCGTACGGTCTTAATCTGGGTGGTGCCCTCATAGTATGTATCGAGAGTCACCCATATGACATAGGCCGACGAGTGATGAGAAATGCAATCGAACTCGTTCCAGCTCAGACCCTGGATTATGATGTTCCTTGCCTTAGCATTTGCCTCAACATCAGGCATGTTATTAACAGTGATGTTCTCATCAGCAAGAACAACAAAATGAGTCTTTACTTTTTGCCAAATCGCATAGTCCTGAGCCTGTATGTAAGACTACATCCTACTCTTCTAAAAGGAATAGTCGACCCCATCGAATATAGGAGGCTTGATGGAATATCTGTCTGTTGCTATGACTCGCAGACCGGTTAAGATCTATAGACGAGAATTAACCGACTCGGATACTAATTGATAGATTGAAAATGGTAACAGAGGGGGGTGAATGGTGCCTTTTAAAAATTCCACCCCAAGTATTCACTCACTTTTCAGTCAAGAGCAAACTGAAAAAAGCAATGAAATCTTGTCAAAACAGCCGTGAACTGCACCCTAAAACAGCACTAAGAACTGTAAAAATTTGCATTACAAAACAACACTGCTGGCTGAGAATAGAGCAGAGAAAACAGTAATATAAGTTGTTGTCCAAAGCAGCTTGAAAAGTACAAAGTAAAAACTGAAATGCACAAAGTAAAAGCAGCTCAAAGTAAGCTAAAAAGCACAAAGTAAAAGAAGCACAAAGTTGCTGAAAACTGCAGCCACAAAACAGTAAGTATATTGATGTATTTCTGCTGTCTTTCATAAGCCAAATGAGCAAGAAAACAGTAGCAAAATAGCAGATTTTCAGAGATAATTCAACTTCTTAAATCTTTGCTCTCAGAAAAGAATTAGCCAAAGGGTTTTGAGGTGGTTCCCAGTTCAGAGCAAAAGAAAAAGAGGAAGATTGCAGCAGAGAGAACACAAGGAAAATATGCTAAAAAAAGTGCTCTCGGGTATGAACTAGCCAAATGATCTTGAGGAAATACCCTGTTCAGAGCGTGAAGATTTAGCAAATACTCGATCAACCCAAACTCCTCAAAGAGAAGAACACAATGATCAAACAATTTGCTTATAGAAATTAACCGATCAAATGGTCTTGAGACAAATTTCCACCATAAGTAAAAAACCAAACAACAAACATAATCAGACAAGAGATAATAAAACTAGCATTTCAAACAAGCATTTCACACAATTAAACGAAAAAAGATGAACAATAAAGAAAGAACAGCTTGGAGAATAGAGGAAGAGAGATGAATGATTCATATAGAGAAATGATTACAAAATGGTTCCTATTCAGCTATCTCAATTCAATCTCATATCCTGCGCAACACAACACCCATAGAGATCAAGCACTAGAGAAAGCTCTAACTACTCTCTCTCAAAACCCACACACACACACATATGGAGAGAAAAATAGAAACCCTAGCTTTTACCACCACTCTCTCCCTCTCAAGAACATAAACCCATACATGGAGAGAAAACTTTAACACTCATAGAGCACAAGCATTAGAGAAAACCCTAACACTCACACCATTCTCTCTCTTTCTCTCCATCTCTCCCACTAGAGAGCACCTCTATTTATAGCCTCCACTAATAGGTTTACAAACACCTTTACCCATTAGGTCATAACAACTCCTAGCACTTTATCCATTAGCTCTCAATAACTCATAGCACTAATGGATTTATAAACCACTTTACCCATTAGGTCACAACAACTCATGGCACTAATGGATTATCCCCTAACCAAATCCACTTCCTTTTGTGCATTCTTGCGTATTCACCAAAACGCCACTCTTGCACCTTCCAGGAAGCTTTCTCCTTTCTTGCCGCGCAAGACTCGCAACCACTTCGAGTTCTCGCCGTTTTCGACACGTTCCGACCGCTCTGACCTAAGCACCGCCTGTGCTTAGTCCGGTCACCTAATGTCTCACCACGACTCCGTCTCAAAGTCCTGCAGCCATCACCGATAAGAAAGCGCATCACATAGCACCGCACAAAATATTATAATCAATTCGTTAGCATCCATAAATAGCACAAAATGGCCGAAACAAACTCTAACTTTCCAGAACACATGTCAATTACTCGTCACACACTCGGGGTTACCTCCACATGGTCTCTCAGATCTCCATGTGCTTCAGTACTTGTACATGCTACTAGATCTCCAATGGCCTGGAAAAAGCGTAGTAATATTACCCTCCATGATCTTACAAAACGAAGTTAGCAAAATCTATATTAATAGAAAAAGTATTAGTTTAATTAAATCTTTTATCATCTAACCACCTTAATACCCTTCTATTTTTGTGGTTAGATCAACAAAATCCGATGACTAATATTGCAAGTTGATCCTACCATCTAGATATCTACATCATTCATTCATCTAATCCAACGTGTACCATTACAAGCTGGTCCTACCATCCCTTAATCATGCCCTGCACTAGCCCTACTCCGAGTCGGCCTCAATCCATCGCGCCCCCCTAATCACACCTTGCTCCAGTCCTACTCGCATCTGGCCCCAATCCATCGCGCCACCCCTATGCTCCACCGCTTTGTCCCCCTCCTTTCCTGCGCCGCCCCCGCGCAACCGCTCCACCCCACTTCGCCCCCTTGTCACCCCTATGCCGCCGCTCCGACCCACCCGCTCCCACGCCAGTAGCCAGCCCCAAAACCCTCACGCCACCCCCTGCTACGTCGCTCCCCCTCCGCACTGCACCGCCCCAACGCGCCGCTCCAATCCCTTCCCCAGCTCGCGGCCTCCCCGCCCCGCATCACCGCTCGACCTACTCGCCGTTGTTGCCCCCTACACCTTTTATCTTCGTTTTTGTTGTGCCGCCCCTCGAAACCCTAGCACGCGGCGTGGCGGCGGCAATGTGGTAGCCAAGTGAGGCAGTGAGTGACCGACGCCAAGGAAAAAGTGGGAACGAGGCATGGCAACTTGATGGCATGCGCATGAAAATTGGATCTAGGGCTCCTCTCCTCCGACTCCATTCGCTTCTCTGTCTGCCCCGTCGAATCCCACCCCTCCCAGTTAAAGCTGCCACCTTTCTATCCTGATGCCACCATAGCCACCCGGTCGTTGTCCTTTCTCCTACCGTCTAGGGTAAGCCTGACGCCCCTAATTCCCCTCCGCCTTTATCAATTTGGTTGATTTCCATGTTGACTGGGTGGTATTGATTTGGATTTATAACAGTGGTTAATTCGGATGTTAATGTATCTTTCCCAAAAATGTCATGTAAATGCCATAGGAGGTTTAGTACCCCAGATAACAGAACAGTTGTACTGGATGTAGGATCGTCGATGGCAATCAGAGGGGGTGAATGATTGTGATCCACAGCGGAAACCTTTTCGCTAACCTACTGTCTTTTGCTATTTCAATCTGTAAATCACAACAAAACCAAAAGAAAGCAAAGCAAATAGAAAGGCTACGATTTTGATGACAAGAGAGTTAGTAACAGATCAATATGAAATCAGAAAAGGAACACAAAAACTTACTAAGAAAACACCAAGAATTTTCATGCCTCAAACGTAGATTTTCTATTGAATCTGCCATAAAAATTCTTTCGTGCTCACCTCTCCATCTCTTTTTTTGTGAATGTGTCGCCTCCGTTCTTCTAATCAGTCGCCCGCCTCCGCGTGCTTGAACTCCTCACGGATGTACATGCCATCGTAGTGCACCCACCCACAATGGTCACACCGTTTTTTCTCCAAAATCATAGCACCAAAAGCAGCCGCCGCCCCTTTTTTCTTTTCTTTCCAAAGTCACACAAAATACAAAAGCAGCCACAACCGCTAAAATTATCTAGTCGACTCCACAATCTAATTAGTATACAACTTTTATGTTTCCCTTTTACACTCCCACAGCCACCGTTAGCCCTTCTAAAAATCTTCAACCTACTCAAATACGTCATTAACTCTAATACAACTCATCCTGGGCCTTTTTGTCTCAACCAGGATTTTTGGCCCACTATTTTTTAAGGGACCCAAAACCCTTCAAAACATGAGTTTTTTATTATTATTACGCTTCCAATTTTTTCAGCTTCTCACGTGTCGAAGCCTCTAGGACCGCACCTCCTGTATCTTCTCCATGCATCTTCCACATTTGATCTTTATGTGCCTAAGTATGAGCTCGACCATCTCGTGACTCACTCGACCGTCTGACCTTGGATCTCCCCATCCTAGTCCCGGTCCTCCTTGTCATCGATCACGATCGCCTCCATGATCAACCTGCACATGCAAAGACTAAAGAATATTTTTCCGGCACAAGTTCGTCCGAACTTGAGCAACGACAATCCGTACACGCGCAACACGCCATCAGTAATATCATAACCAACATTGTCAATTGTTCATAATCTAAAATAGGTTAGACCTGGCCACATGGTCTAACAATCTCCCCCTTGATAAATACATTGATAATACGTTAAGTTAACATGACTTTCAACAAATCTACGTGAAGAACTGAAACCAAACTCTCAAACTCTCCCTCTCAACACAAGAGAAGCAATTTTAATTCCACCAAAAACTCTCCAATCTCTCAAATTTGTCTCCCCATTTGGCAATGTAATCATAAAGAAACTTCAGTGAATTAGAATTAATCTAAAGAGCAATGAGAATAAAAAAATTAGAAGCTTTGTAGATTATCCAAGTCACTATACATTGATTTAATAAAACAAACATGCCATATTGTTGAATAGAGCTATCTAGATCATATAAAGTCATATATCATATAGCAATTTCAAAACAAGTCTGTCAAAAAGATTAAGTGATTTATATCAATAACAGGTATCGCAACAATGACCAAACTAATTATAAAGATCACAATGTGATATCACAACGAGAAGTCAAAGTCCAAAAGTGAAGCAAACCTTAATTCTAGACGAGCTAGCAGTCTCATGTAGCAACCTATTGCTGCACACTCAATTCTTAGGCATGTGGTATATTTGTAGCATATTTCTTTTCATGATGACATACTTGTAGTTTTTTTTAAATGGTGGCATGCTTAAAGCATATTTTTTTATTTTGTGCACTTTTGTGTCTTTTCTTTTCGTTTACCATGGCATACTTGAAGTATATATCTTTTCAATTGTCTCTTTCTTATTTTTTTATAACATGCCAAATTGAGTGATCATAAAAAGATTGCAACATGAAACATGCGAGCCTCATAGCCAAGATTTCAAATAAAACTCACAATCAAGCTAATCCTTTTCAATGGATATTGCAACGTAATAAATATAATCAATCTAGTCAAAATATTTCGCCATGTCATACTTTTAATTCAAATGTAGCAAATTAATTATAACCAGTCATGATCAAAGCTACACAACATATGAGTAAATATGATAAAGAGAGCTCTACTACTAAATTGATTTCAATGACTTGGACTTGATGAGTTATTTGACAAGAATAATAAACAAAATTTCTAAAATTTTAAAAGACAAGATCTCCCTCAGAATAATTCCATAGAGTGCAACACACCCAACTCACTTCGCAAACGAACAAACCGAGAAGTATCAAACGGTTTTATGAGAGTATCAGCAATTTCAAAATCTAACTCCACAAAGATATAGGACAACATCACTTTTTCCACATAGTCTCTCAGAAAGTAAAATCTCTTGGAAGCCATCAAAAAGAGTGTAGAACTATCAAGTATTCCAATCAAGTAATGATGTAAAAGATCGAAACCCAATCAAACTTATGTTCTCCATCCTCGTTAGTTGTTCTTACATCATAAGAAACATCGATCTCACAGTACCGGGCTTAGTGAAATAAGATTTAGAAATTCAATACTGAGATACACGATGTGGAGAAATAGTAACAAAACTAGAACCAAAATTGTGTGCATGTGGTCGATCAAAACGCCGAAAAGAACACGAATTATTTGAATTAAATCTGAAACCAGCATGTGAAGGAGATTTAAAGTCATCATAAAAGTTCTCTAAAACCCTAGTTTTCACATTAGTTCTAGAAACAAAAGATGGTACATATTTTTATCTCATTGCATTCAATATTTCTCTCCTCTTTCTTAACACGCCTAAATTAAAATTCATGCAAGTATCCATCTTTTTCACAATAGGTGCAATGAAATCTAATAAAATTAGAATTCTTTTCGGATGATGGGCTAGTACCTATAGCATTAGCAACTGAACTTTACACAAAACCAACAAATTTAAAAACTATTTATTTCGGTTCAAATTTTACTTTGATTTTTCTAGGTTCAAGAAGCTTAACAATCTTAGAAGGATTATTTTTGGTATGCTCAACATAATTAAATCCTAGACCACGATTTTTCACACTTTTTTGACTTCTCTATAATTGCATTCAGATTTTTTTTGCCAAAAGAAAATCTCTCTAAAGTGTCCTTAAAGTACTCATTTTCTTTAGCCAAGGTGGAACAAGTTGTGTATATAATAGATTCATTCACAAGATTCTTAGAAGCACTAGACTGAGCTAATTTTTTTTCAGCAAAATCATTAAGTTGTCTAGTCAATACTTCTATTTCTATGTTAAACTTAGGACAGTTAGAGTAAAAAGATATCTCATGATAAAGCATCTGTTGAATTATTTTCTGAGATGAATTAAGTCTAGCTTCTAACGATTCATACTTAGAGTAAGTTTTAGATTGAGTACATGAAATACTTGACACCAAACATGTAGAGGAACTAGATTTAAGCTTTTCAATTTCATCATTTGCAAGTTTTAACTTGTTATCATAAGAGTCATGTGCTAATTTTAATTTATCAAGTTTAGCAGTTACATCACTAAGTTGAACCAAGTTTGACATATTAATTGTTCTAGCAATTTGTAATTCAGAATGTAAAACTTGTCAAGACTCACAAGATTCATTATCAGAAATAGAAACTCTAAGTTTATTGATTTCAGAATTTAAACTCTCAACAATAAAATCATGATTTTTAATTTTCTTTTTATACTTTTTGAGCTCATCTGTCAATCTAAGCACAACACGAGATAAATCAGTATAAGAAGGTTTTACCTCATCAGGATCACTGTAAAGATCATCATCGTTGAGCTCCTCACTGTTGACAATAAAACATATCCATGTGAAGTGTACCTCCTTTGCCTTCTTACCATTGCCCTCATCGTCTCTTTGAGAATCATCATTGTGGGACCCGGAGTAGAAACTCCCAGACCCCCTGTGTATTACTGTACTAGTCCCAGAGATCAATGCTAGTACACACAGTTCAAACAGAAAAGATGATATATTGCCAACAACGCTTTATTACAATAGTATCTGAAGTTTTACAAAGGCCATAGCCTTACTAAGGTTCGCAGAACCACAAGCAAAAATAAACACAGCGGAAGCAAAGATAACTTGATCGACCCATCAATCGCCACGAGCAATTGGTAGGGAAACGAATCCTAGGCATCCGAGAATAATCCACCGCATCCACATTCGCGCAAGTCATACTCTCGGCTTGATCTTCTCCATTCTCTGCTTATATTTATAGAGCAACAGTGAGTACAAAAATGTACTCATGAAGTCTTGGGAAAAATGCATAGATGTAAGGTTTCACAAAGGAAGGCTATATGGTTTATTTGCAAAAATCAGCATTTTATTTCAAATCTACATAATTACTTTAAAAGCCATTTTGTAAACAACTTGTTTTTAATAATCGAATTTGGATAAGTACTTTAGTAAAGGTTAAACTACCAACACTAATATCTCATGCCATCACAGCCAATCTTCAAAACCTCAGGTTACACCCCCTGATCTGAACATCACGAGAGTTATACTACTCCCGAGTTTTTCTCCAATTCATTTTGTTTTGAAAACAAAACCAAAACTTCTACCATGTGTATGCATTCTTTGCCCGCCCTTGACCGTGGGCACGGCTATTCGAATAGTTTTACTCTGCAGAGGTTGTACACTTTACCCACAAGAGATAAATTATCTTAATAGTCAACACGCTTCCTTTGGCATGAGACCCGGATAAATTATCACAAAGCCTTTCGCCTACTCGAAAGATAGTTTAAATACCACCCGCTAAGGTTTCACCACAACTCGAATCCACGAGTTGGAGCCCCTCTTGCGCCATATGAGTACAAAGAAACCCCGTCCCTCACTATGAGTAACCAGACACCTCGGCACTCAATACACCACGGTGATATCTAAACTACACTATTATAAGGTAGTTAGCTAGGTCGTACCCATATAGACTTGTGGTTGTACTGTTTTGCTCGGTTTGGACAAACACAAGCGTCGGTCCTTAAGCGACCAGGGTGGCTCATTCACAATTCCAAACATTCTCGTGCTAATCGCACCACCAAACCTTCCATCCACCCTTGTCAACTTTTCCTTTGAAATCCATTTTTACTTTTAACTTATCGGTGATAACACCCATTACCACTTTTCAAACAAAGCATTTAACAATGGTAACATCCATTACCAATGTTCAAACAAATCATTCATCAAAACATTTGATAAACATGCTACTCATTTGAGTATTAATACATTAATTTGCTACCCTAAGCATTTGCTAGTATTTTAAACATTCAACCAATTTAATGCTAACTCATTATTGAGTAAAAGGGATATCCTAAGTTGACAATGGTACAAGGTAAACAATTTTCAATGGAAGGTATAACAAATTGGGTCTTTAACTAAATTTTCTAAATCAAATTATCACTTGATATAACATAAGCATGCATTAATTTAAAATAACTACCTAAACATTTTTCTAAATCATTTGAGCAAGTTGACCAAAGGAAACTTGCAAAACATGGGAGCAAAATGTTCAAAGGAGACTTGCCTTCCGGTCTGGGTTGAAATCTTCCGAACTTGATCTTGAGGTTGCTCGGACAAATCGGTCTCTACACGTAAATCGAGAAATCCAAATAAATAAAATAAAATAAAAATTCAAAATTGAAAATAAATATACCAATTGAAAGATTGAAATTTTAGATGAATTTAGAAATTTGAATGGATCAATTTGGAGTTAAAATGAGAAAGATATGGCTATTTGAAAATCTCGATTTGAATAAATCCAGAAATTTGAAATCTCGACATGTGGGGTCCATCGGTCAGCAATTTCATTTAAAATGAGTCTCGACGTATGGGACCCACTGGACCGGACCCACTTGTCGCTGAATAGCGCAGAGGGTGGTCGTCGACGGGTGGGACCCAGTGTCGCCACGGATAAAACGCGAGAAACTCAACCTCGCGCGAGCGGGCTCGAACGCGCCGCGAGGAGTGGGAGGGGAAGAGAGCGGCGCTAGCCAAGTGAGCGGGAGGCACCGCCACCCCATAAGGGTAGGTAATCCTCTTAAGATTATCGGCGAGGCCGGCGGCAACGTGGCGCGCACGTGGTCGGCGTGGCTCGGCGTGTTCGCCACGCGGCATGACACGCCAGACGGTTTGACGTGGCGATTTGCGCGGTGCCGGTGGAGGTGGATCGGACGGCCGGGCTTGACACGCGGCGTGATCCGCGCGTCGGTCCCGCATCCGGATGGGCGGCGAGATGAGGCGGTGGAGACGCGGCAGCCGGTGGATGGCGCCGTGTGGCGCGGCTCTCGCGCGGCGTCGCATGACGCGAACGCCGCGCGGCGGCGCGACGCGGCGGTGAGGCCGAGGCGGGCGCGAGTGGGCGGCCGAGATGGAAACACGTCGCGCGTATCCGGCCGTCGGTGAGCAGGCGGTGGGGATGACGCGGTGCGAGGCGGAGTCCGGCGATTGGCGGCAGCGTGGCCCAGCCAAGCGTCGCGCGAGGCATCGCGCGACGCGGCGCGCGGCGCGGGCGCGCGACTCGAGCACGCGGACCGAGGAGCGGTGTCCGCGCGCGCCGCGCGCGGACCGAGGCGCGCGCGAGACGTTCGGCGGCGCGGCGGAGGTTACCGGCGGCGGCACGGCTCGTCGGCGACGGTGAATCACGGCGGTGACTACGCACGCGAAGCGGGAGAGAGAGGAGAGTGCGAAGGGAAGAGGGTCGTCCGGACCGGTTTTATACACGGCGGAGGAGAAGCGGACGCACGATCTCGCCGGCGTTAATGGCGGCGGTTACCGACGCCAGGCGCGAAGCGGACGTCTCTTCGCGAGGGGGCGGCGTTTAATGGCGCTGCGCGACGGTCTCTCCGACGCGTGCAGCGAGCGGAGGCGGTCGAGAGCGAGAGGCGAGCTCGGCGGCGGCGTTAATGGCGGCGGCGGAGAGAAACGGTCGGGGGCGGCGTCGGGGATGACGACTCGACAGTGGGACCGGCGGTGAGTCCACGAAGACCGATCTATGACAGTGGGGCCCGCTTGTCGGCTACAAATCCAAAAAGAAACTCAACCTCGCGCGCGGCGGGCTCGAGCAGCAGGGAGCGGGGAGGAAGAGAGCGGGCGGCGGTAACGATCGGGCGGGAGGCTCACCCTACCCAATAAGGGCGATTAACCCTTTGAGTATTAGTCATTTGGGATGGCCGGATCTGCTTGTCGGATCGCGACACTTGGCGCCGCGAGAGAGGGAGGCGGGATGAGCGTGACGGCCGGGATCGATTCGGGCCGGGAGGAAGGGCTCGGATGCTTGACAAGTGTCGGCCGAGGAGATTTTGATATTTAAATCTTTTATATATTTAAATCAGAGGAGACTTTAAAATACTCGAAAAAATACCGGATAAATTCCAAAAATTCGAGAAAAATTCACATAATTCATCGATAATGTTTTAAACATATTAAAAATATTTCCAACTTATTTTGATATTAAATTTTCTTTTCAACAGAAACTTTAAATTCTGAAAATTCCAGATAATTGGAAATTATTAATTTAAAATTATTTCTTCAAAATAAAAGCAAAAATTGGGATGTTACAAACATATTGGGATTAAATTAATAATTCACATAATTCACTGATAATGTTTTAAACATATTAAAAATATTTCCAACTTATTTTGATATTAAATTTTCTTTTCAACAGAAACTTTAAATTCTGAAAATTCCAGATAATTGGAAATTATTAATTTAAAATTATTTCTTCAAAATAAAAGCAAAAATTGGGATGTTACAATCATCACTCAAAACAATCTCATTAAGTGCTAAAATTATCTTGTTAACCGCTTTGCGATAATTGCGCTTCTTGTTTGGATCAATCTTGACTTGGAAGCGACGAGTTGGTGCCTTATCATCCTTGACCTCCTTGTTTCTCAGTTTGGGGTAATTCATCTTGATATGGTTTTGTTCACCACATTCATAGAATCTGATTGGACCTCCTCTTTGTCTTAATCTGATATTGCTAATCGCCTTCGTCACCCTATTGGAGAGAAGTACAAGCTGCTCTTCTGGAATCTCCTCTAATTATTCATCCGAAATAGAGCACAATGCCGACAAAGAAACAATAGAGGAACTAGAAGAACTGTCAGCTTAGTTAGTCACTAAGCCCAAATAATTATTCTTATTTATTCTGGCCAAAATATCAATCTCATGAGTTTTCATTTTGGAATAAAGATCATTCAATGTGAGTATTTCCATATTAATAGAATGATGAATAGTAGTGACTAACACATTCCAAACAAACATATCCAAAGCATTTAAAATTTGACGCACATTATCATAATTAGAATATGTGACATCAAAAGATTGCAAATTACTAATAATTTTATTAAAGTGGTCAACAAGTACATCTACTGATTCTCCTTATTTCATCTCAAATTTAGAATACTCCTTTTTAAACTGGTTCTGATGAACACCTTTAACATATTTAGAAACTTTATGATAATCAGCTAGAATAGTCCAAATTTTATTTGCAGATTTAATATGAGCAATTCTAAAAATTCGTTTCTACTAAGATCTTGCAACAAAATATTTCTAGCCTTAGCATTCGCTTCAACATCATCAGTATTTTCAATAGTAACAACAGAAGGCACAATATATGAATTTTCAATTTTTTACCAAATTGCATTACCTTGTGCTTGCAGAAAGGCCTACATGCTTGTTTTCCAATAAAGATAATCGGATCCATCGAAAAATGGTGATTTACATGAGAAACGATTCCGATTTGATGCCATTGCAATCTTGCTCTGATATCACTAATAAGATCATCGATGGCAATCAGAGAGGGGTAAATGATTGTGATCCGCAGCAGAAATATTTCCGCTAACCTACTGTCTTTTGCTATTTCAATCTGTAAATCACAACAAAACCAAAAGAAAACAAAGCAAATATAAAGGCTACGATTTTGATGACAAGAGAGTTAGTAACAGTTCAATATGAAATCAGAAAAGAAACACAAAAACTTACTAAGAAAGCACCAAGAATTTTCATTCCTCAAACGTAGATTTTCTATTAAATCTGCCATAAAAATTCTTCCGTGCTCGCCTCTTTGTCTCTTTTTTTTGTGAACGCGCCACCTCTGTTCTTCTAATCAGCCGCCCGCCTCCGTGTGCTTGAACTCCTCATGGCTATAGATGCCATCGCAGCGCACCAGCCCATAGTGGTCGCACCGTTTTTTCTCCAAAATCACGGCACCAAAAGCAGCCGCCGCCACTTTTTTCTTTTCTTTCCAAAGTTACACAAAATACAAAAACAGCTGCAGCCGCTAAAATTATCTAGTCGGCTCCACAACCTAATTAGTACACAATTTTTACGTTTCCTTTTTATACTCCCACGGCCACCGTTAGCCCTTCTAAAAATTCTCAACCTTCTCAAATACGTCATTAACCCTAATACAATTCATCTTGGTTCTTTTTGCCTTAATCAGGCTTTTTGGCCCACTACTTTTCAAGGGGTCTAAAACCCTTTATAACATGGTTTTTTTATTTTGACGCTTCCGATTTTTCTAACTTCTCACGTGTCGAAGTCTCTAGGACCGCACCTCCTGTATCTTCTCCATGCATCATCTACTTTTGATCTTCACGTGCCTAAGCATAAGCTCGACCATCTTGTGACTCTCTCGACCATCTGATCTCAGATCTCCCCATCCTAATCCCAGTTCTCCTCGTCATCGACCACGATCGTCTTCATGCTCAACCTGCACATGTAAAGATCAAATAATATTTTTTTCGGCACAAATTCGTCCGAACTTGACCAATATCAATCTGTACACGCGTAATACATCATAAGTAATATCATAGTTTTATCATCTAAAATAGTCTAGACTTGGCCACATGGTCTAACACTGGCATAATGCCCATGAATCACAGTAGGCCATACTGGACACTACGGCCAATTCTTCACCACTAGTTTTTGACATCCACACAATGTGGCTTAGTGCACCATCAACAAATGGATTTGCCATGGATTAGTAGTACACTGATTTATTCAATGGTACTGGAATTCTTGAATGCAAGTCCAAATTGATCTGCCATGGATTTGTAGTACACATAACATTCTGGTGAACTGGAATTATACTTTTCTTGTTTTATCAATTGATCTAGAATTCTTATTCCCTGTGAACTCAATAAGGTCATATCAGTTCTGAAATTTTGTGTAGCGATATGAATTAGAAATAGACATCTATGCCACATCCTTTTTATATGATGTCCGCAGAAACAAATTCCTTATTCAAATCGCCTCTTTTACTTTTTATTTCATCCAACCTTACAGCAGCATGCAATGGATAAGGGTCTGTTGAAGTGTGTAAAATGTTATTCAAAACAACAGATAACCTTACAGCAGCAGGTATTGGTATTTTTTTTTTATCACACGATAGGTATGGCTCAAGGATGAAAACCGCTATCATTGGTTTACAGTGAAACCTTAGGTCAAAGAAATTATGACTTTTAGGCTAATGGATTTGCAAGCTGAGATTTTAAGGTCCTTCAAATTTCAATCACACTTTTCATTGTTACTAAGTCATGTAGAATTTCTTTGCCTTTGCAGACACACAAGGAACTGATATTGGACACGAAGTCATGAGAGAAACTTCTCCAACCTCTATCAAAATTTGATTGTTTGTTCACTGTAAACAAGTCATGTCTTAACTGATGTGTTAACTGTTATCACACACATAATTTTTTAATGTCCACTACCCAAAATAACTTTTGTAAATGAAAGTATCATTATATGAAAAATTCCTGCATGACAGCTAGAGATTCTCCTCTTGCAGACATGGATGTATCATGAGCAGAGAGATTTGGAGCATAAGCCTGCATATTCCTGAAAGTTGGGCTTTTGTGTACACAAGATCACGGCACACTCTTCTCCTTTGTTGTCGCGAGATACGCCAGCCTCCATGACTTTCACTGTTGTATCAGATAGTGAATGTGAATGACTTGGAGCCATACATGAACATCGTGCTTACAACCGAATTGGCATTTCCACATTTACTCCATCACCACACAGATCCTAGTTCTTCACTTCTTCTCTTTACAATATGTTTGATTCTTCTTTCTTGATTATTTGTTCAATCTGATTGATTGCTTTGTAGATATTTGAGATTGAATATGTGTTTGCGATTGAATCAGAAGAACTGTGTGTTAACCTCATTATCATGTCAACTGCACCTGTTGTTAGCCTGCATCATATATTCATATTGAGGTTGGAGTCAAGTTCGAGGCAGCTGGACCTGAATTTATGGTCAAATCAAGTTCGAGACATGACCAGCTTCATATAATGTAATGTATGGTCTTTCCATCTCATACATAAATTTGTACTATCTAATTGTAGAATTATGTATGTTAAAAGTATGTCGTATAACTATAGAAAAGATAATCAGTTGTGAGTCTACGATCTTGTGTTCATATGAAATTTGCTAGCATCAGGGTCCTTAAACCGAACCTTTGATAGATTTATTGCTTGGCAGGTCCTAGATTTAAGGACTTCTTTAAATAGGTCGAAATCTTCAAATTCAAAATTTTAACTTTATTAGTGTTGTGTGTGCAGATATCAGAAATACGTTACACCATGACCCAACCACTCATGATTATGTCAAGAATGCTCTATTTTATAGGAGATATGAGATCAAATCAAATAAAATATATAACAACAACAAATGTGTACAAATCTATGCAACCGAAACTCCTGCCCAAGGAGCTTTTCTTGTTTCCCCTACGTTGTATACTGTGCGTACAAGTGTAACACAACCTTCAGATCAACCACCAGTAAAGAAATCCGTAAGGGGAAAGAGCCAACGGTCCATTTCGCTGCATGGGTGGATGTCATTGAAGTTTCCTCATCCCCTGAAGGGAACGACGAAACTAGAGTTATGATGTATTTTTCCTTTGGCTAGAGCTATGATTCTAGAGTTACAATAGTAGAGTTGTCTAAAAGGGAAATAAAAATAATATGATATTGGTTACTCCTTTTTTTCTATGAATATTCTATCTATAAATTATGTTGCAATGACTCATGATTTAGTATATGCTTAAGACGATTTATTTCTTGTAAATTCCGAAATAAAATGAATTTTAATCTTTGTTGTTTTTGACGTGAATTCCTCGTGCGTGCATGCTTACTAGTGAACCAAAAAAATAGGTGATGTATTTGTCGTAAACTGTCTTGTCTCGCTCTTTATCTGACAAAAAACTTTTTTCTATGTAAAACATTTTTTCTCTTTTTTCTAATCGACATATGTAATTATGGGATCGAGACATGGATGTTGCTACTTGCAAGTGCGCGACGTCTGAAAAACAAAAATGCAAGTAGTGCAAGTATGCAACATCGTGTCATGCATGTGAATCGCCGCGTGACAAAAATGCAAGTAGTGCCAACTGGCCAAATGGTTTGCATAACAAGTAAATAATAGCGAAAATAACGATAAATAGGTCAAAATTTTCAGCAAACATGTCATGGCCCACCACAATCAACTGACTGGAGTTAAACCTTAGCAAATAGCATCGTCTTTGCCAAAACTCGCGATGCGGAAGTAACTGATCTAGATATCTTTTTCTTGCTCTGAATAGTGTTCAACAAACAACGGTGAGTATGAAAATCGTACTCCGCAAGACTTTATAGTAAAGTTATATAGTATACAAGCTGAGTCAAAGACGACTATATATTCTAGTTTTCTTTGCAAAAACCTACTTTATTTGAAATAATGAATAATAGATTGCAAACGAAAATTGTAAATACGATGGACATTTGATATAAAGTAATAACTAAGTATCATAAGCATAATTCACCACTGGCTCTCTATAGCCATGAGCAACAATGTTCACATACTCATGTTCAAGTTTAATAAGGGGATCTCTCCCATTCACAACCAAGCTTTGAAAATATAAGTCTAGCTTTAATGACATCACTAAGCTTTATCCATAATTAGGGGTACAACTATTCAAATAGATTTTACACTCTGCAGAGGTTGTGCATTTTAGCCATAAGATACAAATAGTGTGACTGGCACTAGATCATAACAAGGCCTTTCCATTGCTCGATTTCAACAATAACTTGCCCGATGAATTTTAGCCCTTGGGAGTTAGAACACGTTGAATGCTGAGGAATTCACATTATGTCGACGGTTTTAGCTCAATACACTTACTGTGATGAAAACCACCTCAAGCCCGTTATTGATACTGGCACTACTCTGATGTACTACGGGTTCAAGATTAGATACAAACAACTTATTACGCCAAGGCTTTCCCATAAAGACGCCTGCGGTTATATGAAAGGTTTAGACCACTTTACTAATATATTGATTTTACTAAAAATACACACATGCATATACTTAACATTGAAATATAGGATCAACATAGTTAAAGAGGGGTGCTTGCCTTACTACTGAACACTTGCATCTTGCTCTAGATTGATTCTTGAATTATCGTCGATACATCGATATCTACCGAATAAAGTCGAATAACACACTTAAATTCAAATATAGGAAAAACTCAATTATTTTTATAGATTATGAAAGAGCAAGATTTTAGAAAATTTTAGAGACAAAAATCACTCAATTTGGAGTTTGGACGCAAAAGATATAAGCCTTCGTATTTTTTGCCAGGAGAGAAAATCCTAGAAAATGAGAAAGGAAATACTGTGCTGGATTTTTGAATTTTAATTTTTATTTTTCTTTCTAAAGGAAAACCAATTTTATTGTGCTGAGGGGCTTATAGGTGTCAGGATTTTATTATTGTTTGATATAGCTGACATATGGGGGTTATATGTCAATGACTTAGGTTTTAAACCAATTTTAAATACAATTTAAACTAATGGATCTTCTTGGGCCCACATGTTAGTGAATGATTAGAGTGAACCGAGTCATTATCGCTAATTAATATCACCCTGGGACCCATTGGTTAGAGAGAGAACATTGACTGCTTGACGACAACGGTGGCTAAGCTCATTACTGAGCTCACCAGTGACGAGGGAGGGCAGAGGTGCATGGGCGACCTTGGGAATGGGAAGAGGAGATCAAGGTGGTTCTTTTGGTGGTGGTGCTAGAGCTTGGTCAGCGGCGGAGTGAAGCGGCAGCGCGATAGTGTCCACAGCGAAGACGACTCCACTTTGGACCAAAGCGAGTAGCACATAGCAGATCACCAGGAGGACGACAGAGGGGATGGCAATAGTGGAGAGGCATTGAGGTGGTCGGACGGCGATGAGCTGTGGCGATGGTGATGGCACGCGCAGTGGCAGCTTTCCATGACATTCAACTAGAACTGAGGGGAAGGATGAGTTTAGAGAGGAGAGAGGATGCAGACAAAGGGCATGACAAGGTGTTTAGCTCACCGGCGAGGGAGTATTTCTCAGGTGATGGTAGCTACCAAAGTTGAAGAAGATAGCATGGATACAACAAGGCGCTGTAGGGGAGGTGACATTGAGCGAGGAAAATCCAAATGGGGTGGAATGGCGCAAAATGACGCGGTTAGATGTCTAAGTGCTTACTAGAAATGCTCGGGACATGACAGGGCGTGATGGTGGTGCACGCATCGGAGCTCGAGGTGATGGCACATTCTGAGCGAAATAAGGAAGGGGAAGCTTGGCTGAAGGGGGAAATGGGGACGACATGCTGCGGGGAAGATAATGGTGCACTCGGGTGGCCTTATGTAGGGCTGAGAGAATGGCTAGACATGGAGATTCATCCTGGGCCACGATGAAAAGAAGTTCAAGGTAGCTCTGGCTATGGGACTGCTCGGAGATGGCAGAGGGGAGGCAGAGGAGTGCATAGGGAAGGGAGCTCAAGGCTAGCAGCAAGCATCGCGGCTTGGGTGGCATAGCGCATAGCTTTGCAGGAGACAGCCATAGCATGGATGCGAGGTGGAAGAAGAGACCTAATGGGTGGGCCCCAGGTCCGCCGGTCGACGAGAGAAGTGAAGAGACGAGGGAGAAGGTGGGTTAGCTAGAGTATGTCTTTGAGCTAGAGAGAAAGGAGAAGGCGCCCGCTTGGATGGCTCACGGGCCGGGCTAGGCAAAAATAGGAGTTGGGCCAGGCTAAGAGGGAAATTCAGCCCACAATTGGATTTATATTTTTAATTTCATTTTCCTATTGATTAATTCACAAGAATTGAATTTCAATTTCTAAAATTAGCAAACCAATTCTAAAAATTATGGAAAATTTTGGAGAGGTACTTTAGATTATTTAGAACCTAATTAAATTCTTTCCAGCCTCAGTTAACATACGATTTTGCAATATAATGTATGATTCAACTAAAGGCACGATACTGTTCCAACATGAAATGACTTAAAATGTTGAAAGCCTGATGCTTGGCATGACAAATATTGTTCCAATCGCAATAGGGACTGATGCACTCATGCACATATGAATGGATGGATACTTTTCTTCTACCAACAAATCCTGGTATTGTACAATGTTCATTGATGTGCGTATCCATGGGCGCCAGGCAAAGCTGAGGGTGGTGCCGTGCGTGGCTGAAGCTGGGGCAAGGCACGCGTGCAATGGTGATGGCGGAATTTGGCGGGACGGGTGGGCGGCTAGGGTTTGGGAGACAAGGGCGGCGCGTCTACGCCTACGTGAGAATGCAGAAGGCTGGCAGCGCTAGGGGGAGTTTACCACTTTGCAGGGGGTTATTGGGCTAGGTCGTGTACTGTTTGGCCTATATGAATAGTAAATATATAGTGCTTTAGCTGGGCCAGGACCCAGACTACAGCCCCTAGCCCGGGCCTGGTCCACCCCTAAGTGTAGCGAGCTGGAGTAGAAGCGACCGCAACTCCTCGATTGTATCTGAATCGCATTCGCTGCCGTCGACTCTCATGGCATCTTCTTCTGAAGCATCACATCACGTGTTTGGCATTGCCGGGCTTGGCTCCATCTCCCTAGTCAAGTGACATGCATATCACACATCAGCTTCGCATGTAGACAGGAGAATGGAGCAAGCTTATACGTAGTTACGTACCTCAGTAGAATGGGTTCATTTCTATTGGTCACATGTAGTTGTTCTTACTCCGTGTTGTGACGGCACTACAGTATCTTGCAGAGCCCGACAAGCCATTTCTTGATCATGGCCATCGCGAACATTCCTATGACCACCTGGAGCGCAATGTACAAGAGCATCGCACCGGCGAGGGAGATGTTGGATTTTGGACCCTTAGCCTAGGTCTCATCGGGTTTATTCCTGATCTCTAGGTCTTAAATGGACTGTGCTCCTGCGCATCTTAGCCCATGAATTGCTCACAAGCAAGCCCCTTAAACAACAAATTTATAAGTGGTATTGGGCCTTCTCCGCTCAAAAGACTAGTCTAATGGGTGAGAGCTCCCTCACACATATAAGTTATATTTTTTCTTCTCTCACAATTCATGTGAGATTATTTTTCCAACAATCTCCCCCTCACACATGGATTGTGCACATTGCACTCTTGGGAAATGTTAGGTGCCTAGGCTCTAATACCACTGTTGGATTTTGGACCTCAGCCTAGGTCCCACCGTGTTTATTCCCGATCTCTAGGTCTTAAATGGGATGTGCTCCTACGCATTTTAGCCTACGGGCTACCCACAAGCAAGCTCCTCAAGCAATAAATTTATAAGTGATATTGTGCCTTCTCCCCCTAAAAGATTAGTCTCATGGGTAGGAGCTCACTCATACTTATAAGTTGTACTTTTTCTTCTCTCATAATCCATGTGAGAATATCTTCCTAACAATCTCCCCCTCACATATGGATTGTGCACACCACACTCCTGGGAGATGTTAGGTGCCTAGGCTATGATACTACTGTTGGATTTTAGACCCCCAGTCTACGCCCCACCGTGTTTATTTTCGGTCCCTAGGTCTTAAATGGGCTGTGCTCCTGTGTATCTTAGCCCACGGGCTGCCCACAAGCAAGCCCCTCAAGCAACAAACTTATAAGTGATATTGGACGTTCTCCCCCCAAAAGACTAGTCTAATAGGTTAGAGCTCCCTCATACTTATAAGTTGTGTTTTTTCTTCTTTCACAATTTATATAGGACTATTTTCCCAACAGGAGAAGACGTACATGGTGTCTCGACCTTCCTACAGATCCCTATGGAGAAAGCGCCCATGAGGCTGAGCAGCTCCACCATGACGCACACCTACAGCGTGTAAGACTGGGCGACTCAGCCGTTCAGCGTCCTGCTCATGAGCAGCATGATGATGGCGAGGGACGCGATGAAGGATGTGGCGTTGCAGTAGAAGAATGCCTAGTAGCAGCCCTCGTAGAGGCCGTTGTGCAGCAGCGGGACATTGGCGACGTGGTCGTGCTCGGTCTTGTCCTAGAAGACTCCCGGTGGTGCCAGCCCAGCCCAACTCCGATACGTTAGCGGCGTCGCGAAGGTGGCCAGCAGTAGAAGGAATTTGCGTCGTTCTTGGCAGTCCTCCTTGATGCGTAACTCATCTTGAACTCCTGATCGGTGTCGCCTTTCTTGAGCAGTTCTTCGCAGGTTAACAATTTTAGTGAAATTTTATTTGTTTTGTTCATTTCGCCATCCTCCGAAAGAAACTGCATTAGGTCAAAATAATTCGTCGCCATTTGAATTTTTGCGAGCCCAACATACAGCCCAACTCTCCCATGTAGTCCCACACAACAGACGGCACCGGCCCTAGCCCAGCTACCTTCTTCACTGTGTTATCCTGACAATTTGGTTACCGAATGCCTCACCTCCTCGTGTTTTGTGCTCAAGAGGTTGAACACAAAGCACGAGGAGGCAAGGTTTTCGGTAACCTAAGGGTCAGGCTAACATGCTCCCGCAATCTCAGCATCAACAATGTGGACATTCAGGTTGGATCTGAACTCCATGAAGATAGATATATACAACCCCCTTGGTGAAGATGTCTGCGAACTGTGATGACATCGGTATATGAAGAACGTGGACATGACCGAGAGCGTGGGCTCTTGGTGGTGCGATGGCCCGTGCTTTCAGACAACAGGCTAGCAATGATGATCCAGCGTGATGATGATAGTAGACAGGGGGTTCAGAAGGCCATGGAGGGAGGGCTATGTTGACGAGCATGCCGCCTCACACCACGACGTCATCAGAGAAGAGAAGGCACCGGAGATGTCAAAGCGAAGGCAGTGAAGTATGAAGCTGAGGAACATCGACGGATCGGTAGGGTGACGCAAACCGATCTATGATCAGAAAAAGTAGAGAAAACTCGATCTAAAGATGACTGGGTAAAACTCTAATTGGTAACCAATTGAATGATCGGCGACACGACTTAAACTATGGGTTACGTAGCCCCCATGATATATCATGGAAATGAGATCATCTCCCAAGGGTGGTTCGGTGAAAGCTATGGAGATGACGGCTTAGAAGCGGCACCGAACGGCCGAACCCCAAATCCCTAATTCCCCAGATCCCTCCTCGTCGGCACTCCCCAGTTCCCCACTCCAAATCGCCTCCTCCCCGTCGACACTCCCTAGTTCTCCACCCCAAATTGCCTCCTCCCCGTCGGAAGTCACCTCCCAAGAACCCTAGCTCGTCACCTCCAGTGTCCTCCTCGGCGTCGACCACATCAATCGTGTGGATCTTTGGTCTAGGCGCTAAAGCAGCTGCCATTGGAGCAGGTGCAGATGGCCACCAAGTTGGGGATTCGACGGGATGCCGACGGCACGCGTCGTGTATGGCTGGCCCGCCTGAGTATGGGCGTGCCTGCTGCGAGGCCAACGGGCAGCCTATGCCGCCTCGGCGTTGACCACATCGTGGGGAATGCCAGCGGGTGCTGCTGGTGGGGCAGGAGATGAGAAGGAGTGGTCATGGTAAACAAGTATTCAGCCAAAATCTCCTTTGAAATTTGTCCAAATGTTTGTTAAATTTTATTAAAATTCAAATGATGTTTGAATATTTCGTCCAAATTTTTAGCCCAAATGACGAAAGTTCGTTCATTTTGTCTCTTTCGCCGCCCTCCGGAAGTTTTTTCAAACCAAAACTTTTAACACTTGTTCTTCGAGCTTCTCGACGAAGTTTGCAGAGCGACGCCCGCAGCTAGTCCACCGGCGGGAGCGCCGACGTGGACACGAGAATGTGCAGCGCGACGTATGCGAAGACCACGGCGAACAACACTGAGACGTAGACCGACACAAACATGTCCTGACAGCTCCCAGTCGCGTCGGCCCCCATGAGCGCAAGCAGGTCGAGCACCATGGCGGACCGTAGCATGGTGAGCCAACGCGGTTGCCACTGACGTGCCGGTCGAGCAGGATCATGATGACGATCAGGGACGCCATGAAGGCCGCAACGTTGTAGTAGAAGAAGGCAGTGTCCCAGGGGTGGTAGCTGACTGGGAGCACCGGGTTGCCGATGCGGTGGTCTTCGTTTTTGTCGTCGGGCCACACGCCGCCCGGCTGGTTGAGCCCCATCACGTAGGTGACGCTTGCCACCAGCGTGGCCAGCAGCAGGAGGTACTTGCACCATTTCTACAGGAATATTAGGAATAATCCCACATTAGTTATGGGAGAGAAGAAAACACAATTTATAAGTGTGAGAGAGCCCCCACCTATTGGACTAATCTTTTTGGAGGGGGAGAAAGCCTAATACCACTTATAAGTATGTTGCTCCGTAGGCTTAGTTGTGTTCAGCCCATTTAGACCTGTGGACTGGGAGGTAAACCCAGTTGGATCTAGATATGCGACTAGGATTCGATCTAACAAGTGGTATCAGAGCCCAGACGTCTAACATATCCTTGGACCTCATGGTTGCAGAAGTATCCAACCAATGTGTAAGGGGGAGATTGTTAGGAATAATCTCACATTGGCTGTGAGAGAGGAGAAAACATAATTTATAAGTGTGAGGGAGCTCTTACCTATTAGATTAGTCTTTTGGAGGAGAAGGCTCAATACTACTTATAAGTGTGTTGCTCCGTAGGTTTAGTTGTGTTCGGCTTATTTAGACTTGTGGTTCGAAAAATAAATTCGATTAGACCTAGGCATATGAGCAGGATCCGTTCTAACAAGAAACACAGTCTTCCGACTCCTTTGACGGCTCAGTGTACTGTGGACAATGCAGAACAATGTTGTGCTTTCTCTACATATTGCGAGCATGGAAAGAAGCGGCTGCGACGTGACGTCGAGGAGCTCCGACGTCTGCCGTGTTAACGGAATCATGGCGATCGTCCGTCTTCTTTAGGAGGAGAATCTTGTGCTTATATATAATTGATGTAATTGGCATTTCGTCATGAGCCATGCGTTGCTTAGTCGCAGCTAAGTCATGATTTATGCCTTATGGTTAACAGGTATAAGAACAAGTAATATATGCATCGCTCTCTTGGATGCAGATGGATATGCTTCATGCTTGATGCCTCCCAACGTACAAGGAATTAATGGGATAATCTAGTCTTGATTCTCAGTTACGCCCAATCATATTAGTTATGATTGTAAGTCAAAGTAAGAGCTCTTTTACCGTGCCCACCAATAATATCTCTTGCACGCAAATGAACGGCTCAGCTCAGGGTGCGTTCGTTTTAGCGATGATTTTTAATTTCTAGCTAAAATTTTATTGTAGTTGAATTGTTTTTACTGTAGCTGATTTAGCTTTTTAGACATAATTAATTTAAAAAAATAGAAAAATAGAAAAAAACATATTAACCTATTAGGGACAATATAAATGAACACGAGAAAAAAAGAAAATACAAAAAAGCCTAAAATATCTAAAAAATTCAGAAAAAGACGAAATATTGAATAGTAAAAAAAAGCAAAAGCTAGAAGCTGAAGCAAAAAAAAGCCGAAATGAGCGGGGCCACCGTGCATGCCAATATTTTTTTTTTACAGTGATATCTATTAAATTGGCAATGTTGCATTTTGCTGGCTAACAAAAATACGGCTACTGTGCCATGGAATCTCAGCGTCACTCGTATCAACGCCATCCGCCTTTTCTGCTTCAAGATCCGTGCTAACAGGGGAGTGAAAAGCTGGAGTTTTGAAATCATTTTTATTGTACCAGTAGAGCGATTAAATGCATGCATTGGATGGACTGGCACTGTTTAATTCCACCGAACAGACAAAGCTTTTTTAGATTATGAGTACAATATAGATGTACTTAGGGCAGTCCCAATGGTGTATTGATGATGGTTTCTATCCTCATTAAATAACTTGCCACGTAGGCAAAATGCTGACATGGCAACGTAATTAATGATGAAAGAGAGCACAAATCCTAGAAACGGTTTCCTCATGAAGAAATCAGGTCTTCACTCCACCCAATGCACCAAGAAACTATGAAATCGCCATTGGGAAGAAACCATCAGTTTCTAGGGGGCTCGTGGCACACTCTCATTGGAGGAAGAAGATAGAGTTGGGAGAGAGAAAGAGAAAATAATTATTACTCGAAGACACCTTCACTGTGAAAGATAGTTTCTATAGATGATTTCTTGTGCTATAGAAATCGTGTCAGTTTCTTCCATTAGAACTGCCCTTACGCACACATAACACCACACACTCATATATACTTATGTTAGTGCATCCAATGCACACATTTAAGATGAGACAGAAACCGAAGAGTCTCACAGAGTATAACTACGTACTTTAATCACTGAATACATCTATATATGTACTTAGAAGATGCTATTCACATAAATAGTACTAGAAGTATATTGTTTACGTAAATAATACCCCATGAAAATATACACCGCGGCCTTGAAGCCGGGCGGGCTAGCTCCCTGCTGGCAGCTTTGCCATCCGAGCAAACGGTCGGCCGCCCGAACAGACAAAGATGGGCTTCAACTTTAGCACGATGGAATGGGTTTCGCTGTAGTATTTGTATTTGGCCCATATTTTCTCTCTCTTCCCTTTCTCGCAGGCGCGGATGTCTGTCTTAAGAAATGCTGAGTTGTCTGTGTTTCCCCATAGAGAATGGAATCAGTGAGAAATGCTCCCCAGAATCGCGTCCCTCGATCGGGTGCACAAATATCAGTTTTCTGTTTTCCCCTCTACTGCCAGAAGCCTCCTAGCCTTCTCCAAAAGCTACTGGGGCAGGGGGGGAATTTATGCTGCTTGGATGCGCATGTTGCTGGTGAATTGACCTGCTTAGCATAGCTTCAGCTTGTACCGGTAGTGGCTTAAGGTTCACGACGTTGCTAGTTGCTATTACCAGGGCAACAGCCAATGGCAGGCGAAACAGAAACGCTAACCCTAGGAGATTATCAAGTCACGTCGTAGGTGTGTCCCACAGATGATGGAGAGTACGAAGTAATAAAAATTTACTTGTATTGTGTACTATAATTAACTTTTAGACTAATATAAATGAAATTGTTATATTGTGTACTACAATTAACTTTTAGATCACATCTTCAAGAGATATTCTATTTAAAAGTTAATTACTGTAAAAAAGCTAAAAAAACAGCTTTTTAGAACTGAAAAGAAGAAACCGAGTTGTTTCGATGCTACGTAGCTGAAAGTACTAGTTACCTACTGAATGTGTTTGAAATTGTCCCAGAGCCTACTGAATGTGTTTGAAATTGTCCCAGACGTACATAATACGGGAGCAATCAAAACGATTGAGTGATGCAAGTTTTCAAGCATTTTGCCAACAGGGCTATATAGAAAATCCACCTCTCTTTTTTAATGAACCAGCTGATAATTTTTGTTGTATGATTGACAGACCTGGCAAGCTTCGATTTTGTTATTGTCAAGAACTTAGCAGAGGAAAGGTAGATTAGAAAAGAAAACACAGAAGGTTTAGAGGCAATCACCCACACATTATCTGTGCTAGGGCTCACTTTATATATGTGCTGAACGGTGAACAATACCGTAACCGATAATAAGGAACACGAGTTAAACAAGATATGAGTCAATCTAATTGATACATATCTATATGTATCTCAACAAGTAGGAATAGGATCTCAACATATCTAGAGAAGATCTTCGGTTGCTTAACAGTTATATGCAATAAAAAATTGTGCAGGTTGACTTGTATATATAGTTTGGTCGTGTCAAGCCTGTCGCCGTCCTCAAATCAGCTGGAAGATTACTTAAGACCTCATTCCCTTCATACCACTACTTTATAAGCAGGCTTGTAGCATCGCAATTCATGTAGAGGAAGTTAGCGTACCAACATCTAATTGTCTAGTGTTTCTCCTTTCTATAAAGAACATAATTAATAAACTAGCATATCAACATCAAATTGTCTAGAGTTTCTCCGTTCTATAAAGAACATAATTAATAAACTAGTCCCGACATATCATTTTCGAGGCAGCTAGCTGCTAGCATGCATTTAGCACTCACGTGCTACGAGGCTTATAGGATTGATCGTTTTAGCGTTCAGAATAACGATGACTTCTAATTTCTGATTGAAATTTTATTGTAACTAGCTTTTTTTACTGTAGTTGAGTTGGCTTATTAAGTATAATTAATTTTAAAAAATATAAAAATAGAAAAACATGTTAGCCCATTACAGACAATGCAAAGAAATACAAAAAAGCCCAAAATATCTAAAAAAATAAGAAAAAGACGAATTACTGAATAGTGAAAAAAAACTGAATCTGAAAAAAGCCGAGTTGAGCTGAAAAATAATAAATTTCACAAAACCATATTTATTCATACAAAACTATTAAAAACTATATTTTTTCATAATTAGTTTTATAAAACCACATTATTCTTACCAATTGTTTCAAACAACCACATTTCCATCAACTGCAATATATAACCCCGTTACGCCGACACGGAGGGCACTGCTGCGTAGACAACTGATATGGAGGTGCTTTTTGCTCAGAAGAATCTGATTGAGCAAATGAAGAACACCCTGTTTCAAGATAAGAAAGTTGAGTTACCTAAAGTGTTTGTTCGTGTTTGAAACAAATATGATTTAGGGCTATAGCATATAAAAACAAATAGAGACTAAGGGTTTTAGCGGTGGCTTTGTAGAGGCTTTTTGTGCTAAGGTTATTAGGGGTACCGTGAGGACACTTTGAAGCCACAAAACATGATCTAGAAATAATAGATCAGACATATTCTATAAAAGTTAGTTGGCATAGACGACATGTTTTCCGAGCATCGTTTCTTCCTGTGGCCTCGGCGGCGGTGTGGTAACATATCTCGATCTGGTGTGATACGAGTACGGTGTTGTCTTTAGCGTGTTCTCGTTCGAGTGGTCGAAGCTTACGAACTGAGGGTGACTTCGACCACGTGCAAGGGCGGTTGTAGCGAGCAGTCGAGAGAGTGGTCGTGTGGTCGAAATCAATATATGGTAATTTAGATTGTTTTTCTTCTGATTTGAGATCTATTTTTATGTGTCAAAAAGTGAAGGTAATTATTCACTCTCTCTCTCTCTTATTGTTCTATATAATCTTACATAATTAGTGCTCAGTCTTTGTTTCCCATAGCACAACAATGGTAGGAGAACACAAATAACTTTTTTTTCTTTTGATTTTAGTTTTTGGTAAGTCGAAACAAGGGATGCGATTTCTTGAAACCGATTTTTAAACAGTTTTTTGAGTTTAAAATTTTGTATGTGGTCTACATCTGCATCTTCATCACTCACTATTATCTTAGAAAAATACAACAAAAAATCATTAGTCACAGTGAAAAAATGTAACCAAAAGCTATGTGATGACGGCGGGGAAGGTTCGTGCTGAGTTGATGGGGCCACGTGTCCAACCTTGGTTGGGGTCAGTTGGTCCCGCCAAGACTCCGCACGAAGCAGCCAAACCCCCTGCCTGCCTGGTGCTCGACGAGATGCCGAACCGATCCGCCGGCTCAGCTCTCCCGGTCCGCCAGGTGTTCGAACCAACGCTTGAGCCAGGGCGTGAGCGCAGCAGACAGTACTAGTGGTGAGGCACTGAGGCCTGTGCCTCCGTGAAGGCCTGGGCCATCTTGCATGTGTCAGTGTCGAGGAGAGGTGGCTTGTTGGAGCCAAGTGGATGGCCTACGCTTCATATTTGCTATATTTTATTCTGCATAATAAAATATAAAAAATAAAAAAGCTATATCAGCACAAACAATACAACACACAGACAAGGAATAAAGAAAAAAAATCATAAACTAAAAGCAGAAGGTGTTTGAAGTGAAGATGAGGCTATTATTGTGGGGCCAAGGGAGAGGATAATCCCTCCTTGCGTTGCTATCCTTTTGGGCATCGAACTAGGTCTTCCCTCCATCTGTCATATTCTTCCTTTCCACTGTTCTTCTTGTTCACACCATCATTCCACTCTTCTTGTTCACACCATCATTGAGGCTTGAGAAACTGAGCTATATTCGAATCTTACAAGGGTGCTCACTAGTGTGAACAGCCGAGTCATCCATCGCTCTGGATGCAAGTTCAGAAATGCAACCTCTGCTAGGGAATGATCATATGGCCGATGGGGGCAGCCTTTCCATGTGACTATGTGAGCATTGCATACTTACCTTTGCAAGTCTATGGCTTCAGTTAACATTACAAGTTACCCTGCAGTATCTGTTAGGACTTAGTAAGTCTAGTAACATGTCTTTCATGATAAAAGCAATCAAATTCTGGCACTGGAGTGTCACTGTTAATATGTTGAACCTATTTTTGTATAAACAACGGGGGTTAACTTTTTTTAACGACTTTTTGCTTACAGTATGCTGTCCGTTTGAACACCCAGTGTAAACTCTTAGAGTTGACTGGGGTCAACTTAGTACAAGTCGCGCCCTTATTCTTGACAAATCATATATGCATACTCTAGTAATTCATATGGTGGTAATCGTTGTGGGGTCAAGCAGGCAAAGCATCCTTTAACAAGTCCTCTTTTTGTTGTTTTCGTTTTGGACATTGACCTCACCAAGTCTTCCTACCATCCTTCTTTGCCAATGTTCTTATTCAGAACTATCCCTGAATCATCTTAAATCTTCCAGATATCTTCTCTCATCCAAGCTCTTTCCCACCGCCTCAGATGCAAGGATAGAGGGAGAGACTGAGATTACAATCTCAGTCAGAGAGCAACAATATGGAAAATGACAAGCAGCCCGAGCTCACCATTGCTCTGACCAGCAACAGGAGTACTCTAGGACCAGGCGGTGATGGGAGTGAAGACAGCAAGGAGGAGTTTGGCATGGGCACTGACAGCAACAGGCAAGATCTGATCGATGGTTCGTCCAACAGGTTTTTATTAGCCAGTAGCCGTGAATCCAGCATCACTGTTGATTTTGAGCTCTTGTGGAGACTGCGAAAGTATTTGGTACTGCTTGGAATCTTAGCAGTTAGTGTGACATACAATGCTGGATTAACACCACCGGGGGGATTCTGGGCAAAAAACGAAGGCCATGATGCTGGAGACCCTGTCCTTCGTGTTCATTTCTTCAAACGGTACGAGGTATTCTTTTACTGCAATGCAACAGCCTTTGCTGCATCTCTTGTCTTAATCATATTGCTTCTAAGTAAGAGTGTGACAAGGCAGAAGTTGTGGCTCCGTTCAATGCAATTTACCATGATACTGGACCTATTCAGCCTGATGGGTGCCTATGCTGCTGGTAGCTGCAGGGCAAAAAAGTCATCCATTTACATCTGGGTTCTAGTCTTTGCTGTTTTCATATATGTTGGGATTCATATCTTAGTAACCATAAGGGTACTTCCAAAATGGTTAAAAGAGAAGGTGCAAACATTGCCACATCGAATTCTATCCAAGTGGGGTGTCCATGAGAGCCAAAGGAGCAGCCATCAAGAGAAAGATGTTGAGGAGGCTCGCAAATTCATTTTGCTGCTTGCAACTTTTGCTGCTACTGTCACTTACTGCTGGGTTGAACCCACCAGGTGGTTTTTGGGCTGAAAATGAAGATAACCATCAACCAGCTACTCCTATTCTTCGGAGTCACTACCTTCGCCGCTATAATATATTTGTTAGTTGCAATTCCACTTCCTTTGTGGCATCTTTGGTCACAATCATATTGCTTCTAAGCCCAGAATTGAGCAGGCATGGAATAAGGTCCAAAGCAGTTTTTGTGTGTGTGGTAGCTGACCTACTGGGCCTAATTGGCGCTTATGCTGCAGGATGCTGTAGGGATGTAGCAACATCTTTCTATGTTATGTTTATTACCATCATAGTCTGGATCTCCTTTGCAGTTTTAGCTGGAATCTTTGTTTACAAACCTGTAGCAAACTGGCTAGAAAAGATGAAATCAGACACTCTTAAGTGCATGGATAGAGTTAGTCGGGTCTTTTCATCGGAATTTGGTAGCAACAGATCAATTGATACAGATCAAGTGATACATCAGCAAACAGCAGGGCATGTAACAGATGCACAAGAAGAAGGCAGTGTTTTTGAACCAGAACTACAGACTTCATACCATCAGCAGATTCCAACTATCAAAGAGGGCGAGTCCCATGGGGAGCATCAGCCTCCAGGCAAACAACAAACTGCAAGTATTGCGGTTGTGTCCAGATCAGAGCATCCATCAGTGAATGACCAGCAATCTGCATGTTCCAAGGATGTTGTGTGCAACCTGGAGGATCAGCCTACAGACTGCCAGCCAGATGTGAAGGAGTCTATGTCCAACACAGAACATCCATCGATGAACTGCCAGCAGGCTATAAGCACTAAGGACGGTATGGGTTACCCTGAGCATCAATCTGCAGACAACAACCAAGATGCAAATAAGAAGGAACAATCTTCATCGACTGATGACTTCAAGACTAAAAATACCAAGGATGGTATGTCTAACCCTGAGCGTCCATCTGCAGACAGACAGCAAGATGCAAATATGAAGGAACAGTCTTCATCGACTGTTTGCCTCAAGACTACAAATGCTAAGGACGGTATGTCTAGCCCTGATCATCGATCTGCAGACAGCCAGCAAGTTGTAAGTACGAAGGAACAATCTTCATCGACTGATGACCTCAATACTACAGAAATGCCAGTAGAGAAAGTATCTTCTGATGTGCCTGCGGAGCCAGTGAGATTGAGACTGTTGAAACTAATAATAATAATAATAATAGACCTTTGTGAATGGCAATATTTACAGGAATGAAGGAGCTCCCGGTAAAGATGACAGCAATGGAAATGCTGATGGCAATTCAACTGATGAGCATCTGAATAAGTCCCGCACATATCTGCTTCTTCTTGCCATTCTTGCAGTATCTCTGACATACCAATCAGGTCTGAATCCACCAGGTGGCTTCTGGACAAGAGGAGAGAATCAACATTCAGCTGGTGATCCCATCCTTGAGGACACTCACCATCGGCGCTATATTGCATTCTTCTATCTAAATGCAATCGCCTTTGTTGCATCCCTTGTCATGATCATTATGCTCCTGAACAGGAGGATAAGCAACAAGGTTACAAAACGATGTGCACTGCAGACAGCAATGATAGTGGACCTTCTTGCCCTAACAGGGGCTTATGTTATGGGGAGCTGCAGGGAGACAAAGAATTCCATTTACATCTCAGTGTTGGTATGCCTTGTACTTGCTTATGTTGCTGTTCATGTTTTGATAGCAATACATGTAATCCCAGAAGGTTGGAAAAAGCAGGTGGCAGAAAAGCTAGAGCACTTCTCATGCAGACATGTTTGGTCAGAATTGCCTCTGTTTGGCAGCAACCCGATAGCGGGTGCTAATGATAAGTACTGGGAGCGGAGGCGTAATTTACTATTGATGCTTGCTATTCTTGCTGCGACTGTCACATACCAAGCTGGCATGAACCCTCCAGGAGGTGTATGGTCTGATGACAAGGATGTCAATCTCAAGCTTGCAGTTGCAGGCAATCCGATCCTTCAGAAAAACCATCCAAGACGTTATGATGTGTTCTACTACTCAAATTCAGTCTCATTCGTGTCATCTGTAGTTATCACAATACTACTTGTGAACAAGGAATCCTGTGAGCATGGTATTAAGTCCTACGCACTGCGAGTGTGTCTGGTGGTGGGCTTGGTTAGCCTCTTGATTGCCTACGCTGCAGGAAGCTGCAGGAATGCAACACAATCTATTTATCTCATCATTATTGCTATTGCAGTCCTGATTTCTCTTGTGATTCAAGTCCTTCTACTCTCTTCTGCACATGGTACACTGGGAGGGACATTGGGCCAGTTTATAGAACGTCTGTTGGATCGGTTTTTTCTGACTAAGGGTTTCAGGCAAGAAACTGCTTCTGAGCCGCAAGAAGGTTCAGATCTTCAGGAGAAGAAAGTGAGAAAGAGGCACAAATATCTGATGCTGCTTGCAGTTTTAGCGGCCTCAATCACGTACCAAGCTGGTTTGAATCCACCTGGTGGGTTCTGGTCTGATGATGAAGGTCATGTGGCAGGCAACCCAGTCCTTCGTCATATTAATCCTCGGCGCTATAAAACATTCTTCTGCTTCAATGCTATCTCCTTCATGGCTTCAATTGTCGTAATTATGCTTCTGCTGAGTAAATCTGTAAGGAAGAAGGACGTGCCACTTGAGGTATTGCACTTGATCATGATACTAGATCTATTGGCTCTCATGACTGCTTTTGCTGTGGGAAGCTGCCGGAAATTCAGCACTTCAATCTATGTCTATACGCTAGTGATCGGTGTTGTAATATACCTTGTGCTTGTAATTTTTTTGTCCAGTCGTATAGCAAAATGTCTGAGACCGAGGGACAGAAGTGGGCTTTCCTCTCGGAGACATCCTGAATGTGCTTCAAGAACGAACACGCTGGTACCTGGAGAGCAAGCTTAAAGATTCCATATTCACAGGAACACTATTGAGTTAAAAATCTGTTTCGCTGTATTGTCTGCAGAAAAATGGGTGTTTTCGGTTGTCACCATTTGTTTTTTAAAGTTCAGGTTAACTTAGAAACTAGTGTTGTTGTATGTTGTTTGATATTTTTTTTAGCAGAGTTGACATTTTGACAAAAGCCTGAAGCTACACAGTGTTAGTTTCCATGTGCTCGACTTTGTAATGGAACTACAAACAGGCCATGAAGATTATTTTCATTATTCCTTTGTTTCATACGCCTGACTCTCCCTTGTATATAATCGCCAGATGCGGAGAAACTGTTCTGAGAATTTAGAGTTTTATTCTGCCATGGAAGTCGAGATCATACTCGGCATAGGGGGTCCCTCCCATCTTTCTGGCTTGTTCAATGATCTTGCATTTTTGTTTTTTTCCTCAGTCAAGTTGAGCTATTTAGTAATTTGTGAAATGATCCCGTTCAAAATAAGTTTGGTTGGCAGGCTTATTTGATATGCAAAAAGTATTTCTTTAATGTCTAATGTCAGTCTGTGTTTTGAGCTCTGCTTTTGTTTTTTAGTGTAGAGAACCTGTTAAAAGAGTTGATAGTGGCACACCAAGGCTATGCAATCCCTTGTAACTTTATGAGGTTATCCTTTATTTTATTCCGATTGTCTTTAAATTTTCTTACATGGTGAAATATCATCCCAATGTCACATTGGAAGTGGAAGTGGGGTTGGTATTGCTTATATGGCATGAGACTACTAATGTTGTGGAAGCAGTTCTTCTGATAGGGTTACATATCTGTGCTGCATGCATCTTTTGGTAGTCTTCCTTCGATTACCTTTGTGATAGGGTTCATTTTTGGGTTGGTATCTAGCGCAAAGAACCTTTCCCATGTGAAGTTGTACAAAGGCACCATAGAAAAAGTTTGAAAAGTATTTGTTTTTTAGAAACATATGTTGAAGCCTTGAAGGTAGTGTTTGATATGCTCTACGACTCAGCCTGATCCCGTGCTCTCTTTTTAGAAAAACATAGTTAGATTGCCATTTGTGCTGCTGCTTCTTCTTCTTTTGAGAGCAGATTGCCATTTCTGCTCAGGAGAGAGGGGGGGGGGGGGTACCTACTCCAGGCCTCCAGCAGTCGAGCTCGTGCTGTGGACGCCCCATGCCGCCCCACACAGCGACGACGCTGGTTGATCACTCGGTCTTTCTCTACTAGCTACGGCACCAAGAGCGGAGTACTGCAAGACTAGGAGACGATCCACCTCGAGGGAGCCTGACTCCGACTTGGTTGGTGTGTGTTGGGGCTTGGGCTCTCAGAGGCAGCGCTGTTGGTGTAGAGTACCCCCTGCGCTGAACCTGCTCGCGCGGTGTTCGACGAAATGCCGGAGGGAGCCGGCGGGTCTCTCGGCAGTGCACGCGAGGTGTTCGACGGAATGCCTGAGCGGCGCGGCGTCTCCGGCGGCCTCGGTTGCTCCGGGCCTGCAATTGGGCGTGCGTGCCCGTGAGCTGCAGTGGTACTACTGGTACCGTGGCCGTTGCCACGTGGTGGGCTGGTGGCCTTGGCCGTTGCCACGTGGTGAGGTCCAAAGACGGGGACGTTTCCTGGAGCGCGGTCGGTGGAAATAAATGCCAAGATGGTTTCTGAGGCATGGGGAAGAGAAAAGGACTTGGAGCCAGGCAGCCAGCCAAGTGGATGGCGTGCGGAGATATGCAGACATGGAACCCCTCTGAAGATTTTCCAGTGATTTGAGCAGTGATGGCGGCGCGGACTATGGTTTATGAATCACAACTAGCTCTGCCGATGGAACCATATTTGAGTTGAGCATTGCAATCTCTTCCCATGTCAGGTATGTTGGTGTTCCTTTGGCTTGTTCTACCCATGTTACATTGCTACTCACCATTGCCAATTTGCCATAGTCTACAGTTTCCACATTATCTGTCACGAAATCAATTTCTCAAAAAAAAAATTCTCGTAACTAACGTGTTTGTACTGCATTTATTAGGCTATTACTAGCCATTTGATGATGGCAATCAAATCTGAGTGCTAGAATGGCACGACTAATATTTCAAGTCAAACATGGTATAAGTCTGTTTAAGTTGTAATATGCGTGTGTACCACTATTAGGGGTGATCGGAATAGCGATGGCTTTTGGCTTTTGGCTGAAAAAACACTATAGCTGGCTGAAAAAACACTGTAGCTGAGTTAGTAGATAGTGTAGTGAATAGTGAAAAAAAAGCTGAAACCGAAAAAAGCCGAAACGATCAGGGCCTTAGTTTTGATACTTCTTTGCTTTTTCTGGGTATCTATATGCTAACACGGATCTAAGCCGCCAACAGCGAAAACAGACCAGACATTGAGATGGCCATGGACAGGCCAGAATCTACCAAAGACTTCCCCAGCAGGTCAGCAGCAGTCAATAACCGTGTATTCAGTATCGAGGTTGATTTTGATTTCTTGTGGAGGCTGCGGAAGTATTTGCTGCTGTTGGCTGTGTTATCTGTTAGTGTCACATACAATGCTGGATTGAGCCCACCGGGAGGATTTTGGACGGACATCAGCCTTGACCACCGTGCCGGTGATCCTCTCCTTCCAGTTAAATTCTTCGAACGATATGAAGTGTTCTTTTACTGCAATGCAAGTATGCAACAGCCTTTGCTGCTTCTCTGGTCTTAATCATCTTGTTTCTAAGTGGGAGAGCGGCCAGTGAGCATGTATGGCTTCGCTCGATGAAGGTAACCAAGATATTGGACCTTTTCAGGCTTACGGGGGCCTATGCTGTGGGAGTTGCAGAACACTAAGGTCTTCTGTTTACATATTGGTGCTAGTTTTTGCTGTTTTCTTCTATGTTTGGATTCATATCCTAGTATTCAAAAAGTTAGTTCCGAACTGGTTGAAGTAGAAGGTGCATAATTTCCTACTACAAATTATAAAGAAGCTGCAAACAATATTGAATCAAGTCCTATCCATTTGTTATGTCTCTGACGAGCAAAGGACCAGCCAAAATGGCCATGTCCCTTAGGAGCAAAGGAGCAGGCAAAATGAGAAGGAAGTAATCGAGGAGGCACACAAGTTCATATTGATGCCTGCAACATTTGCTGCTACTATCACATACCAAGCTGGGACGAGTCCACCTGGTGGCTTTTGGGCTGTAAATGGTCATAGCTATCGTCCTGCTACTTTTGTTCTTCACATTGCAAGGCCCAGTCACGGGGGCTAGACCACCCCCACAACAGACCTACTTGTCAAGGAGCCCCAACAGAGATTGGCTTATAAGCGTGGCGCCACAGAGATAAAACAGCATCCATTTTTTGAGGGTGTGATTTGGGCATTGATACGCTGTGCGAGCCCTCCAGAGGTTCCAAGTGTTGAGATTGAGAGGCCTCCAAAGCTGCCCATCTTGACATCAGAGACTGCTGCTGCACCTACTGGTGCTGCCCAGAAAGGTTCTGATAGCTATTTAGAATTTGATTTCTTTTAGCGAACAGAAGATTTTTTGATTTGCTTGTCATTAGAAATAGTAGGATTTTCACATGTATGTATATGGCAGATGATTGGTATGTAGATTTTTGTCTGTCAACCTGTTTCTGTTCTTTCTAAGTGAACAATTGGATTCCAATTTGTATTCCTCAACAAGTACTGAAATGGTTAATCTTCTACCGAGTCAAAAGCCTCTACTTTTGTGATGTGCAGAATTAAGTTCAGTCTTGTTGCAGCTTATATTTATCGCAGTAATTTCTCGTAGCTGTTGTTCTGTTTTATGGAGCATCTCAAGATTAACATATAATGTCTATGCTAGCTTGGTCATTCTATCGTTGCTGGTCTTATATTTGATGACTGTAGCATCATAGGCAAGAGCTGAATCACATTCGGTAACAAATCTTGCTGAATAGTGTTTGATTGAAGTAATATGGACGGTCCAGAAAAACAGACAAGGTTAATGATGTGCAGTGCAAGTTGCACTACCTCATCTTGGTACTGATGACTTCATTTTGTTAAGGATATAGAGTTGTATTAGGATATAGAGTTTGTATTCTATTCTACATATGCCTTATTTCTATAGCATATCCCTTTGTACTCCTATATATATGGTCCCTTGGGCCTCATATCAATACACACACAATATTCATAATATGGTATCAGAGCTAAGGTTCATACATCTCAAACCCTAGCCTCCGTACGTGTTTCGCTGCCGCTGCCCCCGGGAGGATCGATCTCAACTCCCGGGGGCGGCCACCTCGTTTTTCGGGCCTCCTCCAGCCCGCCGACTCTACACCCGCCGGCCTCCGCTCGGAGGCTGCTCGCTGGCTCTCCGACTGTCGGCTTCACTCGTCGGCTCCGCCCATCGGTCCGGCTGTACGCCCGCCGGCTTCGTTCGCAACGGCCTCTCTGACCGGGGCTCAGATCTGGACCGCCAGGCTCCTCCTCGGCTCTCCCGCTGTAGATCCGACACGGCAGATCCGGCCACCGCCCTTGGAGCCGCCGCCACGCCCGGATCTGCTCTCCCGTCGCCGCTCTTGCCGGCATGAGGAGGGGGGCTGGCTCTGGTCAGCGGGAGCACCGACGGCCTCTCGCCGCTCCTCACGCTGGCTTGGCTCGCGCTGGCTCCTCCCGCCACCAAATCCCGCCGCGCGCCATGCCTCTGCTCGCTCTGGCTGCTGCCGCGCGCCGTGAGCCTCCACCTCTGTGCGTGGGCGCCCGTGCACCTTTGCCTTGGCTTCGCCGGCTCGTGCCGCCAGGCGGGTGGGGGAGCGGGCGGAAGTAGTGCGCCTGTGAGCCTTTGCCTTGGCTTCGCCGCTCGTGTCGCCAGCGGGTGGGGCTTTGTCCGGCCGCCACGGTGTTGTGGCTACTGTGGCTATAGGAGCAAAGTCTTGAGGACGTTTTGGTGATCGGCCGCGCTATATGGAGAAACCGCCGATGTTTGGTGTGTGAGGCTAGTCATGTTTCTTGTGGTCGCTGCTAGATTTGGTCGCTTTTGAATCCTTTTAGTATTTTAAGTCTTCTGCTGCGTCCACTCAAATATATAGTCTCTATTTTTCAGTTCGTCTACGCCATGCGAGTCCACAAATTTTTGAGTCAGTCAGTCGATTGCTTTGCTAGCCATAGTCCATCCTTTAGGTTTTAGTGTGCATAGCAGAAACGCCGCTCTTTTCTCGAGCCGCGTGCGTGTCGTCTGTATGGCTCTTCTCCGCTTCGTCTTCACGGATCTGGTCTTGCCCGCTCGGATCCGGCCTCATTCGTGCCGAATCCGGACTCTTCCGTGGCGGCCTCTCGAGTCGCATCCCGAGCTTTTAAGGCCGCGCGCTTTTTCGCAGATCGCGTTTCCATTGCGCTTCTTGTGCCTGCGCATGCCACGTCTCGGTCTATGATGCCGTCTCTCTTTTTTGAGCCGCCTCGAGCTTTTCAAGTCGCCGCTTTTTCGCGACTGCGTTTATTACGCTTCTTGTGCATCGCGTCGCCGCCTCGACTTCGACCGCTTTATGAGCCGCCACCATACTCTATGGACTACTACATGACATCGGATGGAGATCTTCTATTTTCGACACAACTCTCAAGAGTCGCATGCTACGACGACGCACAAGACTTGGATTTTGGATTTCAATGTCAACTCTTTCAAATGCAATGCTATTGCATACGCCTTGCATTTGAGGGGGGGTGTTAAGGATATAGAGTTGTATTAGGATATAGAGTTTGTATTTTATTCTACATATGCCTTATCTCTATGGCATATCCCTTTGTACTCCTATATATATGGTCCCTTGGGCCTCATATCAATACACACACAATATTCATAACACATTTAAGCCCCACTGTTTCGGCTTTATTTTTTATGTTCTAGTTCAATATTCCTTAATTTCGTCTTTTTCTAGCCTTTTTAGGTTTTTTTGCCTTTTATTTTTTCTATGTTCTTTTGTATTGTCCGTAATGGGATAACCTGTTTTTTATTTTTAATTTTTTATAAATTTAATTATGTAAAAAAGATATTAGCTGCTACAATGTAAAATAAGCCGTAAGCCACAAAAAGCCCAACTGAACACACACTTAAATTGACTAGTACATGATTGCAGAGGCAATTTTTGCATCTCAATATATCTCACTGATGTGTCCTAAATAGAGCACAGATGCCAATCAATAATGTACAAAAATTTTATCAAGTCTTAAAATGACACATGCATGTATACTATAATCATAAAATTAATGACAAGTGCCTTGAGGAGTCTTTCTCTGGCTCTCTCTCTTGTTACTTGTTTCTGGCTAGATGAGGAAATAGTGTACCATTCTTCTGGCTGTTCAAATAAGTATTACTTTATGTTTTCTGTACATGTTTTAACATGCAATTTTCATTTAGCTCTGTTAAAATTTGTATCAAATACAACTCTTCGATACAAAACAGTTCAGCAAAAGTGCAAAACGCTGAAAAGTTCCCACATATGACGAAATTATCTCTTTTTTACACAAATAATCGAGAACATCAACAATCAAAACACTGGCAAAACTGTTAATCACGAACTTTTGCTGTCCGAAGATGCTGCATACAACGTTCTAGCTGTGAAAGTGACTGAAACAGCAATCAGACTGTAATCAAAATGAGAGGCATCTCAAAACTTGGGAATTTTCCTTCTTTTTGGGTTTACTGTCCTTTTTGTCATCAACTGCTGCTATGTTGTTGTGGTTTGGTGTAGATGACGGTGGTGTGGGGTTGTTAGATCTGCTGTTGTTATTTACAGGAGAAGGTGAAACTGGTGGTGTCGGATCAGCAGTCGTCACCATTGTAACTTCTTTGCCATCACAGACAATCTTGACTTCGCAGTAGAGAGGTGCGTTCTTCTGTATCTGTCCTGCTATTGTGCTTCCTCTCTTCAACTTCCTGTGTGCATTCTGACAAATTCAGTATATATTTGCAAAATTCAAGCAATTTTTTTTGCAATTCTGTTAATTCCATGCTTCATAGTATAGACCTTACCGCACATTGGATTTTGAAACCCCCAATACTAGCTGTTTTATTGTCAGAACAGGCATAAGTTCAATGATTGCATCGGCAATTTGATCACTCTCGATGAGGTACACATCAACATTAACCTGAATATATCGCAAGTATGAGAATTGACTATCAAATTTGGGATGCAGATGCCAACTCAAAGTGCAGTAGGAACTCAGAAATGTCAAGAACTAAATCATGCAGCTAGCTTACCTGAAAGTTGCGGCACTGGTCTAGAAATTTTTGTAGCATCTCTCGCCTCTTCAATCTCTCCTGGTTCATGTAAGTTTCTATCTGCTCTGGGCTTGCTTGGCTCTTAGGCATCATTCCTACTATTTCAGAAAATTAATGCTCAATGTGTCAGATTCCTCACAAGATAATAATGCCCATCGACTGAATGTTGTTCAGAGCTCAGTTGCGACAAGCATGAATACATTCAGAAAACTCAACTATTCAGGCCATAACTGTAGAACTTCAGAAACATTCTTTTTCTTTTCCTTTTGTAAAGGTGCTGAAATCCTGTTTACATCAATGAATTGGGTTACGCGTGTCAAAGAAAAGAAGCTAGCAGAATGGAATCTTACTGTACTGAATTGTTCACACTTCAGTGGCAGCCTAACATCACATACTAGTATGCGCCCTACTGTCCACGGCACCTCAGAGACCTAACCTGTACTGTTTGGCATCCTATACACTCCACATATCTGTTAGCCTTACCTGCCTTGAGCTCAAAAGTTGAATCTGATAGCTGAGAATACATTCTTCATCTTGCGATGAAGCGAAATTCGTATATGGCGCGCTGTAGTTTTAACCTCACCGAAATCAAGCATAAGCATTTATTCTTCTTACGACTAACATCAGACATGCATGGTGAGAACTTGAGAATTCACAATATGAACCATGTAAATTCTATTTAGAAAAAAAACAATATGAGCCATCTAATCAGTATAACTATAGGGAGAAATATAATCTGTTTGATCTACCGGTATCCATACAGATGCTAGTAGAGTTAGTGCTGCACCATGACATTGATACGATGAATGTGGTTTCTCTCCCACGCCGATCAGACAGATCGAGACGGATCGAATCGTGAGCCCTGACAAGAAATGATCAATCCAAAAAGTTTAGGAGGTACAGCCTAACACCTCGTGGAGTGATCATAGATGGCCTTGTTCATATCTCCGTGAGGTCAGCATCAACACTTTATTAATTAGAGCTTTCTTGTTGGAACTTAGCAACCACCCAAACTATTCTTTATCACGGAAGAGGCCCACAAAGCCCCAAAACTCCAAGATGTGACAACGCCACCTTTGAAAGTTTCAATCTCACAAGCCAAATATCTTAAAATCGGTCCAAGAACTCGACCTTCTTTGCAAGGATCCTGCCAATCTCAAGTTTAAAGAATGCTGGAACCCATTGGTGATCCATGACCAGGCTTCTTTGCGAATTGCAAAGTTACCATCTATTCTTACCAACTGCTACATGAATAGTCCTTAGAATTAACCAGCTTTAACTCATCACTTGACTTTTACTTTTCCATCAGGCAAAAACACTATTGTTCTGATCAGCTAAGAAGGCAGTTAGCTTCATCTCACATTGATCAGAAGATTTGCACCAGCTTAATCATATGGTACATGCTAGGAAGGTGAACAAATTGGAACAAGTTCATATCGTTGGCCCAAACGTGCAAATTAGCCTACATGCGAAAAATCAAGAAGAAGAAGAAGAAGCAATAGAGAGAGGCTTACATGGGGTGGGGATGCTGGTGACCACGGGGAAGACGTGCACCAGGTAGACGAAGCTCCGGGGCTTGGTGAGGCGCCTCAGCGCCCACGACAGCGCAGCCATGCTGGACCCGCCCTTTCCCACCGCCACGTACACGTCGTCGGCGTCGGAGGGGGCGCCTTGTTGCGGGACACCGACGGAAGGAGGCGGCGGGCCGGCCGGCTGATCCGGCTCCACCTCCTCTATCTCCCACGTGCTGTCGTTGTTGCTGTTCCTGCTCGGCCGGCCGGTGGCGTCCTTAGCGACGTCCACGACGCCGCGTTGATCTTCTCGGACTGCCTCCGCCATGCCTTGGCGGGCCTCCCTGGTGAGCGAGAGAGCAGTACTACTAGTTCTTGATGATCTGTGGAACGTGAGATGGAGCGACGAAGGGAGGAAGGCTAGGAGGGTCGAGGGTGTTTCGTGTTTGTGTACTTTGTGCCATATCAATGTGGCCAGTTGGAAGATATGATATTGGTGCGTAGGTTTCTTCTGCTTGAGTTGACTTTTTCCAGATACTATTCGTCCATGCTACGAAGCACTTGTATGATTTCAAAATTGCTATTCTGGAATTGTACCTTAGGACAGAAGTAACAGTGACTACAAAGGCTTGTATATATGTGTGTGTAGGGATCAGGGTAAAAAATTTCGGAGGGCAGCGTAATCACCGAAATTTCGGTTCGGGTTTCATTCAAATTTTGGTAATTATAATTTGAATTTAGAAGAAACTTTAGCATTTTGAGAAAAGATAGTAGAGATGAACTAGATATTTGATATAGATAAAATAGATAAAAGCTGCTCTGATATTTGAAATTCATCTCAAGATTTGAATTTGAACTCAAATCTTGATCTTACAAAATGATGTTGGAGAGGACCAAAATACCGCTGAAATCGTTAACCATGGTAGGGATGCTTTTGTCCGTACAGTGATGTGTATGCTGCTCGTCATGCGTGTCCTTCGATCGGTGTGACAAGTGGAAAGGACGCGAGTTCATTATCTCGCTTTCGAGGGTCTCGTCACATCAGGAAGATATCAAGGAAGCATAGGGTAGAAATTTCTGAAGGGTTATGTAGTGTGACCTTTTTGTAACAACGGTTGCAGCACACGTACCAAGGCATTGCCACTCGTGTCGTATGCTCCCAAAGTAAACTAGCTGGTACGTACCGTCTTAAGTTCCCAAGTGTACGTGTACTCCTGTCCTATCGTAGAGAATACGGTCATACCTACGCACCCGAAAACACGGAAGCCACCTCTTGGTTAGTTTTGTCATCACCGACCCGTAGGGCTGTTTGGAATGATGTGGTTTATAATTTTTTATTATAGTTGATTTATTTTTTATTGTAATTGAATTGATTTATTTAATATAATTAAATTTAAAAAATTTAAAAATAGAAAAAATATGTTAATCCATCACGGACAATGCAAAGAAATACGTGAAAAAAGTAAAAAAACCTAAAAAATATAAAAAAAATAGAAAAAGATGAAATTGCTGAATAATAAAAAAAAGCAGAAGTCAGAAGTAGAAGCTGACTTTAAACTAAAATGAACGAGGCCTAATTTGTTGGTCAGTAGAACTCAGAACCAAACAGATGGGCTGCGGCTGATAGCTTTTGGCTGCGGCTGATGGCTTTTTGGCTATTTGCGACAGAGATTGCGGAAAGAGAGATACTCGTTTGCGATTTTTGATGATATAAATATTAGTTTTTTAACGTGTATTACAATTAACGTGTATATTAGTTTTTGCGTCAAGAACGGTTGTATTATAATTGGAGCGCATCATTCATGGCAGGCGAGGCAGGCAAGAAAGTGATGTTCACATGTGTGTGGTAATGTAATGCGGATGACTGCGGAGCGGACTATGCTCGGAGATCGCGGTCGGATGCCGCGATGGCGATCGGCGGCGGGGTCAAAGCAAACACCCCTAAGAGATCTTTGAACCCTATGAGATCGTGTTCCATTCAATTAGATAGAATTGATCGGCGGCGCTGACATCTTTGAACCGTCCGCTGGACAGGAGAGGAAAGGAGGGGACCGGCGCCGTCGCGGCGACTTTGCCAATTAGCGAGATCTCGCATCTACATTCGACGGCGCTATTAAAGTTTGTCACTGTACATCTCCAAAAAAAGAGCCTCGGCAAAGATTAATCATCTCGATCGATCTCAAAGAAGAAGAAGAAGAAGATTAATCATTTCATCGTCTCAAAAAAAACTAGCCGTACAGTGACATCTCATGCAGTAGATCTTCATACTGCAAGTCTGCAACAATTAATCTATCCTTCACTGCGGCGATTTGTTTACATCTAGATAATGAACCAGCAGTCATGCCCGGTAGGCGGTAAGATCTTGGAGTGGATATATAGAGCGAGCTTGCGGTGGCAGCGATCCCCAGGCCGGAGCAGGCACAGTTGAACTTTGGTACAGCGATGGCTTCTGCTTTTTGATTGAAATTTTATTGTAACTGATTTTTTTTTACTATAGCTAAATTGACTTTTTAAGCATAATTAAATTTGAAAAAAATGTAAAAATAGAAAAAAAACATGTAGCCAATTACGGATAATGCAAAGGGATATAGGAAAAAAGAAACTACAAAAAAGTCCAAAATATATAAAAAAATCAAAAAAAAGGCGAAATACTAAATAGTAAAAAAAACTGAAACTAGAAGCTGAAATTGAAAAAAAAACTGAAACGAGCAGGACCCGTGAGAAGAAGCAAAAGAGAAGGCCAATTTTAAAGGCATGAAACGTCAGCTTTGAAACACTACGGTTCATACTCGAAATTGAATGGTATGGAGAGGAACAAACTAGCAGAGTTTTGCCCTAACATGTACTATAATGCTTTGAGCTTCCATTATTGTTGAAGAGAAAGAGAACAAGTGTATTGGTCTCCAACTGTTTGTTTTTTTTTTTTTTTGAAGTAGCTGCAATCGTATTAAGAGTGGACTGATGTAATAGAGCTAATGTGTAGGGGGTGGAACTTTGGTTATCTGCTTCCAATGTGATGTCAGAGGCTGGAGATGTAATGTTTTCTCCTTAATTAATCCAAAGCATGGAGAAATTTTATTGATCTATCCATATGTTCCTCTAAGAAGTCGTAACAAGAAACGTCAACATTAGCGCCTCGATCGTACTATCAGCGTGCATGCAAAACGAAATAATTATTCAATGAATACGTGTATGTAGGCCCTACTCATCACCCCATATACAGTCCTTATGTGTGAACAACCACATCGTTCCATTGGATAGAAACAAGAAACAGACATAACAAGCTTCCTAATAATGAGTTTGGCTAGCTGGCGCAAGAAGCTTTTTTTTGTAGAACTGCACTCGAAGCTTCGAAATCCTAAAGCAAAGAGGACAGAAGCACATTCGACGCTGTTTATATTGGTTTTTAAAAGATGTTTTTATACGGTATCTAATTTTCAAACGGAATATCTTTTTAAAGTGAAGTCTACTAGTTAATTGTACTACACACTATAGTGACTTCATTTATATTGATCGAAATCGCACTCGAGTGTCTCTCTTTACAATCTGTTACTATTTATAAGTTAAAGTCAAAAGCTAATATGATCAAGCTTATGGCCATCATATTTGTAAGTAATCAAAGGTTCAGAACCGTGGAGATCCTATTTGAAAGTTTACAAGGGAAAGTAGGAGAGTTCAACCTATTCATCTGCCATTTGATTTCTCTGTTAATCAACTAATATTTCCATATATGTTTTAGCCACTTGAATTGCATAATTTGAATAGTATATTTTGGTTACAAACAATAAATAAGAATGTTATGAAGCGCAAGGTTACAAAGAAATTTTACAACTAATACAACTCTAATTTCAAAAGGGATGACAATGGTAACACAACTTTAGTTAAACAATGGTTTTAATTTTTTTGTCTAACATTTTCTCACTTCCACCATTCCCACTTGTAGGATGATAATTAGTGGATGGTAAAAAAGTATTTGTAAAACATATAAATTACATAAATATATGCCATAACCACTCTTATTTCAAATATTAAATATATGTGTTGTAACATCGAGCCAAGCAAAATTGAGCATGAAATTCCGGCAATTAACACTACTACAGAAACACTATTAGTAGACGTAACATCATAGACGATTTTATGAAACCATCTGTGCAGAGTTAATATCACAGACGGTTCTTGCTAAGAACCGTCTGTGATACCAGAAGTATCACAGACGGTTTTTATTAAAAACTGTCTGTGATAATTGGCTATATATTATTGCGCTGCTCAGAACCACATCTGTCTTCATTTCGATCCAGATCTAGGTGTCCTCCTCCTCCCCCAAGCCCGGCGCCGACTTCCCTCCCCCGAGCCTGACACCCTCCTCCTCCCCCGAGCCCATCGCCGACTTCCCCGAGCCCGACGCCGCCTCCCTCGACTCTAACGCCCTCCTCCCCTGCAAGCCCAACATCCTCCTCCCCCGACTTCAGCGCCATCCTCCCCCACGAGCTCGGCACTCTCCTCCCCCGACTCTGGCACCCTTCTCCTCAGTAGAATAATCCTCGGTTCTTTAAGAATGATCCTAGCCTTACATGTAGATCTGTTATTCATGTTTCATATAGAATAACGAAGATAAATTAATTAAGATTTGTTTCATGTTTAATAATCAACAACAAGAATTTGTTTCATGTAGTTGTTTCATATTTCATATATAACAATGCATGTGTGATGTATATGCTACATTTGCTTCTTAATCATGTATTTTCATGTAATTTCTTATCATTTTTATATTGATATATATATATATATGCTACATTGTGCTTAATTTTCATATATAAGAAGGCCAACATGTCATCCACCCATTCCTAGAACCACAATGGAAAGAGTTTATGGCGATGAAGACGATCGAAAATTTTAGAAGTGCAAGTGCGATGCACAAAGCTCTTCATGCAAAAAAACACATACCCTCACAGACTCGGCACAGCTCCCGGATGGGTGATTGTCAGGCTGCACAAGCAATACTTAGATAGACGATTGTCTATTTATGATGAAAGAAAATGTATGTTTACTGCAGGGCCACTGCCATTCAAAGCCAAAGAATTTGTTGTCAAAATCGACTAAGGCTAACTATAGGTAAATACATTTTCTCTATATATAACTATATTGTACTATTTATTTCCTTCCGATGACTAAGGCTAACTTTTTAGAATGGAGGTCTCGCGAAAGGAACAGATCCATAATCGATGAATTTGTCAGTCTGCACAAGCAATACTTGGATAGGCGATTGCCTGTTTATGATGGAAGAAAAGACATGTTTACTGCAGGGCCACTGCTATTCAAAGCCAAAGAATTTGTTGTCAAAACCGACTAAGGCTAACCTTGCATAAATTCGAGGAGAGTGCACGTTCTTTTTGATGACTAAAGTCATAAAATCAGATGGAGAGTTCCACAACATAGAATGATTTTGTTTGGGATAAGATTAATCTTAATTGTACATGTGTATTTGTTAATGGATATTTTATTTTATTTCAATTAATTGATTTGTGAAATGGATGTTTTTGTTTCTGAAATTAATTGAGATATGAATTGGATGTATACATGTACATGCTGATCTACTTATTTCAGAGACCATGGCTAGCATTTCCTGATGCTAGCCAATAAACAGAAATATATTTAGGAGAAGAAAATAATATGACAGACAGTTTTTAACAAAAATCGTCTGTGATAAAATATCACGGACGGTTTTTAAGAAAAATCGTCTGTGATATTTAGCTATCACAGACGGTTTTTAAGAAAAACTGTCTGTGATAATCACCTATCACAGATGGTTTGTAGTTAAAAATCATATGTGATATTTACATCGCAGATGGTTTGAAAGCTGTCTGTGATGACCCCTCGTTTCATTACTGACCTATCAATTCAGACGGCTCATGCAATCATCTGTGATGACGTTTTTTAACCGTCTATGATGATGTTTTCTATAATAATGTAATAATAATCCAAGAAAGATGCACGTTGGGCTGCCCCAAGAGCGTCTAATAAAGCCTACACATGAAATACATCATTCAAATTCTTATCGCCGCGTGTCGACACTAAATATGTGCAATTAAATTAACAGTAAACATATGAGTCAACTATAGATTTTCACCTAGAGTATTGCAAGGTATCAAATCACAGGCAACAGATGAAATCACAACTAAGGCACAACTATTACTACAACATAATGATCTATGAAAGATTGTATAATCAATTACCACCGAAGATTTATATTAATTAGGTTTTACCAAAATCTAGCGATTCCTCCATAAGGTTAGGTTCACTTGTATGCATAAAGACAAATCAACCTATGAATCGTTACTATGCTAAGGTAGCTCTCACCTTGCAGATCAATACCATTTTTTCACCTTGACACTTGTCATGTACTAGAGTTAATCTAAAATGCAAGATCTGCACTACTTGATATAGATCGGTTGACTAAATTCAAACACCATGTTTCAATCTAGCAACTAATAAGTTGATGCTGTAGCAAAAACTAAATAACACAATATCAATTAGACTAATCATAGCAAAAAAGTACCATAGCATCAAATTGTCGATTGCATAGCAAGATCACCAAAACCTAGGGATAGCACGACACTGTATTTACCACAACAGAACAGTGTTGTGGAACACCATAACCGTACTATGTTGTCCATGGCGAGGAGTTTACTCAAGAGCAAACATGTAATTGCAGTAATGTGGGGAAGGCGGTGCGACATGCGGTGTACCTTCTTAACCGCGTGTCAACTAAGGCCCTAGTTGGGGTCACGCCATATAGTCTGAACTTGAAAGAATCCACGCATTGAGCACTTGCAAGTGTTTGGGTGCGTCGCGCACACCAAGGTGGTAAAGCCGTCCTCAAAGAAGCTCAATGACCGTAGCACTGCTATGGTATATCTCGGCGTGGAACCTAGCAGCAAGGCTCACCGACTTTATGATCCTCGATAAGTGAAACTTCACATCAACCACGATGTGGTGTTTGAGAAAGGAAAATAGTGGCCGTGGAATGATGACATCACCAACGATGTAACTAACGTTCCTTAGACTACGTTTGTTGTCTTTGGTAACATAGGTGTAAATGAGATAGACCAAAATGAGGGGTAGTAGGAGGCTATCTTATATGACCCAGTAGCACTAGGGTCACCAGACGGGACACCGTTTGGCTCATTAGGCATGGAGATGCCTAATCCTATCCCTACATGGAGGAGCCAGAGAGCACAGGTACAATGACACTCGTGGGTACACTAGAAGCCATAGGAGGAGGAACAGGCATGGGGCCTATCTTACCTGACGACAGTGGGCCTTGCAGATACCGATATCTCAATGACATCTATGTTGTGTCTACAGAGATCGATGGCAAGGACGAGTTGTACCTTCTAGTTGAAGAAGAGCCAATGGTTTATCGTGAGCTTGCACAAGAACAACATTGGCAGGAGGCCATGAAGAGCTAGCTTGAGGCCATCGAGAAGAACAAGACTTGGAATCTCACCAACTTGTCTCCTAGTCATAAATCCATTGGACGCAAGTGGGTGTACAATCTAAAGAAGGACACGAATGGCAACATCATGAGATACAAGACAAGGTTAGTTGCCAAGGAGTACGTGTAGTGGTATGGGATCGACTTCGATGAAGTATTCTCTCTTGTGACATGACTCAATATGGTGAGACTTTTGCTTGCCCTTGCAGCGCAAAGTGGATGGGAAGTCCACCACTTGGATATGAAGTTGATGTTCTTGAACAGCGACCTCCAGGAGGAAGTGTATGTTAATCAGCTGAAAGGATTCATCAAAGAAGGAGAGAAGCACAATGTATATAAGCTCTCAAAGGTGCTTTGCAGGATACGTCATGCCCCAAGGACGTGGAACATTATGCTAGATAAGAGTATCGAGAACCTAGGGTTTATGAAGTGTTCACAAGAGCAAGCCATCTACAAGAGGTGTAATGAATGAGGGGTACCTGTTGTTGGTGTATATATAGATGATCTCATTATCACTGCCACAAATACATGTGAAATTAAGAAATTCAAACACCAGATGAAGAGGGAGTTCGAGATGAGTGATCTCTGACTGCTTGCCTACTACCCTGGGATAGAGGTAGAGTAGAAGGCGGGCAGCATCACTCTCTAACAGACGGCATATTCAAATAAGATCTTGTTACAAGCTAGGATGAGCGTGTGCAACCCAACAAGGTATCCCATGAAGCCAAAGCTTAAGCTCAGGAAGGATGAAGGCGGAGTCTGAGTTGCTGTGACCAAGTACAGAAGCATCATTAGAAGTCTTGGGTACCTAACTCACACCCGACCAGACATTATGTATGCAATCGGGATGGTGAGCCGGTACATGGAGAAGTCAACTCAGCTACACATGCAAGCCATGAAAAAAATCCTCAGGTATGTAAAGGGGATAACTGACTTTGGTCTGGTGTATTCTAGAGGAGAAAGTACAGAGAAGATTGCAGGTTACAACTATAGCAACTTGGCAGGTGATGTAGATGACAGGACAAGCAAAAGTGCACATCGTTCTACTTCAATGGGAACATAGTCACTTGGGTCTCGCAAAAATAGAAAAGCATCGCCCTCCCATCATGTGAAGCTGAGCCCATGGCTATCATAGTAGCAACATGTTAAGCCATATGGTTGCAAAGTGTGCTAAGTGAGATAACGGAAGAAGCCCCAAGTAAAGTCATCTTGTATGTTGACAACAAATCAATAATTGCATTGATGAAGAATTTGGTGTTTCATGGGAGAAGCAAACATATTGATACATGGTCTCACTTTATCAGAGAGTACGTGGAAAAGGGATTGATTATTGTTGAGCACGTGTGCACAGGATAGCAACATGCGGATATCCTCATGAAGGCACTTCCTCGAGTCAAGTTCAAAGAGATGCATAATCTACTGGGTGTCAAAAATCTCGTGCAGCCAAGTCTAGATAAGGGGAGAAATTGTTAGAAAATAATCAAGATTTACCAAAGTTTTGTAGAGATCATGTAGTATCTATCTCTTACGTGGCAAGTTAGATGATAGAGATCATGTAGTGTCTATCTCATTGATTATTCTCTTCAGTTTTGCCTGGCAAGGATGCCAAGGACTAGCGATGCGAGAGCAGACTAGATCGCTTTCGTTGATTTCAAAGAAGACCGGGTATCATCGTAGTTTGTAAGATATCCTTTCGAAGAATTGAAGGTCGGATTGAAGAAAGTTGGTGCTAATCTCCAAGAATCCGAGATATACGTGCTCAGGCATGCTGTAAGTTTTTTAGCACTTTCACAATTTTTGTTTGGGAATCAAAACAAGTGAAATTTATTGTGTCTAAGTGTCTTACTTCCATTGCTGAAATGAATTAGTAGGCGGATCAGCGGATGTAGATAATTGTGGAATGATAGATTACGTCGAGTTCATCATCACCACTTTGTATCTAAATAAGGCAAGGTATTGTTGCAAGCCTGCAATTTGTATTTCAGTAACTCGGTTCTTAGTTTTATTTGTTAGTTATTAGTAAGAATATTATACAATTTATATTATACAAAACTGTGTGCCTTCCATGGACCCCAACACCAACAGCCCAACTAAAGTACTGAACGAAGGCCAAGCCCAAATATGCAATCCGTCAATGCCAAATTGCCAATGATGCATGACTCTTCATCGCCCTTTCAACAAATGACTGGCCACCTAGCCAACTGAACTGGCTGTTAGCATTTTATTCCCATCAAGCCATCTAGGTTTTGCTCTAGTATTTTATTGTTTTAACAGAGATATCAATCATGAAGAGGAAAACAATAGATATATATTGTTTTAAGAAAATAAGTAGTAGTTCAGGCTCCCAACCTGATGCTGAAACTTCTCTCCATGTTCAATTTCTGGTTACTTGGCCCTCTTCATGTTCAATTTCTGATTCCACCACTAGGTGGTGAGCTCGTTTCCAGCTGTAGGGGGAGACGGAGGCAAGGGTAGGGCGGAGAAAGAGGCGTGCAAAACTGTGGTCGGTAAGGAGGGAGATAGTGGAGGTGAGAGAGGTAAGAGGAGAGACAGGGAGAACCGGTGGAGCATGAGCTATACCATGGGGGAATATAGCATCCCGTGATACTTCTTTAAAAAAGTACACATTGACGAACATGAACAGGATCGGAAGTTTTAAGTGTAATCTTTAATTGTCTTTGTGCGCCCAGGCGATGCATATCAAGCAGTGAAGCAGAGGCTATCACCGACTGCCCTCAGCATGGACTCAATCAAGGATAAGTGACTACGCCAAAGGTAATTTTCTTCTTTCCATTATTACAGAACGCATCATTAGATTAACGACCATACAAGAACAAATCACCACGAAGAACCAACTAGAAGGGCCATTTCGTCCCTCAATTCGGCATTAACTCTTCTAACGGTGTATTACCGACACTCCCATCACTTACGGCACCGTCGCACAAACTCGGCTAAGCTCTTGTAGCTCGTTCCACCGGTGGCCAAGGCCGTCGCCGCTGCCTCGCGGACCATTGTTGACTTCCTTCTCAATGTCTCGTCTGCCAGCACCGATTTCACCTTCTCGGCGATCTCCTCCCCGGTCACCACCCTTTCCTCCCCCTCCCAGCTCCACTGTTCCTCCCACACACCGAGCCCGCTGCGTGCCACCACGCCGGCGCTAACCCGCTGGTCGGCGAACCTTGGCCACGCTAGCACTGGGATGCCGCTCACCGTTGCCTCGGTCACCGAGTTCCACCCGCAGTGGCTGATGAACATCCCGACGGCCGGATGCTTCAAGACCTCTTCTTGCTCCACCCACGCTTTGGTCACGAGGCCCCGGCCATTCACACGCTGCAAGAAGCCTTCTCCGAGCAGCTCGCTGAGCTTTGCGTCGTCCTCTCTGTCCACGACGGTCCCCTTCACCACCCACAAGAACCGGCAGCCGCTTGCTTCTAGACCGGCGGCGAGCTCACTGAGCTGGCTCCTGGGTAGGCCTTGCGGCTGCCGAAGCTGACGTACACCACCGACCGCGCCGGCTGCGCGTCGAGCCATGCCATGTAGTTGCCCGATTCTCTCGCCGCTTCGCTGCCTGCCGGAAAGCTCACCGGGCTGAGCGGCCCAACGGCAAACACCGGCGGGAACCCAGGGGCGACCGAGCCATGTCGCAGTGCCGTCACGGCCTCCTGCTCCAAGGCGTCGAACGTGTTGACTAGAAGGCCGTCGGCTTTGGCGAGGCTCCGGCCATTCGCGACGAACTGCTGTGTGAAGATGTTGTTGGGGTCGTGCAGCGCCTGCGGGATGGAAGACCATGGAATGCGGTACACGCCGGGGACGTCGACGTCGCCGATGCCACGGCCGGTGTTGGCGTCGAGGTAGGTGGGGAAGTAGGCGAGGAAGGAGAACATTGTCGCAGAAGCGGTAAAAAAGATGTAGCACGGGAGGCGCAGCTCCTTGGCCACGGGGATGACCACGGAGGCCAAGGCGATGTCAGCGACGAGTGCCGATGCGTCGGCGCCGGCGAGGAGTGGGCCGAGGAGGGGCGCGGAGCGGCGCACGGCCTCGTAGCGGACATAGAACGGATCGGCGCCGGAGAACTCGGACGCGTCGAACGGCGCGAGGTGGAGGTCGAGCCGGCGGACAGCCGGGAACGCGTCGAACAGCCCTTGGAGGTGCCGGGACTCAGCGGACGACACGGTGGGGAGGACCGTCACGACGGAGACGTCGCACGCGTGGCCGGAGGAAAGGGTGACCGCAAGGCGGCTGAAGGGTACCAGGTGGCCCATGCCGGCGCTCGGGAGGAGGACGACGCGCGGCGCTCCTCCTGTACAGTCGCTGGAGGCCGGCATTGCCCGCGAGGCCATGGTCGTGTTGTAAGGCAACAATTTGGATTGATTTATTCTACGCTGTCTAGTGATTAGGCAACGTGTGATTTGCTAACTCAATCATCAGATTATCTCTGCTTTATTTATTTTGACAACAGAACGACTTCCAAGAAGGCGGCTTAATTAGTTGCTAAAGCCAAATCGGATGCAAACTATCCAAGTCACCTACTGACTCTATTTTAGGTCTTATTTGTTTGGATAGCCCAAAATTTGGAACCAAAATTCCGATTTGGTTTATGGGAAGCATCTTCTAAAATTTTAATGAGATTTTGTCCCATGCAAACAAAGTTTTGTTGGAAGCATTTTCTATGGGGTCGGACCAGTCGGCCCTCAACTGCGTCCGATCGCGCCTTTGTCAGCCTCTTTTAAGCACAACCGTGAAAGTCAGCACATACCCAACCACCCACCCACTGACACTGAAATCGTGGTTTAGATTTTCCTATTGGAATAACAAGCTCTTATCTGTCCAAACTCTTATTTGAATCCAAGTTAAATATATAGATACAGCATGGCTTTGACTTATATATTCAAATAACGGTTTTCTCTTTGGTGGTGATCGTTTTAACGATGGTTTTTGGTTTTTGATTTTTTTTTACTGTAGCTGGCTTTTTTTACTGTAACTAAGTTAGTGGATAGTGTAGTGAATAGTGAAAAAAAAAGCTGAAGTTAGAAACTGAAGTCGAAAAAAACCGAAAAAAGCCGAAACGATCAGGACCAAATTTATGAATCCATTTCTGAATACGAAATTGGTAAAATTGTATACCAAATTGTGCTGCAGTATCACTAGAATGAACAAAACGTCAAGGTGTTTCGGACGACAGTGACCGTCCCCCGCTTCTCTTGATATGTTAAGGAGAAGGTTAGCGCCTGCGTTTTAGTAGGCGCAAAAAAAACTTGGCGGCATCTTAACCTCTACGGTAACATTATATTTTTTTTTTTGGTTCCCGGCCTTTCTTTTCTGTAGTCTTCCTCCCCCCTCCCTCCCAACCTGACATGTTTTTCTCGTCATTTTAACTTTTCATGTGAATTAACAAATGACGAGCCTCTTGCCAACTGTTCGAAAAAAAAATTCAAAGGCGTATTAACCTACAAGGGTGGAAGCAAGGGAAGATGATGGGCTAGATCGGGAGGACGGTAATGGTTGTTTCTGTTTTGTTTATGGGCTGGCTGTTGTTGTCGATGAGCTAGCCGGTGAGGATGGAAGTAAGGGGTGGTAATGGGCTAGATTGGGAGGATACTGATGTACTCCATGCAAAGAGCCGTCTGGAATTCTCTGACCTAAGTCACCGTGACTTTATTTCGATCCGGACCGTTCATCTCTGGATGGACGGTCCAGATTATTTCTACTTTTATTTTTTTATTTAAAAAATAATAGCCGGTGACTTAGCAAAGTCAAAATAATCTGGACCGTCCATCCAGAGATGAACGGCCGGATCGAAGCAAAGTCACTGTGACTTAGTCACGGTAAGTCAGAGAATCCGCGCCAGCAAAGAGCTTTCTTTTCAGCCACCCACGGTGCCGTGCCGTGCCGAGTCTCCAGCATACTTTTCAATGCCATTTCACTAAACAATATTATCAATTCCACAGGTACAGCTGATATTGGTGGTATTGAAACCGGTTCGGTATGTAAGAGTACTGTACCGGTTTAGATGCCGGTTGAAACAGAATGGTATTAATAAGCCTGGACTCCAGTCCCGACCTGGTCCGGTTTTGCGCCGTGCCGGCCGGGCCGTGGGCTCGCCAGAAATGGCACGGCCTAAATCCCACGTCAGTCCAACACTGCAAGGCCCCGGCACCGTCGCACAAACTCCGTCAAGCTCCGGTAGCTCGTGCCGCCTTCGGCGACTGCCCTCACCGCAGCCTCGCTGACGCTCGCCGCCTTCTTCCTCACTGTCTCGTCCGCCATTACCGCTTTTACCTTCTCCGCTATCTCCTCCCCGCTCACCACGCCCTCCTCCCCCTCCCAGCTCCACTGCTCCACCCAAACACCGAGCCCACCGCGCGTGACCACGCCGGCGTTCACCCGCTGGTCGCCGAATCTCGGCCACGCCAGCACCGGCACGCCGCTCGCCGCCGCCTCAGTGACCGAGTTCCAACCACAGTGGCTGATGAACAGCCCGATGGATTCGTGCTTCAGGACCTCTTCTTGATCCACCCACGCCTTGGTCACGAGCCCCCGCCCCTGCACCAGCTCCAAGAACCCCTCGCCGAGCAGCTCGCTGAGCTCGGCGGAGTCGTCTCTGTCCACGACAGTGCTCTTCACCACCCACAAGAACCGGTGGCCGCTGGCCTCCAGCCCGACGGCGAGCTCCCAGAGCTGGTCCCTAGGTATGGACTTGCGGCTGCCGAAGCTGACGTACACCACTGACCGCGCAGGCTGCGTGTCGAGCCAGTTTATGTAATCATTACCCGAATCTTTCGCCGCCTCCCCAACCGGAAGATTCACCGTAACAAGCGGCCCCACGGAAAACACCGGCGGGAACCCGGCGGCGACCGAGCCTTGCCGCAGGGCCGTGACGGCCTCCGGCTCCAAGTCGTTGAACGTGTTGACTAGAACGCCGTCGGCTTTAACGAGATCCTGGCCGTTCGCGACGAACTGCCGGGTGAAGAGGTGGTTGGGGTCGTGCAGCGCCTGCGGAATGGAGGTCTTTGGGATGCGGTACACGCCGGGGATGTCGACATCGCCGACGACGCGGCCGGCGTTGTTGTCGAGGTAGGTGGGAAGTAGGCGCAGAAGGAGAGCATCGCGGTGGAGGCGGTGAAGAGGACGTAGCACGGGAGGTGGATCTCCTTGGCCACGGGGATGACGACGGAGGCCAGGACGACGTCGGTGACCAGCGCCGACGCGCCGGCGTCGGCGAGGAGCGGTCCAAGCAGAGGCGCGGAGCGGCGCATGGCCTCGAACCGGAGGAAGAACGGGTCGGCGCCGGGGAACTCGGACGCGTCGAACGGTGCGAGGTGGAGGTCGAGCCGGCGGACGGCCGGGGACGCGTCGAACAGCCCTTGGAGGTGCCTGGACTCCGCGGACGACACCGTTGGGAGCACGGCCACCATTGAGACGTCGCAGCCGTGCCCGGAGGAGAGGACCATCGCGAGGCGGCTGAAGGGGACCAGGTGGCCCATGCCGGCGCTCGGCAGCAAGACGACGTGCGGCCGGCCACCCGCGCGGCCGCCGGACGTCGGCATTGCCGGGAAGACCATGGTCGAACACTTGGTTTCTGTGAGGGTAGGTGGTCTTCTCTGTGGCTCGTGCAGCAGGTGCAGGTAGGGAGGCCGCTTTGCCTGTCGCTTAATAATGGATCTGTTCTTTGCATTTTTTTAAAAAGTGGTTTTTAGTTTTAGGTGTTAATAAATATTATCTAGATATTTTTTAAACTATTATTTAGATTTGTGGTTGTTGGATATGACATCTAACAACCACGAATTCATCTCCTGAAAAAATGCCGTCCCTCCAAGAAAAAAAAGTGACCGTTAGATCCAAAAGCCACAAATTTATATGATTGTTAGGAAGAATGCATGTAGATGATGACTATACAAATCCTCTTTTACTACGGTGACTAGCTTTTAAATAAAATATATTTTTAAAATGAGATTTATAAATTTATTGTAGTATATATTATAACGATTTTATTTATAATGATCAAAAATATATATAAATTTCTATCACTTTATACTCACTATTATAAATAGTCTAAAAATTATACATGCCTTCGTGATGCCAATACGAGAGTAGTAGCTGGGCCGTCTGATAGGTTGTTGCTGGCTTGGGCCCTTAGATGCACGGTGGAGCAATATGCACCACACGATACAACAACCCAGTACCAACAACTCCCGTGCCGGCACGGCGGCGTAGTAGGTGCAGCGACCGGTTGTTCGGCGGTGCAATCGCACGGTTAGATCGTCGAAACATGGCTGTTCTACGTTGTTTATACCTGTGTTGTCGAGGAAATTCACCGAATGCAACTGTACTGCACTTGATGAATCTCTCACCCTTCCTCCTTTAATTAACAGATCCTTAATTTTTACTAGTATTACTGATACCAAGCATGTGGTTGTGCTTTATCGAGTCCAAACGACAATCTTTTATCACAGAATGGAACATTCTCCAAAAGGAGGAGAAATCATTTAGAAACGGGAAGCACCAACAGCAACAGCATTTATTTTCACTTTGTAGTTACATATACACAAGAAACGCGCATGATACTGTTCTGGGAAAGCATCTACCTTAACGGTGTCATTGAGTAGTGAAACTCTACTCACGGATGCCATAAAATTTCGAAAAAAAAACCAATTGAGAAAAAAATTCGATTAAAAAATATACTGAGATAAAATTATTGATTAAAAAATCAACTGAGAAAAATTGATCCCTAAAAATATTAAATGATTCGAAAAAAATCACTCACCTCTTCTAGAACCGGCGGCACACAGAGTCTTGAGTTGATAGTGATACGGTCCAAACAACTAACCCATCACCAGTTGGTTTTGTTTCTCAGTTTTACACAGAAAAATAAGAATAAGGCAAGTGGCAGAGCTGAGTTATGTATTAGAACATGTGTGCTTGTTGGCCTTTTGGCCATGAGGGTTCATCTTGTTCTACATGTGTTCTTGAATTATAATCTAGGATTTTATCTCTATGTGAGGGTTCCTGCTATGGTGTAGGTATTTGCTCGTTCTTAGGTCATGTGTTGTGGTGCGCGTAGTTGAGAGTATTATATGTCCTAGTGTGAATTGTATCCCGTAATTCGTGAGAATTACCATTGTGAAAGATCAGACAACCCATTGGATTGATCTCACCTTGAGATTTGATCCACATTATTTGGCATCAAAGCGATAGTTGCTCATGGTGGTGCTGATGGATTTGCTACTACACCTTCGGAGGAGAGCTGCTAGAGGTTGGATCTCAACATCCTAATAGAGAAGGAAGGCTTGACAAGATTTGGCTTTTTCACTCTCACTACAAATTGCAATGTGGGAGAGAAAGTCATTGATTTCATGATTGACGACGACACTTCAATAAACGATGCTAGCATTGAGTTTGTCAAGAAGTTGGGGTTGACGACTACACCACATTCAAGACCGTGCCAGCTGAAGTGGTTCAAGAGCATGCTCAAGATCGCAATCCAAGGTTATTCTCATTGGGGAAGTATTCTTTTGAGGTTTTGTGTGATATTTTTCTTGTGCCAATGGTATCGTGTCGTTTGTTGTTAGGACAACCATGGTGTAAAGCTCTAGGAGCTGTTCAAGATTGGTGCACCAAGGCTTACTCCTTCATCTGGCGGGGTAAAGGAATATGTTTGTATGCCATGGATGTGAATGCGTTTGAGGAAGATTGGAAATGAAGGTTGCTACAAAGAAAGAGCGAGAAGAAAAGAAGCTTCACGCACGGGTTGAGATGGAAAATGTTTTGTTGTCACAAGATAGGAAGAAGATGCTTTGAAGATCACCTCGAAACTAAGAACTATTTTGCTTGAAAGAGGGGAGGATGATACGGTCCAAACCACTAAAATTCGTCACCAGTTGGTGTTGTTTCTCAGTTTTACACAGGAAAATGAGAATTAGGCAAGTGAGAGAGTTGAGTTACAAATTAAAACATGTGTGTGTTAGCCTTCAGTCGTTAAGTTTGATCCCTATTCTATGTGTGTTCTTTTGAATTTCAATCTAAGATTTTATCTTGGTGTGAGGGGTCCTACTGTGGTGTAGGTATTTGCTCGATGGATCGTCAGATCCTCTTGTTCTAGGCCATGCATTATGGTGCGCACGGTTAAGGGCATTATCTAGCCTGGTGTGAATTACATCCTGTAATTCGTGCTTCCCATATCTATTTGGGAATTATGACCGTGAAAGATCGGGCAATCCATCGGATCGATCTCGCCTTAAGGTTTGATCCACATTAGATAGCCTCGCTAGTAGTGACACTAGAGAGACGCCGCTGCGGGAGTTAGAGTTTGGGCATGACGGTACTGTGGCTTATAGATCAAAGTTGTGGTGGTGTCGGGCGCGGTGACCGGAGAGGGGGAAGCAAGCGTGGCGGTGGCGTGGAGCTAGGAGGTGTAGTAGCTTGTTGGCGGTGGACCAAAACTTCAGTATCAGAGGTGCAGGGGGAGCATTGATGGGGAAGGGGAAAGGAGGCCATCAGAGGTGGCGGTGAGAGGAACCATGGCGGCGCACGATCATGGCAGTGCACAGTGATGGAGGAAACGGTGGCGGCAAGGCTTGGTACATGGCAGAGTTGGGCGCACAATGAAGAAGATGATGCGTCATCATGGCTCTAGTGGGTTTGTAACCCCAAGTCACAGGCACGATGGGGATAAAGATGGTGTAATTGAAGGTCCAGATTTCACCTTTTGCAGATCCAATGGTATGGGCGTCCGTGACATAGCAAAAACCTATCTCACAAGGGCTTGTAAAATAGCAAAACTGCTCTTCTGGAACTTGAAATTCCAACAAAACTCGTTGAAATATTTTTGAAACTTGAAAACTTGATCTCAAACTTGAGTGAAACTCTTTCAAAACTCATAAGCTTCCATATGAAACCCTTTGAAATGCCCCTATAAACCCTCTAAAACATGTTTAAAACTCTGAAACCTAGGCGAAACATGCTATACCGTAGCATTGTCCTTTTCTTAAAGATGTTTTTTTTCATGTTTTAAATTCCCTCGTTGTTTCTCAACTTGGGAAGATCTAGGCTTCGTTTGGAATGCAAAAAAAATTATAGGAAACTCATATGGAGTGAAACATCCACTCTCGTTGGACATGTATAAATGACTTGCATCCAGAGCGTATGAGCTAGTGATAACGCAACTAGATCAGAGCATCCATATCGATGTACTGCTCATCCAGATCTCACCGTGAAACATGACGAATCACTCGGAAATGAGGCACTGACTAAAGTCTAAACCACTACTGGAAGAGAGGTGGAACATGCAAGTCACATCCTGCTTCTAAGGCCCATGTAGGCAACGAATTGAGAAGAAGCAAACATAAAGTATACACTTGTTTTGTGTTAGCCGTTAGGCCTATTTGGATGTTTTAGCATTTATATACTACAATGTTCAAAAATATTCTAATGTGTAATATGCTTATTGATGGGTAATATACTTGTTATCTTGTTATGCTATAATGGTGGGTTATAATCTTAATAGAATGTGCTGTTCTGTTTGCTGCTGTATTTGCTAGTTTTTGAAGGGCTAACCAAAAAACAGAAAAAAAATTATATGTATAGAATGAACTATCAGAGACAATTTTATGGTATAAACTGTCTATGAGGGATTATCACAGACGGCTCTAGCCAAAAACCGTCTGTAATACTTGCATATCACAGACGGTTCTATCTAGAAACCGTTTGTGATAGGAAAGTATCACAGACGGTTTTTCGTTCGAATCGTCTATAATATTGTTATTCACAGATGGTTCTAGTTACAAACCGTCTGTGTTGTATTTATCACAGACGGCTCACAAATCATCTATGATAACATCTGATTATCACTAACACATAAATTCAGACGGTTAAGAAAATCATTTATGATGATAGTTCTGAACCATCTGTGATGACCCTTTGTATGGTAGTGACTACAAGTACAAGATGCTCAAGCTAAACATCGAGTTACTTAATGTCGATCTATCTACACATTCCTGTAGTCTCTTGAGCTTTTACGAGTGTGTAAAGTGCCACCCTTCTCTGCAACTCTTGTCAGGAGCAAAAATATATCATTAGAGGTAGGCATTAGGTCGTGCCGGCCCACTGTGCTTCAAGCCACTTCGTATCGTGCCGGCTCAGCCCAGTCACCCTACTGTGCCGTATCGGCCCGCCTTACCTTCGGTCAGGCCCAAGCACGGCCCAAAGCCCACCGTGTCGGCGTTTGCACCGTGCCAGCCCAAACCCAGCCTGAAGTAACTACACATAATGAAGACGGTGGCGATGATGGTGGCAGCAGCAACCATCTTCCTTTCTCTCACACCCGCCTCGTTAAAACTACTTAAAATTGAATTAGTTGCATAAAAATATGGCATGCAATGATGTAAATATTTCAAAGAAAAGTAGAATTTACTTATCTCTAGGGTATTATTTTTATTAACCGGTTGTTCATATATAGTTAAATAGCCGCCATATATACCCCCGGTTGGGGAGAATATGCTCAGATTATATTATATTCTCCAATCATATTTTTCTCCTCTATCCTTTTTCTTTTAATTTTATTTTTTTTTCTTTTCTTCCTTTTCCCTTTTTAAGCTCAATGTTATCCCAATCAAATTCATTCTACATTGTGGAACTCTCCATCTTTATTTATGGCCTGAGACATCAAGAAATATGCACACTGTCTTCTAATTTTTTTGGAGCTCGGTCTGTTCCAACGAAGTTGTAGCAATGGACGCAACCTGTCGATACGAAGATCAATATCATGTATACATATAAATTGACAAGTATGAAATAATAATTATTGCAAGATTGACAAACCTGATGATCATTGGTCTTTGCAAAACTGGGTAGTTCCATTTGTGGCAAATTAGAATCCGTAGGTGGTTCGAGAGGCGTTATTACAAAGTATTATATAGGATTAATGTGTACTAGTGAACACCGAAAAATCTAGATCATAACACAGGGCGTTGATCTCTCCCTTAGATTTCTGTACAGTTGCAACATACTCGGCGAATAACCTACATGATTCCATGTCAGACCCCAGAACAACAACTCCGAAACCCTTTGTGTAAATCGTACTATCTTAGGAAAAACTAATATACATAGAGTTAATAGGGATACATATCATGCATAATAACTATACTTTATTATGAAATAAATGTATAAGCATTATGGCCAAGTTTACAAATAAAGGCTCATGGCCAACAAAGGAAAACAGCGGAAGATAAATCATAAAGGAACAGCCCATCATGCCCACCCATAGATGAATGACTGTAAGACGTGGTCTATTCGTCACAATCCTCACCATAGTCAATGATGTCATCCTCTGGCAACAGAATTAAATAAGGTGAGCACATAAAGTACTCCGCAAGTAACACCAGGAGGTTTAACAGAGTGAATGTATGCATAAGAGTTTACAAAAGAAGGTATAATATGGTTATTTGTGCGAAAAGTGATATTGAGGTAAATATCGTAAAGTAAGTACAAAAGCTGAATTTAATACAGTAGATGAAACAACATTTCAATGAAAATAATATCGTTAGTGTAGAGTCCAACCCAACACTAACCTAACCACGTGTATCCCACCCGAACTATATTCAAAAGAGTTCTCATTTGTCCACAAACCAGATTTTATAAAATCAAAGTCTAATCCATGAAAAACTGTATTCAACATGTCCATGACCGTGGACACGGCTATCCATGATAGTTTGTTACTCTGCAGAGGTGTACAACTTTACCCACAAGACATGTCCTCCTGTTGTGCCACACGATTAACACACTGCTTTAGGTGTGAGGCGGAGAGTTTATGACAAGGTTGTTATAATGTTCCATAACCAAAATAGTTACGCCGCTACTATGGTTTCACCATAACTTGAATCCACAAGTTGGAGCCCCCTCTTGTGCCATGTGAGACTTCTCGCGACCTACGCCACGCGCACATCCAGCCTATAGCGAAATTACATTTGGAACGTCACAAATTATTTAGCTAGGTCTGTTCCATACCAGATTTGTGGTAGTACGACCGGTCCTTAAGGTGACTTAGGCCCAACCATATACCTTTTGTGCCTGACAATCAACATTATGTCACCGAACAGCAATGCATGCCAGCACGCACCACCTAATCATTAGCCTAGGTCCAAACCAAGTTTTATATTTTATTTTAAAACATTTCATATACATTCTTGACTCATCGAAGTCAAGAATAGATTTCAAAAGGTTTTTTAGTTTAAATGAAAAAGGTATCCCAACATATGATTATTCTAAGCATGGTTAAGCAATTCTATAAAATTTCTAGTCAATACTATCATGCTAACTAGGTTTTCATCTAAGGTGACAAGGCATAAGACGTTCAAGGTCAAATTTGGCCATACACAAAGAAATTGGGTATAATTACAATTTAAATCGAATTTAAACTAGATTTGAGTAAAAGTATGCATGCATAGTAATTTTAAAATAACATAAATAATTTAAATTACTGGGAGTAACATGGTCAAATATGTAACTTGTCTTGCTGAAAGTCTTGGTGCTGCGAATCGTCGAAATCGAACTCGACGGAGTTGTTGAAATCTATACGCGAAGATCCAAAATAAACTCAAATAAAATTAAGAAAGAGTCCAAAAATGATTAGTTTAGGATTTTAGAAGAATTTAAAATTTTGAACGGGTCCAATCGAAATTAGGATGAAGAAGAACGAGCCTTTAGATGTCTAAAAGAAAGGTAAAAGATAAATAAGATTTTTTGGAATTATTTTTGTAAAGTAAATTCATGTAAATGCCAACTGTAGTTGAGAGCATCAGTGGTCGGAAGTCCTAGCTACAACAATCGCTCTGAAGTTGTAGCTACAGTAGCCACTCGGAGTCGGAGATTACAGAGTGGTCAGAGGTTTGGTGGTCGGAGGATACTTGTGGTCAACAGGTTTTGGGTGGTTGAACAGCGGTGGTCGGATGGTTGAACATGATCGAATTCTATATGTAGTCGAAAGGGTGGTCGAAAGGATTGGTGTGGTCAAGTGGCTGCCGTGGTCGAAAACAAAGGTGGTCGTAGTCGTGGCAGAGTGGTCGAAAGATTCAGATGGCTTGGCTCAGGACCCGAGGGTCGCTTAGGACCCGAGATTCAGACGGTAGTCGTGATGGAGTGGTCGAAAGATTCAGACGGTAGTCGTGAAGGAGCGCTCAGGACCCGAGGGTCGCTGAAGCTCCAGCGCACGGCGGCCGCCGGCGAGGGGTGAGTGAGAGGGAGGGCGATAAGGGGAACTCGTAGGTACCTTGTGCGCAGCTCGAGGAGGGGTGTAGGTGGCTGGCGATGAAGAAGGGCAGTGGCAGAGTTCAGTCGTCGGTGAAGATGGGTTTCTGACGGTGGGAGCTCACAGTGGAGGGGTGTAGGAGGTTTGCGCGGGTGCAAGGAAGCTCCTGGAGTCGTCGGCGTAGCTCAGGCAGAGTCGAGACGGCCAAAATTCCTTGCCGAAGGTGATCGGTGGCGTGGGGGAAAGGTGGCGCACGGTGCGGTGCTGCTCGAGTGTCGAGGAAAGGGGTCGAGGGTGGAGAGCGGTGGTGCAGGTTTCGAAGGAGGTGTAGGTGGTTTTTATATTGCCAAGGAGGGGAGAGGTGGCGGTAATTGCTCGTTGGAGTAACGGTGGTGGGATTTTAGGGGTGGGCTCATAAGGCAAAGTCGGGGTCTTAAAAGAAAATTAAAGCACGAAATTAAAGTGGATTGATCACGGGGATTAATTTCCTTTTGGTTGGTGGGGAAGAAACGAAAAGGAGGAGGTGGACTTGGCAGCGGCGATTGCAGCAGAGGTGGTGGCGTCGGGAGGAAGAAGAAAGGCCCGACAGGTGAGCCCCACATGCCAGCGAGAGAGAACAGGAGAGAGAGGGAATGGACGGCCAGATGAATGCCACGTGGTTAAGGAGAAAGGTCTTCGCCATCGGATGAAGAGCAAAGAGGTAAGTGAGGGTGAGCGGCCGAGATTTGATCAGGCAAGGGTGGATTGAACCAGGGCGTGACACTTGTCGGCCCGAGGTGCGTTTGAGTTTAAATTTTCTTTTATGCTTTTAAGAAATACTAGAGGGCTTCTAAAAATTCTAGAAGATAGCAAATGACTTCTAAAAATTCCAGAAAAAAATCTCGAAAATACTATGAATTTAGGAGAACTCAGGAAAAATAAAATAAACTATTTTTTGACTTTTATAAATAGATAAATTTTGTTTTCTTACTCTTGGCGTTGAAATAAAATCCAAATAAATTTCAATAAATCAAATATTTTTTTGGGATGTTACAAACCTACCCCCTTAAGGGAATCTCGCCCTCGAGATTCGAACTAGTTAGCAAAGAGATGGGGATGGTTGCACAAGGAGGGTGCACACCCCTTTAAAAAGCAGCCGCAACCCCTTGGGAAGGGAGACTACCTTTGAGAAAAATTAATCTACTAAAGTTTGTTCGAGTTAATCATTACTGTCGAAATTATATAGGAAATTAGGTGTGTTTTTCAATCAAGATCGTTAAGCCTTTTCACTGAGAATTGGGTGCACGATATGTCTTCGCTTAGTGGTCAGCAAAATCAACGCGGGCATATTTTAGTGGATTAAAGAGTGTTTGTCCTTTGCATTGGCATTAGAGGATCACTACGATTCATCAAGACTCCTGTAAGTATCCATTCTACGTCGAGAAGATCAGACGATCCCGTATCAGGAACCTACACAGGTATATCGTCATGGTCATTAAACCTAAATTCATGTTACTTCTGCAACACTTACTTCTGATTGTAGGGTATAAGTATGAATTCCTTGTTGTGGTGAGCCACTAATACTGTCGTCATGTAACGTTAGACAAAGAATGCATCCTCATTGATGGTATCCAAAGAGACCAACTGTGGGTCGAGGAAATGTATCGGTGATTTCATTAATCTGGCTTCAGTCACCATGTGTATATATATATATATATACACACACACACACACACACACACACAAAAGCAAGGAGTTATATATGATTATTATTGTTATTATATGAACGTAGACTATAATTATACACACTTACAGTGTCTAGCATCAAATAAGTGAGGCATCAAGGGCATCGAGTTTAAAGAGAAAGAACAATTTCTCAATTGTCACCATGAAGACACAGTCATGAATATCGAGCTGAAGATGATGCGGCTTGAACTTGACAGTGACACTTGAGCACCGTTATCCCTTTGGCTTGTTGGTCTGTTCAATATGCCGTGCGTGCAAAATAGATGAAACTAAAATTGAACCTATTCGAAATTGGCCTACTTCTGTGAATGTTAGTCAAATTCATAGCTTCCATGGGTTTGCTAGTTTTTACCGACGATTTGTGAAATATTTTAGCACTATTGCTGCCCCATTAAATGAATTAACTAAAATAGGAGTCACTTTTGAGTGGGGAGAAAAACAAGACAAAGACTTTGTTGAATTGAAGAAATGTTTGACTGAAACACCATTGCTTGTTTTGCTTAATTTCACTAAAACTTTTGAGGTTGAATGTGATGCTAGTGGAATAGACATTGGTGGTGTTTGGATGCAAGAAAGAAATCCCGTTGCATATTTCAGTGAAAAACTTCATAGTGCACAATTGAATTATCCTGTTTATGATAAGGAATTATGTGATCTTGTGAGTGTGTTGCAAACTTGGCAACATTATCTTAGGTCTATGAAATTTATCATATACTCTTATCATGAAGCTTTGAAATACTTAAAGGGCCAAGCAAAATTGAATCGTAGACTTGATAAGTGGGTAAAATTCATTGAGACCTTTCTATACATTATCAAATACAAGAAAGACAAAGAGAATATGGTAGCTAAATACAAGAAAGACAAAGAGAATGTGGTAGCTAATGTATTGTTTAGAAACATGAGCTTTTGACTCAATTGGATGTAAAGGTACCATGGTTAGATTCTTCTGTGAACAAGTTATGGTTTTCTTTTTCACATGAACAAGCTATGCGTTCCAAATTCTTCTGTGCGTTTGCTGCTATTATAGAAGTCTCATCCAGGAGTACTAATGGGACATTTTTGTAACATCCTGATTTTTAGTAAAATTTAAAATTCTTAAATTAAAAATGAATTTTTTGAATTTTTTGGAATTTTCTGCAGATTAATAAAGCTTAAAATAAATTTTTAGAAATTAAAAGGATTTAATATGATTGAAATAAATATTAACATAAGCTAAAAATATTTTATTTGGATTTCTGGTGTCTCAAGGATTTTTCTGAAATTTTTGGGATTTATTTGCTATTTTCTAGAGTGTCTTTTAATTTAATTGAATTTCGAGCCCGCTGCCGTCTGATCCACCCCGCGGCACGCATCGCCCATCCACCCCCTCCCCCGTGCGCCCACAGTCGCCGTGCCCCCGCTTCGCTCCTCACCGCCCGATCCGTTGCCTGCACCATGCGGCGTTCATCTACGCACGCCCGCACGCCGCTCTATCCCGCTTCGCCCTGCCACCCGATCTTTTCCTCGCGACACGTGTCGCAAATCCACCCTGCCACTGGCCACACCCGTGGTTGCCCTAGTGCGTCCGCGCCCGTGCTCGCTCCCCACCATCCGATTGCCCTGCGTGTTACGCGTCACCACCCTATGCGTTGTCTCCGATCGGGACTCGTCACCGTATCCGTGTCGGTGATCCTCGTTTTGCGTGCATAAAACCACATCGTCCGCTCCGCCTCCTCCTCACCTCGCGCCGCTGCCAACCTCGTCACCGCCGCTATCGCACCGTGCCGCCGTCGCTGGAGCACCTCACCGCCGTCACCGTCTTCCCCGCTGGTGAGCGCCGCCGCCTTCCTAGCTGACCGCCGCCGTCGCCCTCACCGCCGAACCCCGCCGTCGCATCCTGCGCATGCCCGCGCCGCTCCTCGGGCCTTGTGCCAGCGACCCACGCCCGCACCCTACCACGCGTCGCCCATCGATCGGCTCGACTGCCCGATCGGCACCGTCGATCCAGATCTGGATCGACGGCTCAGATCTTACCACGTGTCGCATTCTCAGCCACGTCAGCTCTAGCCACGTCAGCCCTAGTGCCCCGTCAGTGCCACGTCAGCAAAAATCCGACCCCACTGCCACGTCAGCATGCCACGTCAGCCGTTCCCTATGTCAGCACCGCAGCCTGCCACGTCAGCAACCCCGCGCACTATTCCATGGACCGAGTCCACCGTGAATCCGACTTCCTGTGCACCGAGTCAACAACACAGTAACTTTTCCAAAATTTCAGCATTTTCAGTAGGTTTAATTTTTCGAGAGCCCGTTCTTCTCCGTCCTAACTCCGATTGACCCAATTCTTTTTTCTAAATTTATCTAAAATCGAGCTCTACCTTTTGGTTCTAGTTTCAAGGTTTTTCATGTTCATTTGAATTTTATTTGATGTTATTTTTGTTGTTCGATCGTTTTCTCTCTCGTTAGATCCCGATATCGGAGGAGCAGGAGCGACGCCAGAAGACCCCGAGTACCTCGCTGAGCATAATCAAGGCAAGTCGTGTTCTTTGATCATGTTGAGCCCAGATTTTAATCTATTTTTTATCTACTTTGTTTTGAATTAATCTGCATCACTATTTTTAAATACAATCTTTGTAATTGGTAGTTATTACCCCATTTGATTTAAATCCTCCTTGATAATTTTGTACACCATGATGTTATTGTCACTATAGGTTGGAAAATTACATAGTGATATTATGCTAGAGGTCACGTGGGTTGTACGACTAGAATGCTTAGCCTTGCTTATTTGAGATATTTCAATTTTAATCTTGCCATTATGATGAACATGGTTGCTGATTTCCATGTGGCACAAGAGAGGTGTGATGCGAAACCCTAGCGGATGGGATTGAGTTAAGATAGAACTTTGTAAAGGCCTTGTTGTGATTTCCTTAGTACGAGATTAATCACATCGTGTGATGCTAGATTTTAAGCCCTTTGGGCTAGTGATATTGTAAGCTTGGCCATAAGGTCGTACCTTTGAGATTTATTATTATTTGAGTTTCCTTTTATTTAGCGTGTATATGGTTGATATGTCATCTATGTTTAACTGTGTGCACTAGCGTGATCCTAGATTAGTGCAGTATACACAGAGAGTCCGAATTCACATATTCGGGTCTTGACAGAGATGGTATCAGAGCCATATCGACTGTAGGACGAAGCCCTAGTTAAAATGGTCGTTTAGCCCAAAAAACTTATTTTCTAAATCAAACCAACTAAACTGGATACTTAGTAATACCTTTATTCCCTTACATCTTTCTTAAGGATTCTCGCTCTTCACCCCATTCTCTCAAAATTTTGTTTTCACAAATCCTTAAACTGATCTTTACCTTATAAATGCATTAGATGTCTCAAGCTTCTTTCAGTCAGACGGGATATGTAGAGGACTTCTTCGTGTGCTATTGCGGAGCCTTGGATTAAAGAGATCACTCGTCTACCTCACTAAGGACGAGAAAGAGAAAGGCCAATGCATCGGGAGTATCACCAGGTTGTACTTCATCACCAGAGTCGACAAGCAAGTTCTACACCACAGCTTCAAGAGTATTGGTGCTTGTGGAGAATGGTCAGCACAAGGAGCTGCGCACAAGGCCATCTGACAACTTTGCAAACTATACAAGACCAACATATGCAGACTCATTCGGAGGTTCAAGGAGTAATACAGAGTCACCCCTAGTCTACCAAAGCCAGCCAGTGAGGAGCCTCGATCACAATCACTAGTACCCCTACCCTCGCCTACACCGCCTAGCCCGGAGGACAGACGACGCATCACCGGCAACCAACAAGAGTACCTTCGACATTTCATTCCAGCCCCAGTCGAAGAGCAGTTATCGCAAGTCCGTAACTCATGGGTGGTGTACAGCGATTCGAAGGATGAGAGTAGCGAGCCCTGCCTGTTAGGACTTGAGTGGGAACCTTTAGACTAGGGTGTGCGAGTAGAACATTGGATCTTATTTGCAATTGTGTGTGATATGAGCTGCAAATCTTGCCCTTAAAAGCATTATATTGCAATCATGTCAATTTTTTATTGGAGTTATTTCGCTTAGTTTTGTTGTTACCCTTTTTGGCTAAGTGTTTGTTTAGTCTAGGTTGCCATTAGAGAAACCCCTTTAGACGAATTCACCCCCTTATCTATGTTTTTTCCTCTCACCTTTGTGCCCCTGAGAAGTCAGTAGTTATTTTTCTTTTCAGAGCAGCACCAAGATGGTTGATACCAGGAACTCAGCAGGCCGTAACCAGGCAAACCAAGATCCAGAGAGCAGTGCCACCCAACCACCTTAGGAAGCGCCAGTGAGCTTGGACCCCGCCCTCAGTCAGTTTTTGGTGGCTCAGACACAAATGATGCAGAATATGAACGCTTTGATGCAACGTCAACTCCAGGAGGTAGTAGCACCTCAGGTCGCTTGTCAGTAGTCCAGTTATACAGAGTTTATGAGGACAAGGCCACCCACCTACTCCAGATCTTCGGAGACTTTGGAGGCAGATGATTGGATCCGTTCAGTTGAGAAGAAACTAAATCTGGCCCAATGCACAGACAAAGAGAAGGTGTTGTATGCCGCGCACCAGCTTGAGGGAGCCGTAGCAGAGTGGTGGGAGAACTACTGCGCCGCTCATGAGGACAAGAACAGCATCACGTGGGCAGAGTTCACCGTTGGTTTTCGTCACGCCCATATCTTGGATGGGGTGATCGAGATGAAGAAGGAAGAGTTCTATGAGTTGCAGCAAAAGAATATATCAGTGAGTAAATATCTCAATAAATTCACTCAGTTAGCTCTCTACGCATCAAAGGATGTAGCCACGAACGATGCTCACCAGAAAAAGTTCAGGAAGGGTCTGAACCCAGGATTGAAAGTATAGGTAGTGGGTAATGACTATGCTAGCTTTCAGCATATGGTGGATAAGGCCATGCTTATTGAGGAGACTCGTCGCGAGATAGAGGAGTCTTGCAAGAGGAGGATGATCCAGCAGGGATCTCAGATGCATCAGGCTCAGAAACCCCACTTTGGCACATATCAGCTGGCACGAGTACCTCAGCAGCCAGTCTTGAGACACCGCCCCGGCGCGCGTCGGTTTGATCGGGGCGGTGCCCGATGGATCGGTAGTCAGCGAGGAGTGCCAACCAGCAGCGTCCGTAACTTGCTTCAAGTGTCATGAGCCAAGACACTATGCTAGCAAGTGCCCCTAGAGGCAAACCCCTACGCCAGTTCGCTTCAATCTAGGAGCCACACCAGATCGGACTCTTGCCCCAGGAGCAGGACGAGGAGCACCCCAGGCAAAGGCTAGGCCAGTAGGACATGGCCAGTTGTGAGAGGCCAAGTGAACCATGTCACCGCCAAGGAGGCCCAAGAAGCACCAGAAGTTGTGATCGGTAAGTTTCTAGTCCATTCAAGCCCTGCTACCATTTTGTTTGATTCTAGACCTTCGTATTCGTTTGTTTCTCAGAGTTTTTCTTTAAAGCAACGGTTGAAAACTGTTGTTCTTGGATTTGTTCTTTTAATCCAATCCCCGGGTTCCGAGTTGAGTACGAACCTAGGCTGTCCAGGAGTTAAGATAGCCATTCAGGAAGTGGAGTTCAGTGCGACCTAATTTTGTTGGATATCTAGTCTTTAGATGTGATCTTGGGTATGGATTGGCTTAAAAAGCACCAGGCAGTGTTAGATTGTGGAAGCAGAGCAGTGACCTTAACCAGTTTAGACGGGAGTAAAGTACAGTTTGCAGCCAGCAAGAGTCAAACAGAGAAAGTCATGATTTGCCAGAGCAAAGTGATCAAGTTAGAGGATGTGCCAGTTGTCAGAGAGTACCCCGACGGGTTTCCAGATGATCTTCCAGGCATGCCATCAGAGCGAGAGGTTGAGTTTCTAATCGAGCTAGTACCTGGTACCACTCCAATTTTCAAGAGACCCTACCGGATGCCTGCCAATGATATAGCAGAATGAAGAAGCAAATTCAGGAGCTGTTGGACAAGGCTTATGAGCCAAGTTCATCCCCTTGGGGAGCACCAGTGTTGTTTGTCAAGAAAAAAGATGGTAGTTAGCGCATGTGTGTGGATTACCGAGCTCTTAATGAGGTCACTATCAAGAACAAGTACCATTTACTCAGGATTGATGACTTGTTTGATCAGCTTAAGAGAGCAGAAATTTTCTCCAAGATTGATTTGAGGTCAGGATACCATTAGATGAGGATTCAAAAGGAGGATATACCTAATACAGCGTTCTCAACTCGTTATGGTCTGTACAAGTTCACAGTGATGTTCTTTGGTTTGACCAATACTCATGCCTACTTTATGTACTTGATAAATAAGGTGCTCATAGAATATTTGGATAAGTTTGCAGTAATGTTCATTGATGATATTTTTATCTACCCTAAGGATGAGAGGAAACATGAGAAACACTTGAGGATGGCATTGCAGAAGTTGAGGGATCACCAGTTATATGCCAAGTTCAGCAAGTGTGAGTTTTGGATGAAGGAAGTCGCCTTTCTAAGCTATCTGATGTCAGCAGAAGGAGTTGAAGTTGGCCCCAGAAAAGTGAAGAAGTGTTGGATTGGTAGTCACCTTCATCAGTGACTCAAGTCAGGAGTTTTCTGGGTCTGACAGGATATTACCAATGCTTCATTGAAGGATTCTCCAGTATAGCCAGACCCCTTACATAGTTGCTCAAAAAGGAAAAGAAATTTACTTTGACGCCAGAGTGCAAGAAGATTTTTTAGAAACTAATGGAGGTTTCGACCACAGCCCCAGTGCTAGTGTTGCCTGATATAAATAAGGATTTTAAAATTTATTACAATGCTTCTCACAAAGGATTGGGATGCATGTTGATACAGGAAAAGAGAGTGGTAGCATACGTCTCACACCAGTTGAGACCGCATGAGGAGAACTACCCCACATATGATTTGGAGTTAGCAGTCATAGTGCATGTTTTAAAAATTTGGTGTCATTACCTCATGGGTAATCGTTGTGAGATTTACACGGATCACAAGAGTCTGAAGTACATTTTTACTCAATCCGAGCTCAACCTCAGGCAAAGGAGGTGGTTGGAGCTAATAATGGATTATAAAGTTGGTATACACTATCACCCAAGGAACGCCAATGTGGTCGTAGATGTTATGAGCATGAAGGTTTATTGCAATATAGTGATGGTAAAGGAAAGTCAGCCAGATTTGCATGAGAAATTCTAGAAGCTTAGTTTGGAATTGGTTGAGCAAGGATTTCTAGCCACGATGGAGTTGCAGCCAACTTTGGATGGTCAGATTCATCAGGCTCAGTCAGAGGATGAGGAATTTTAGTGGATCAAAGAAAATATAAGTAAAGGGAAAGATTCAAGATTTACAGAGGATGACCAAGGAACCATGTGGTTCAAGCAGCGTTTGTGTGTATCCAATAAGAAAGAATTAAAGGAACTGTTACTAAAAGAAGCTCATGAGTCGTTGTACTCGATTCACCCAGGCAGTACCAGCATGAAGCGTGAGATCGCTAAGTATGTGACACTTTGTGATGTATGTCAAAGGGTAAAAGCCAAGCACCAAAGCCCAGCAGGCTTGTTACAGCCATTGAAAATCCCTGAGTGGAAGTGGAAAGAGATTGGTATGGACTTCATTACAGGATTACCAAAGACCAAAGAGGGTTATAATTCGATTTGGGTCATTGTGGATCGTTTGACCAAGGTTGCTCATTTCATTCCCGTCAAGACAACTTACACTGGTGACAGATTAGCAGAGCTGTATATGTCGAGGATTGTTAGTCTGCATGGAGTGCCCAAGAAAATAGTGTCACATCGTGGATCGTAGTTCACCTCTCATTTTTTGAAAAGTTTCCATGAGGCTGTGGGAACTCACCTGAATTTCAATACAGCATATCATCCCCAGACAGATGGTCAGACCGAGAGGGTAAATCAGATTCTTGAGGATATGTTGACAACATGTGTGTTGGATCATGGAGCCAAGTGGGACAATTGTTTGCCTTTTGCAGAGTTTTCATACAACAACAGTTATCAAGCCAGTTTGCAGATATCACCGTTTGAGGCATTGTATGGCAGAAAATGCAGGACCCCTCTCAATTGGAAAGAGACGGGGGAAGGACAAGTGTTTGTCTAGATTGTTTAAAAGAAGCTGAGGAAAAGGTCCGTTTGATTTAGGAAATGTTGAGAACTTCCTAGGCCAGGCAGAAGAGCTATGCAGGCACCAGACGTCGAGAGTTAAGCTTTAAGCCAGATGATTTTGTGTATTTCAAGATCACACCATTCAAAGGTGTGAAGAGGTTTCAGTTAAAAGGAAAGTTAGCATCAAGGTATGTTGGTCCGTTGAAGATCTTAAAGCGCAGGGGAGAGGTTGCGTATCAGTTGGAGCTACATGCGTCTTTCAGTGTGATACATGACGTTTTTCATATGTCCCAGTTAAAGAAGTGTCTGTAAGTGCTAGAGGAGGTTGTGCCAGTTGAGGCCGTTGATCTTCAGGAGGATCTGTCCCATAAAGAGCACCCGACTAAGGTTTTGGAAGTGTCAGAGCGTGTGCCACACTTTCACTCCTAAAATTGTCTGTCATCTTCTTCACCATAAACTATTGCCATTGCAGTTCTAGGAATCGAAACTTGTGGAAGTGTATTAGATCCTTCTCCACATATTGCTTGATAAGCATGCTCTTAAAGTTCTTCTATGCTTTGCACGCCGCTAGCAACGTGTGTTGTCACACGGAGGCTTGGTGTTCTCGCGGGATCTCAAACAATCAAAAAACTTTCATCATCAGCTGATTTTTCTATCTTCGCTCACGTTCTTCCATGAATCATATGTGATCTCATTCCATTCCTGTACAACTATTCGGACCATTCTCCAAAATGTGGACATTGCTCGGCGAAGATTGAGAGGGGTCCCAGACGCATCGACATCTGTAATGGTAAATTGGCCCTTGGGCCTTTTTGATAGTCTTCTTCCATGGCTCTTAGATTTTCCAAAGGACGATGCATCACACACATTAGGTAACAATGATGAGGAATGAGCAAACAATATCTTTAAAAGATAATATAAGTGACAAAGAAACAAAGAATTAATTAAAAAGCCTAATACATGTATAAGTGTTAGCTTAATGCAAGTTGGGTATCACTTTGCCACAAACACCTCTTAGCTATAAAAATTTCCTTCACTTTCCTTTATGGCTTGCAAATTGGATGGAGGTGGGACATGGTTAGTAGCTCTGACCAAGTAGTTGTGTGCTCTAGATCGAAGGTTGATCATTTATTCCACTTGTTAGGCATTGTCACGATCAACAGTCAGAAACAAAAAAAGGGAGGGGACTATATAGAGGGATAGGAATATAGAAACACCATCTTTGATCTTTTCCTCTTTTGGTGATATTTCTGGGTCATCGCCTTTATGCGTGCCTTGCCCTGGTTCTTCATGGTGATTTCAATTACCTTTGGTTTTGTGAGTATTTCGGTTTTCTTCTTTGCTTTACAAGCATTGTGAGTCATACTAGTTAATTAACTTATGTGAGTATCATGTTAAATTTGATATTTATATACTGCTGAAAATATACTTTGATAATCTTTTATTATGCTAAAAATTAAGTAGCTTTAGCAAATTTCTCAGATTAACTCCAAATTTAAGCATGAGTAGTAAGGTAATTATCTAGAAACATAAAAATGACATGAAGACTAAGCAATTATCTCTCAACATGGATAACAAATTTAAGTCATTCAACCAGAGTCGGGACAGCATGTCAAACTAAAGTAAATGGGCATTTGTAATCAACATAATTCATAGATTACATTATATTATATTGCTCTCAGGTGAGGAGTTGCTCAAGTACTAAATACTTGGCCTTCTCAACTCTAGTCTATAGATCAACAGTTAAAGTGACAATCTCTCTCTATTCTACTAGTTTACTAATGTTAAGTTTACCTCAGACAAGTGATAGAACCAATTACTCTTTTAAAGCACTAACAGGAACTGAAAACAGCTACTGAAATATATCCAATAGAGTCAAGGCAGCAGCAGAACAAGTAGAAGTATGTGCAACGGCAGAGATAATCGAGTTCAACAATAATCAGAGCAGAATAGAGATTAATCACATTGTGCTGAAGTAAGAAATTATCAATTCACAACTTAAACTAGCAAAATACTCTTAAGATTGTCACTGAGATCTCACAAATGACTAGATTCCTCATCGAGAAATCACAAAGCCCACACATTCTACCATGCATAAGTCCTCCCAGTGCTAGGATTTGTCACAACTTTCAGAGATATAAACTAATATCAACTAGCACGACAAACTAATGCACAACAAAAATCAAGAATGTAAAGAAATGCTCACTGTACGATGGCAGTCCAAACCACCGAGAAGACCAACTGGGGCGACAAACGTGGGGGAGGAGGGCCACCAGAATCGAGGGAGGCAACGACGGGCTCAGGAGAGGCGGCATCAGGCTCAGGGGAGGTGGTGTGCTTGGGGGAGGAAGAGGGTGCTAGGTGCGGGGGAGGAGGGCTGCCAAAGTCGAGGGAGGCGGCGATGGGCTTAGGGGAGGCGACGTGCTCGGGGGAGGAGAAGGGCCGTCGAAATCGGGGGAGGCAGCGATGGGCTGGGGGAGGTGGTGATATTAGAGTGGGGGCTGGGGGAGTAGCGTTAGTATAGTGGGGGTAAATCCTAGAGCACAATATATATAGGGCAATAATCATAAATGGTTCTTAATAAAAATCAACTGTCATACAAACATCATAGACAGTTTTATTTTAGAACCATCTATGAAAATTAAATATCACATACGGTTTTACTTTAGAATTGTCTGTGAAAATTTAACATCACAGATGGTTTCACTTTTAAACCGTCTGTAAAAATTAAACATCACAAACGGTTTTACGTTAAAACCATATGTGATATTCTTATATATATATATATATATATATTACATAGTCTCATATACATATATAAAAGCAAAATCACATACATATGATACATTGTCATATATATAAATGCCAATTCACATATACATACACACATTCTCACATACATAAATGTAAATTCACACACACACACACACACACACACACACACACACACACACATATATATATATATATCACATATTCTCGTATACATAAATACAAATTCACATATATATCACATATTCTCATATACATAAATGCAAATTCACATATGTACACACATTCTCGTATATATAAATGTAAATTCATATATATATATATCACATATTTTTATATACATAAATACAAATTCACATATATATCACACATTCTTATATACATATATAAATATATAAATACAAATACAGAATACATGACACATAAACATTCATCATTCCACTTATTTCCTTTAAAAATTAGCCCTTCATGATAATCGACTCGTATGTAGCTAGTTTTGTCACGTTGTTCTTCTTCGACCCTTATGCCGTTTCTAAAAGAAGGCAACTCATCAAATTGATTATATTCTTTCTCGTCCACTACATTCTCAACTCCGGCAATACTCTTTTTTCTATTACGAGCTACGTGGTGCTTCATATTTGCCTGGTCGGTTACATAGAAAACTTCTAATTGTAATAGGGAGTATCTGTGTTATCAGTACATGACAATTATAAGACCTTATGCCAATTAACTTCAAATTTTTCGTCGAAATAAGTTTCTTCATATTGGTGGAATAATCAGATAGAACTTTTATACCATGCAAGCACTGACCCAATTCAGTTCCCTCGACCTTGGAGAGAGTGTAACAAGTAGGGAGAAGGTGCACGTTCATCCTTTATTTTTCTTTGTTGGTACGTACTCAGGTCTGATGTCCAAATCAACTAAGTCAAACCATGCGTTGACACAATCCTTTGTTTTATCATGAATGTTCAGCAAGAGACCAATCAAGCTATCACATACATTCTTCCCTATGTGCATGATTTTGATACAATGACAAACTTCTGGGTGCTCCCAATAAGATAAGTTCTAAAATATTGATCTCTTATTCCAAATATTCTTCTCACGAGTCCTCAATTTATGTCTCTTTTCGAGCATAACATCTAAATTATTAACCATATCATAGATCTCTTTTCTGTTAAATGCCTTGGAGCTGAACTATCCTCCTTCTCTTTGTCAAATTGTTTCTTCATCCTACGATACGGCTGAGCCCTCTGAAGGAATCTACGATAACACATACACACGATTTTGCTTTAGTGTTTTAGCCACACATTCTTGTTATCATTTAAGCAGTGAATACAGACTTTAGCTCCTTCTGTACTTTGACGTGATAGGTTAGTAAGGGTAGGATACTTATTTATGGTGCAGAACAATAAGGAGCGTAAAGTGAAGTTCTCTTATTTGTACACATCCTATACCTATACCCCTTCAATCTACAGTATTTTTAGATTTTCCACCTATGGTGCTAGGTACAAATCAATATCACTCACAGGTTGTTTCGGCATTTGGATAAGTATCAACAGCAAAATATACTTTAAATTCATACATAACCAAGGAGGAATGTTGTAAATACAGAGAGTCACGAGACAAGTGCTATGTCGACTGCTTATGTTACTAAAAGGATTCATTCCATCTATAGTCAATCAAACCTCATATTCCTTAGTTCTGCACCAAAGTCTGCAAACCTCCAATCGATGTTTCTCCATTGGGTGGAATCAGCAAGGTGTCTTAATATTTCATCCTTCTTACGCTCCTTCGAGTGCCAATACAGCAGTTTTGCCTCATTTGGGTTCACAAAAAACTGCTTCAAACGGGGAATTGCAAGAAGATACCATGCCACCTTAACAGGAGGTTCTTTCTTCATCTCTATTCTCTCATCGTCATCTAATTGATTCTTATGCTTGTATCGGGATGTGTTGCACACCAGACATACATGCATGTTTGTAAACTTTTTACGGTAGAGGATACACTTGTTTGGACACACATGTATTCTTTCTTCTTTTAGTCCCAATGGACAAAAAACCTTCTTGGCTTTGTAGGCGGTTTTGGGTAACTTGTTTCTCTCCAAAAGTATATCCGCTAAAAGACCTAACAGTGCCATGAAAATCTTGTTGGACGAATCATTACTTGCCTTTAATTTCAACAGTTCGCATGATGAAGAGCACAAAGACAACATAATAGTGCAATGTATACAACCCTCTAGTTTAAGTAGTAAACAACAGCTAGTCTCAAAAGATAAAATAACAAAGTTTTATATGGCTTATATTAAAAGATTTCGATGAGATCTACAACTTTATAGTTGAGGAAAACCCTAAATTCCGAAGGGAAGATTGAAATTTTTGGCAAAACATAATCTAAAAACTTCTAACACAAATTGATTGCAGAAGATGGCCGACTTTTGGGGTCTTCAATCTAAATAGAAAAATCGTCCTCCTCGTTAGCTTTCCAATGAGTACAAAAAAGTTGAAAACAAACTCTGTATGCAAAAGTTATGCCTGTTGTACTGAAGGTGTCTTGGAATCAGAATCTAACTCGAACTAGAAACCAATTTGGAGTCAACTTAAACTACTATATCTTTCAATCATATGGGCAAAACTTATTGAAATGTTTTGTGTAAGTTTGTGACTTTATGTAGAAGGTCTCCACCAATTTTCACTGGATTTGTATTGGTTTGACATGCCTTTCAATTTTTGGAAAGCGACCACTTTTTGGAAAGTTCCACACGGTTTCTTTATGGGATTTCGAACAAACTCAATGGGAGGCTATGTGAATATGCTGTACATATTCAGGACACTTTCTAATGCAAGCCCTAACACTGAGATAAGTAACAGATGCAAACTTGGGACATTAACTACACCAAATTTTGGATTTTAGGAGATTCAATAACTCAAGAAGGATAAGGAGATATTTTTTCTTGTGATTTAGGGAGTCTAAACCACAATGATTTTTTATGTAGATAAGAGGAGTTCTAACCAAAAAAATTTCTATTTGTAGATGCAAAAACTAATAGCCCTAAAAGAACGATCAAGTAATGCGAAGGAAACACGAGATGCACTAGACAACAACTATGTAATTAAAACTAATAGATTGAAAACTAATAAAACTCATAAGATACAAACGAATTGAAAACTAAGGCTAAAATTCTATTGACTTTGTATATAGGATAAAAAATAAAACTAAATAAGGATAAAATATTGATCCTACCATATCAACCCAGCGTTCTGATATCAAAATGATACATGGGTGCCCGATCTACATGACGTAGGATCTCACTTTAAATGTAATTATGTGGCTAACTTAAAATCACGTGGATTCTGATGAACGGAAGTAAACGACTGTCTATCTCAATTATAAACTCCCATGTACCATAATTCAACTTGAAACATGCTCTAGATCTTTACCTTCTCATCACACCAAGAAAGACGACTTTGCTGCTCTATGAGGCACAGCAAGAATACTGGTACCCAATAATTTGATGGAACGCTAACTAGTAAGATTTTCAACTCCCATGTCCGCACATGGTATAAACCAAAGAGCAAGAAATTGCTTTTAATCAAATTTAACGTTCGAGGGTTACAAGGGACGGTGGCTAAAGCTTTATACCCTCGCACAAGCCTAGTTGGACTCAAAGTAGGGAAATAACTTAAATCCTATTCTAATTCATAATTTAAACCGAAAGCAATAAGAAATGGCTGACTGGTCGCCTTGGTTTGGGCGCCCATGAGGTGGGTCCCACGTGGTGGCCGGCCCATGAGGGGGCGCACAACTCCCTTGACAACATCCCAACATTCCTTACAGCCTAAGTATTTATTTTCAGCCCATTTGAAACTTCGGCATCACCATCACCTCAAAACTAAACTAAAATGAATACTAAAGTCCAAAACACCCTTAATATGTCTTATTATAGATACAAACCAGCCCATGTTGCATGGAGCTTGGTCAAAAACTCAAACAAACTCAGAATTGAAGACTGGACACAATTCAATTCAGAGCTTGGAAACTTGATTCTAACATCTTGGTGGATTTTTCTACTGATATAAGTGAAGTGTCATCATCTTCTCCCTTTGGACCTTCTCTTGGTGCACTAGCCTCCACCACCTCCCGCTCAGTAGCACCAAGTTCTTACTCACCTAATAACCCAAGAATACGTAAAGTGAAAATATTAGGTAGCAAGCTATCTTTAATAGTGAAATCAAAGAAATGTAGGATCAGATTCACCTATTTAGTAAGTTCCCATGCTCTAGCTCGAGTGATTGGTCCCTTGTATAATTGTTGCAAAGCTTCACCCATTGGACCAATACTACTCTTATCATTGTCATTGTTTCTTGAATTTGATGATAGAGCTGATGACTGTGTAGATAAAGTTGTCACAATAGTGATGTCCTCATCATCCTGTCCCTTTTGAAAAGAAGTCGACCTCGACTCTGCAGGGTTAGTAGAACCAATGAAAGGTGATAAATTTGCAACATTAAATGTAGCACTAACACCATAATTTTTCAGCAATGTGACATGGCCTTTTCTCAATTTCTTACTTAGTTTTTAGATGGATATGTTTCACAAAATCATCACATTTAGAAGTATCAATATTTACTCTTTTAATGAAAGGCAATGGTAAAAAATTTAATTGTGTACGTAGCTAAAAACCATAAACAATTTCAAATGAAGAGAGTTGAGTTGTAGAGTGTACCGCTTTATTATATGCAAATTCAATATGTGATAAATAATCTTCTCACTCTTTCAAATTCTTCTTTATCATGGTTCGCAACATCGTCCCAAGAGTACGATTCACCACTTTAGTTTGTCCATCAGTTTCTGGATGACAAGTTGTGAAGAACAACAACTTTGTGCTATGCTTAGTCCATAATATCTTCCAAAAGTAGCTCATGAACTTAACATCACAATCATAAATAATAATCTTCGGTATGACATGCAAACACACTATCACCCTGAAAACACAAGTCAGCTACATATGACGCATCATCACTCTTATAACAAGGAATAAAATGCATCATTTTTAATAATGTATCCACAACAACAAATCTGAATCCCCCTATTAGTTTGAGGCAAATCCAGAGTAAAATACATACTAATGTCTTCCTAAGGAATTGTAGAAACTGGAAGAGGAGTATACAAACCATGTGGATTCTTCGACTTACCTTTGTCACATGTCATACATCGCTGTAAATACCATTCAATGTCACATCTTATCTTTGGCCAGTAGAAGTGATCAACTAACATGCTCAATGTCTTCTCGTGCCTGAAATATCCTATCAATCCCCCACAATGCTATTGCTGCACAAGGAACAAATGAATGGACAAATCTGGAATGCAAAGTTTATTAGCACAAAACAAGAACCCATCATGAACATAAAATTTATCCCATCCTTTCCCATGTGAACAGCAAGTAAAGGGTTCAATGAAATTACTATCAATAGCATATAACTCTTACAAACTCTCTAAACCAAGCACCTTCGTATCCAATTGAGTTAAAAGAATACTCTTTTGACACAAAGCATCGACAACAATATTATCTTTGCCCTTCTTATACTTAACAATATATGAGAAAGTTTATATAAATTTCATCCACTTAGCATATCTACGGTTCAACTTATATTGGCCTTTCAAATACTTGAAAGATTCATGGTCAGAATATATGACAAAAACATTAGGACGTAAGTAATGTTGTTAAGTTTCAAGAACACGTACCGGTGCATAGAGCTCCTTATCATAAATAGGGTAATTCAGCTGAGCTCCATTTATTTTTTTCAAAAAAAATAAACAATTGGTTTACCTTCCTACAAAAGAACACCACCAATACTTATTTCACTAGTATCGCATTCAATCGTAAAAGTTTTAGTGAAATCAGGCAGAGCTAGCAGTGGTGCCTCTGTGAGCTTTGTTTTCAAGGTATCACAAATTCCCTGCTGTGCTGGCCCCCACACAAAAGACATTCCTTTTTTGTTAATTCATTTAACGGGGTAGCAATAGTACTCAATCTCACGAATCGACGATAAAAGCTAGTAAAACCATAGAAACTATGCACTTGACTCATATTAATAGGAATAGGCTAATTCTTAATTGCATCAATTTTAGAGTCATCAATTTCAATTCCATATCCAAAAACAACAAACCCAAGAAACATTACTTTATATGCTAGCAAATAGCTTCTCAGATCTAAGCACAACAAGAACTTGTTTCAAATGATCTAAGTGTCCAGCTATGATTTTGTTATATATCATAATATCATCAATGTAGACTATCACAAAACGACCAATAAAAGCTCTTAAAACATAATTCATCAAGAGCATAAATGTACTAGGTGCATTAGTTAAATCTAAAGGCGTGACTAACCACTCATACAACTAAACTTTGTTTTGAAAGCAGTTTTCTATTCATCTCCTAGTTTCATACGAATCTAGTGGTATTCACTTTTTAGATCAATTTTTGAGAAAATGTGTGCTCCACTAAGCTCATCTAGTATATCATCAAGCCTAAGTATAGGGTGATGATATCTAACAGTGATATTATTGATAGCACGATAATTAACACACACTCTTCATGTATCATCTTTCTTATGAACAAGAATAATAGGGACAATACAAGGAGAAAGGCTCTCGCATGCATACCCTTTATCCAAAAGCTCTTGTACTTGCTGTTGTATTTACTTAGTTTCAGTTGGATTGGTGCGGTATGGTGGTCGGTTCGGCAGCAAGGTACCTAGCATGAAGTCCATCTGCTGCTCAATCCCATGAAGTGGTGGAAGTTCAGGTGGTGCCTTCTTAGGATAAACATCGTCATATGCCTACAACAATGACTAACTGCACTAGATAGAGTGTTTAGATCATTAGTTGTAAGCATAACCTTAGTGTACTTATAAACAAGAACAAAATGCATAACACTAGGACCATTGCTCACCTCTTTCAAATTATTTTCATTGCAATCATGACCTTTCCAGTGCTTACCTTAACCTTACCTTGCTGAACAAAAAGCTATGATTTCTCCTAACGTTTCTATTTAGCTCTTGTATTTGAGAAAGAGTAAGCGGTAGTAAAACTCTATTCTTACCTTCTCACTTGAAGCTCTAAGTATAGGCTCATCCATCGTATTGTACATTACGATCAAACAACCATGAACAGTCCAGCAGCAAATGACATACCGTCATAGGCATAATATCGTATAAAATAGTACCCTCATATTTATTAACCTTGAAAGAAACCTCCACACGGTGCGGAATTTTAACTTTTGCTTCTCTCACGAAACCATTGTATATAATATGGATCAAGATGTTTATGCAATTTCATATTAAGCTTTTTACACATCTCAACAATAGCAAGATTTTAGTATGAACTACTATCAATGATCATTTTGATATTAGTATCTTTCACTTTAGCACTATTTATGAATAAATTACAATGTTGAGATTGGTTGTCCTTTTTAACAAGTATGGATAAACATAGAGTAACAACCAAAGCAAATTCACCTTCACCAGGACATTGATCATCAGAATCAGATTCATTCTTAGTATTATTATCATCACATGGAGTAGTTCAATTTCAGAATTAGAAAAAAAATCATAACCAGTTTCAGTGACAATCATAACTTTGGCATTAGGGCACTCACATGAATAATGACTATGCTCTTGACAATGCTAATATTGAATTGCACTTGTTTTAATATTAGCACCAGCAGAAGATTGTAATGATTTAGATGAACTAGTAGGTTTAACACCAAGTGATGGAGCATATTTCATTTCAAAGCATTAGACATAGCATATCATTGTGTATTGAAATTCTAAGGTTTGCTAAACATACTTTTCTTGTCCATCTTGGGCCTATCCCTGGGTGCGTACACCGAGGTAGATAGACAGCTCATCTTAGGTGTGAAAGTGCTGTGCCTCGATGGCTATAGTGCCTCTACCCGAAGTTACTTTTCTGCTTTGATCGCCAAGTGATGTAGTTCAGTCATAGTGGAATATGGCTGAAAGTTGATTAGCTTGTGAATATTGTGGTTCGGCCCATATAAGAATCTCACCATTATTTGTTCATTATCCTCCAGAACTTGGCTCCAAATCAAGAGTTGCTCCATCTGCTTGTAGTAGCCTTTCACATATTATGCAACTTTCTTTAGGTCCTGCAATTGAATAAAAACATCTCGATGGAAATATACAGGAACAAAACGAGTATGCATCTCTTGCTTCATTGCTTTCCACGTTGTGATAGTATGGTGACCATTGCCCCTGCGGTCATTCTACACTTTCTCTCACAACATCAGCGCATAATCCTTCAATTCTAAGGAATCAAGCTTGATTTTACAGTCTTCACAGAAGTTGTACATATGGAAGATCTTATCCACATGCATCTCCCATTTGTTATATTCTCCTAGATCTGCACCACCAATAAATTTAGGTATGAAAATTTTTACCTTAGTAAGAGGATCCTGCCCGTGTAGTACTGGAACACGTCAAGTACGGTCGTGGTGATGGCCGCGATCTATCAGTGCCCAGTTGGTATCGTAGTCTTCCTCAAAGGCATGAGCGTGGTGTTCATCATCATCATCGGATCCTGGCCTATAGTGACCAAACCGTTCTCCACGGGCACCACCACATGCGACTTCTCCTTGTGCGGCTCCCGATTTAACAAGACATACATCCTGCGGTGCATAAGGTAGATGCGCTTGTCATTGTTGCTCTCCATGCTAGTGTTGATGAGCAAGATGAGCATCTTTTTCGTGCCTGTGAACTGCTTCTTCCTCTCGATGAACTCGGCCAGCCATCTCTATGATGGTCTCATCGAGTTCGTGCTCCACCGTTGTGTTTTCACCTATAATAGTGTTAGTTAGAAAATTGTTGTGCTATTCTTTTAGTTCTTGCAAGTTAGCATGAATCTCCTCAAGCACTATATTAAACCCCTCCAAAATTTGCGAGCCGTCATCCATATTAGTAAAGTGATCCCCTCATGGACGCTCCTCAGCTGATCTATCCCATGACATGGTTAGCACAGCAAGAAAATAATAGAAACGATGTGTACTATGCAAATAAACACTTAATGCTACTACCAACCAAGTATCTTATCAATTTCTATGAATAGCAATATCATGTACCTACATGGTGAGAGACAAGTCAAATGTGTCACTAGTTGAAAACCAATCACAGGAGCTGTACTCACCAAGTTTATGTGAAGGTGGGATAGGGTTAATGTATAATCCTACCACAATTCAATTGCTCAAAATATTGTAAAGTTAGTAAATAATCTACCGAGTTATCAAAAACCTAGTTGCAATGTCCAAGATATAAGTGATGCATACACACGCAACGATTAACATGATTTGATGTAAGTAAAGAAAGTTCTCACACCAAGTGCAAGGAGAGACACTATTCCACTACTCAAACTTTTGACTAGGGCCCAAGATTTGTTCACACAATGTAGAGCACAAAGACAATATAACGGTGCAATGTAAGTAGCCATGTAGTTTAAGCAGTAAACAATTAGTCTTAAAAGATAAAATAGCAAAGTTTTATATTGCTTATATATGCTCATTTGAAAAGTTTCATTGAGATGTGCAACTTTGCAGTTGAAGCGAACCTCGAATTCCAAAGGGAAGATTGAAATTTTTGGCAAAAATAGAATTTGAAAACTTGTGACACAAATATGAGGCAGAAGATGGCCGATTTTGGGGATCTTCGATGTGAACAGAAAAATCAGCCTCATTATTAGCTTTCCAACTAGTATAAGAAAACTGAAAATGAACTCCGTATGCAAGAGTTATGCCTATTTTACTGAAGATGTCTTAGAATCGGAATCAGAAACCGATTCAGACTCAATTTGAAACCACTATATCTTTCAATCCTGCTGACCAAACTTGCTGAAATTTTTTTTGGAAGTTTGTGGCTCTATGTAGATGGTCTCCACCAATTTGTACTATATTTGGTGTTGGTTTGATGTGTCTTTCAATTTTTGAAAAGGTAACCACTTTTTGAAAAGTTCTACACAGTTGCTTTATGGGATTCCGTAACAAATTCAAGGGAAGGCTATGTAAATATGTTGTACACATCCGAGATACTTTCAAATGCAAGCCCTAACACTGATACAAGTTACAGATGCAAAGTTGGGAGGTCAACAACACCAAATTTTAGATTTTAGGAGATCCAAGAACTCAAAAAGGGTAAGGGGATGTTTTTAGTTATGATTTAGGGAGTCTAAACTATAATAATTTTTTATGCAGATTAGAGGAGTTATAACCTACAAATTTTCTATTTGTAGATGCAAAAACTAAAAACCCTATAAGAACAATCAAGCAACGAGAAGGAAACATGAGATGCAATAGATAGCAACTATCAATTAAAATTAACGGATTGAAAACTAACAAAACTCACAAGATGCAAACAAATTGAAAACTAAGACTAGAATTGTTTTGGCCTTGTATATATCACAGAAAATAAAAACTAAATAAGGATAAAATATTGATCCTACCATGTCAATCTGGTGCTCTGATACCAAGATGATAAGGGAGTGCCCGATCTTTATGACGTAGGATCTCACTTGAAAGGTAAATATATGACTAACCTGAAATTACATGGATTTTGATGAACGGAAGTACATAATTGTCTATCTCGATTAATGACTTCTACTTACCCGAATTCAATTAGCAACACACTTTGGATCTCTGTCATCTCACCACACCAAGGATGACGACATTACTGGTCCGTGAGGAACAACAAGAATGCTAGTAACCGGTAATTAGGTAGAATGCTAATTAGTCGGCTTCCCAACACCCATGGCAGCACATGGTATAAACCAAAGAGTAAGAAATTACTTTGACTCAAGATTAACGTTCGAAAGTTACAAGGGACGATAGCCAAGGCTTTATACCCTCGTACAAGCCTAGCCAGCTAAAAGTAGGGAAACAACTCAAATCATATTCTAATTCTTAATTTAAACTGAAAACTATAAGAAGTGGTTGGCTGGTCGCCTTGGTTTGGGCGCCCATGAGGTGGGTCCCATGTGGTGGCCGGCCCATGAGGGTGGTGCACAACTCTCTTAACAATAACCCAACTTCCCTTGCGGCCCAAGTATTCATTTTCAGCTTATTTGAAGCTTCGGCATCGCCATCACCTCAAAACTGTACTAAAATAAATACTAAAGCCTAAAACACCCTTAATATGTCTTATTATAGATACAAACCAACCCATGTTGCATGGAGCTTGGCTAAAAACTCAAACAGACTCAGAATTGAAGATTGAACACAATCGAGCTTCCAAGTGTAGTCTTCTCCAATCTTCAATTTGGAGCTTGAAAAATTGATTCCAACATCTTGGTGGCTTTTTTCAGTGATATAAGTGAAGTGTTATCATCTCTTCCTTTTAGACCTTCTCTTGGTACACCAGCCTCTATCACCTCTCACTCAGTAGCATCAAGTTCTTACTCACCTAATTACTTGATAATACATAAAGTGGAAGCATTAGGAAGCAAGCTCTCCTTAACAACAAAATCAAAGGAACATAGGATTAGATTCACCAGTTTAGTGAGTTTTCTGGCTTTAGCTCGAGTGATTGGTCCCTTGTACAATAGTTGCAAAGCTTCACCCGTTGGACCAACACTACTCTTATCATTATCATTATTACTTGAATATGATAATAGAGGTGATGATTGTGTAAACAAAGTTATCATAATAGTGATGTCCTCATCACTAGATATATTAATATATATGATCTAAAGTAGCTATATGTAGCAAGAATAATTAATTAAATGAATTAAGTATAAATAGACTATAAATTGGATAAACCCTAAACCTTAAACCATGCCAGATGTAAATAATCTTCTCGATCTTTACATCAAGCTATATCTAAATCATCTTCAATTCTCCCTTTATCAAAAGCTAGATCTAAAATATAATGTAATTTGAAACAAATTACTAATCATAGATAGTCAAGGATAAATGGATCTACAATCACTCTTGCCAAATTCGAGATCTCCTTTCACCAAATGGCCTCAAAGCCCTACCTCCTCAAAGCAGCAACATATGAGAACAAATTTGCAAATTAAGACAGATTTGTGAGGGTCGACGGGTCTGTGCAATTAATAGGTGAAACTATCATAGATGGTTTTAATGCAAACCGTCTGTGAAATATCACAGACAGTGTTCATCATAGACCATCTGTGAAATTATCTCTTCACAGATGGTTTTTAGTGCTGGCAGTAATACAGACGATCATTAAACTTAAATCGTCTATGATTATATTTAACATAGACGGTTTTGGTAAACTGTCTGTGATGAGGTGTCTAGTATTAGCTTTTTTGTAGTAGTGTGATCATAAATGAATTAATGAGCTAAAACATGGATGATGATGGCATAATTTGAGTACTCATCTAGCCGTGGATAATCTCTTTTTATCTATCTATCTACCTATCTATATTGCTACCTCTCATCTGGCTGCGTGGATAATCTCTTTTTATCTATCTAGCTATACTGCTACCTCTGTTGTTTTTTACTTATCATTTTGGAATCAATACGGTCTCTAATACACACTTTAGTTCATTATTTTTTTCTAATTATATATTAGTAAAAATTATTCAAAATATAATGACATGAAAGTAGTTTTGAAGGTAAATCTAGTGATATCACAAATCTATATATTTTGTATATACTAGCGGCAAAGTTTTAAAAAGTTGACTGCACGTATTCTAAAACGACATTAAAAAAGAATGGAGGGAGTACTAATTAGATGCTCTCCTCGTTATCTCTACGACTATGTGGGGAAAAAAATGAAAATTCCTACATTAGTTATTTTGGAGTTAAACTTTTTGTGAGTTGAAAGTTAAAATTCGCTATGACGCCATTGACAGACACATCATACAGTGGTAAGGTTTTGGTGAAGAAGAGAGGAACTAGCCCATAGTGTGCCGTCAGGACGCATCCTAACAGCATACCTCTCTTTGTTGCTGCTCCCCTCACCTCCCTCTCTTCTCTCAAATGCACCGCCGCTCTCCTCCCCTCCACTTGCCTCCTTCTCTGGCGCCAACTGTTGCCCTCCTCTCTCTCTCTCTCTCTTCTCCACGCCTGCCACCCTCCATGCTTTCTTCTCCAGCACTGGTCGCAGCTCCGCACTCCTCCTCTACCTCCCCCGCACCCTCTTCCACCACCGACGGCCTACGGCGACCACACAACCTCGCCGCGCTACCCTCTCCCCCTCCCCCGTCGACCCCACCCTACCCAACCTACAATTTACTACACCGCCGCCTCGCCGTGCCGCCCTCCAATGCTGCCCACCGCTGCCACCTGATGCCCTCCACCGCTGGCCACCGCCGAGGGGCACCACCTCCCTGGCCTCCCTCTACGTCCTGAGGACCATGGTGAACTCGTCCAAGAAAGGTCTCAATGGCACCCCCCCCTCATCGAAGACGAGCTATACCGCCGAATCACAAAAAGAGGTATACCGATTATCATTTTCCAGATTTTCACAAAGAAGAAGGGATGGAGACACGATGACAGGGTTGAGGCACGGGAGAGGACGTGCGTCCGTCATGACGTGACCGATGCGGTTGGAATAGCAATACTCAAGTTTTTACATGCATTAAGAAATTAATCTTCTAGACTAAAAAATTAAAACTAGTAATTGATTGTCGAGACCCGAATATGCAAATCTGGACTCTCTGTATATACTGCACAACTCCAGAATCACGCTAGTGTACACAGTTTAACATAGATGAAATATCGACCATATGTATGATAAAATAAAAGATAAACTCAAATATTAATAATTATCAAAGTACGATATTAAGGCCAAACTTACAACCTACTAGCTTGAAGGGCTTAAAATCTAGCAGTGAAAAACAAAAATAAGCGTAGAAGTCATTCGACATGCCCACAAGCAATCGACTAGGAAGCGAAGGCCTAATCCATGAAGTCATTGAAGTATCCTCCCTCTGGTACCTCCTGCTGATATAGCTCCTCCTCAACTGAGCAACAGTGGGCATAAAGCCGTGAGTACTTTGGTACTCAGCAAGTCGTTTGCAATAAATAAGTGCAATATAATATGTAAGGCTTACCAATAGATGGCTAGAAGGATAATTTGCAAAAAATAATATTTTAAAGTAAGTATGGTAAATAGATTGAAATCAAACTTTTAGAAAAAATAGTAATAGATAAATAATCAACAGAATTGAATAAACTACTTGTGAACCTTCCATTCACAAGATAAACCAACAGTGAACTAACCGCTCACTTTGTAACGATAACCAATCAGGCTTTTATGAAAATTCTACCCCTCGTGTGAAATCACCGAGCATTGTCCATAACTGAAAACACAGCTATTCGAATAGTTTTACACTTTGCAGGGATTGCACAATTGTACCCACACGATGTGATAATCCTCATGTTAAAGAAAATCACAACAAGGACTTTACAAAGTTCAACCTCAACTCAATCCCGCTCGCTAGGGTTTCGCATCACACCCCCCTACGCATCATGAAAATCAGCAACCATGTTCATCATAATGGCAAGATTGAAGTTGAAATATCCCAAATTAATCAGCCAGGTTTATCCTGTATTAGACATGTGCTTTGTACGGTAAGGCTCAGATCAATATCGTACAAAGTTAAGTCCTTAATATTACTCAAGCGATACATCCATATCCCTCGAAGTGTATCCATACTTACCCTTTTACTATCACTCGCCCAAGTGAAAAACCCGTTCTGTATAATCAACACCGATGACACACCAATGTCATAGCACATAAATTTTATAACTGTAGCTCCAACCATGATTCAATATCTCATTAAGTCAAATTAATTAATTCATCACATGTGATGATAAACCCACCGTAATATAAGCATGACTAAGCATATTAATCACACCACCTATATGACAACTAATATGATATCACTACATAATTTTCCAACCTATGGTGACAATGAAGTCATGGCATTCAAAGTATCAAGGAGGGATTAATCAATTAGAATAATAACTACTAAGCATAAGGGTTTATAATAAAATAGCGATGCAAGATAACTTAAATCAAAATAAATAAATAATATATTGAAAACTAGGTTCAACATGATTAAAAGACATGACTTGCCTTGGCCTGGCTTAGCGAGAAACTCTAGATCTTTTGGCGATGCTCCTGCTCCTTCGAAGACACGATCTAACAAAAAAGAAAACTATCGAGGCAAAAATAATAAAGTCAAGTAAAATTCAAATTAACTTCAAAAACCTCAAAACTAGAATAAAAAGATAGAGCTCGATTTTAGATAAATTTAGAAAAAAAAGAACAAGGTCAATCGGAGCTAGGACAGAGAAGAATGGGCTCTTGAAAAATTAACTGGTTGGAAAATACTAAAAAATCAAAAAAGTTATTGCGCTGTGGACTCGGTGCACGGAAGGCTGGTTCACGGTGGACGTGGCGTACAGAACAGTGCACGGCCGAACGGTTGCTGATGTGGTGACTGGGCTGACATGGCAGCTGACTGAGCTGACACGTGCCACTAGGGCTAACGTGGCATACCAATGTGGCAGCTGGGCTGGCTTGGTGCTGACATGGCACTGATGTGGCACGGACACATGGCGCTACGTGGCAGCTAGGGCTAAGCTGGCGGCTGACTCGAACGGGAACTAGCGCACGGGCTCACGGCATAGCGGCGCTAACAGGTGGGTCCCAACTGCAGCGGCTCAACTCAAGTGGACGCCGTCCACAGAGTAGGCGAAATGACATGGAGCGCTGGGTGTGGGATGACGTCGGAGTGATCCGACGGCGACGATTGCGATGCATGGGGTGACGCGTGGCGTGGCACGCTACATGAGGCGGTGGCTCGGCATGCGAAGGGTCGCAGGCGCTGGCGCGGGAATTAAGGGGCGTCACTGCGGGCGACGCGGGTGCAGCCAGAGCGAGCGAGGGTGAGGTTCGGCTGACGGCACTGCGATTCACCGATGAGGGCGGCGAGGAGTACTGGACGGCAACGGGGACTCACCGGTGGTGACGAATGATGGCGGCGGATCGCGGGAACGGGCGCAACGTTTGGTTTTGAAGTCATGTTTGAACGGCGAACTCCGGCGACGACTGCGCGAATGCGGCGAATCTCACAGTGAGGCTCGGTGGTGGCTCTGTTATGCGGAAGGCAGAGGCGGCGCACGGCATTTATGCACAGGACGAAGGGATACCGGCTCGGAAACGGTGCGGAGTCTGGGTCAGACACGCACGCTGAGGCGCACGCGGAGCGGACATGGCGGCAGAGTCCCGTGCAGAGATGACGGGCGCACAATGCCAGGTGGACCAGATATGCGGCGCGTGGCATGTCGGCAGATCGGACGGGTGAGCGAGAACACACAGTTGCACAGTGCTGGCGCTTCCCAGTAGCTGACGCGTGGCTCGGGAGGGAGATCTGGCGGTTGGCCTATGGGGTGGTCGGATGGCCGACGCGCGACAGTGGAAGGATCAGGCGACTGCGGGCAAGTGGGTTGGCATTAACAGGAACGAGCCGGCCCGGTATTGCTTACGGGGTTTTTTGGGCTTTCTTTTTCAGAAATTCAAATAAAATAAAAAGTGCTCTAGAAAATAGCAAATCAACCCGAAAAATTCTCAGAAAATTGCCTGAGACACAAGAAATCCAAATAAAATATTTTCAGCAGACGTTAATATTTATTTTAATAAGATTAAATCCTTTTAATTCATAAAAAATTATTTTAAACTTTAATTAATTTCAGAAAAATTTAATTAATAAATTTTATTTTAAAAAACTTTAAAATTTTTTTGAAAATCAAGATGTTACATTGATAGACTACTATAACACAAGTCATTGCTGAAGTCTCCCGGGCGTAACCGTCAATTCCAATACATCCTCGCCATGCTGGCCGGTTCTTGACTTTCCTCGAGTCAACCGTCGTCTACGCCAATGAGACCCCCATGTCCCCCTCACACAAATCTGACACGTCCATCCAGTCCACAAGACCATCTCTGTCGTCCATCTATTCCACGCGGCAATCCCCAACCCCGCGGTTATTAATAGCTGTTTTCCACCCACCTCGTATTACCACGTCTTCCCACACAACACACGCCTCCGGTTAACGAATGAATTGACGGAGACAATGGCTTTATCGGCGAGCAAGACGAGCAAGTCTCTCCTCCTCCCCCTCCTCGTCTCCGTCGTCACGCTCCTCCTCCTTCTCTCCGCCGTGGAGTGCTACGATGGCCGCCACGCCGCCGTCGGGCGCTCGGCCATAGCGCGCCGCTCCCGCCTGGGGAGCCGGCATGTGCACCACCGCCGGACCACGGCGCCGCACCGGTACATGCTCGCAGAGAAGAGCAACTCAACCGGCGGTGTCGGCGCCCACAAGAACCACTCCTCTCCGGCGACGTCCAACCCGACGGCGCCATCGACGACACCGGCAGAGGAGCAGGGGCGTCACCACCGCAACCACAAGCACCGGGTGCGCAACTGGATCATCGGCTTCGTTTGCGGCTCCCTCCCCGGCGTCATCTCGGGGATGCTGCTGTCGGTGCTGTTCCGGCTCGCGCTCAACTGCATCCGCGAGCGGTACCGTACGCAGTCCGGCACGGTGATCTTCACACCGAAGTTGATCAAGCGCGTCAATTACCTCGCCTTCCTGGAGAAGGAGGACGGGCTTTCGTCTCTCGCTGTGATCGGTCGCGGCGGGTGCGGCGAGGTGTACAAGGCGCAGCTCCCCGTGGAGCGCGAGGGGAAGGAGCCCAAGTTCATCGCCATCAAGAAGATCAAGAACCGGGTGGGCGACCGGCCCGGGCCGAACAACCTCAGCGATGAGGAGAGCCGGCTGCTAGACAAGTGGACACGGCAGGTACAGTCGGAGATCCGCACGGTCGGCCACATCCGGCACCGCAACGTGCTGCCGCTGGCGGCGTACGTGCCGCGGCCTGACTGCCACTACCTCGTCTACGAGTTCATGAAGAACGGCAGCCTGCACAACGCGCTCAAGGCGGGGGCCATTGAGGAGGGCGGCGGCCACGGGGCGCTGACGTGGCCGGCGCGGCTCCGCGTCGCCGTGGGCATCGCGGCGGGGCTGGAGTACCTGCACTTGTCCCAGCGACCGCAGATCATCCACCGCGACCTGAAGCCGGCCAACATCCTGCTGGACGACGACATGGAGCCCTGCATCGCGGACTTCGGGCTGGCCAAGGCCATGCCGGACACGCACACCCACGTGACGACGTCGAAAGTGGCCGGCACGCTGGGGTACATCGCGCCGGAGTACCACCAGACGCTCAAGTTCACGGCCAAGTGCGACATCTACAGCTTCGGCGTGATCCTGGTGGTGCTGGCGACGGGGAAGGAGCCGACGGACCCGTTCTTCACGCAGGTGGACGACGTCGGGCTGGTCAAGTGGCTGCGCCGGGTGGTGCAGTCGGGCGACCATGCGGAGGCCATCGACGCCGCCATCGCTGGCGCTGGGTTCGACGAGCAGATCCTCCACATGCTGCGCATCGCCATCTTCTGCACAATCGACAACCCCAAGGAGCGCCCCACCGCCAAGGACGTCCGCTGCATGCTCTCCCAAATCAAGACCTTGTTGGAATTAATCTAATCTTTATTAGTTCGAATCGGTAGTAGAATCAAATCAGGTGTTCGAGTAAAATCAATTTCGGAGGTTTACAATAATGAGAAGTCGAGTCCGACTCCAGATTATAATTATTGATGTACTTTGTAATTTTGATTATAAATAGTGAGGAGTCTACTCCAGAAAAATACAACGATTGAAAGAACCACAAAACGATCTTGTTTATCGAAGTTCTCATACGTCATCATAACGTCGTATTCGAGAACAGAGGAGTTGCGAGGCACTTGAAAGATCGTGAAGAGTTACGACTACCTGAGCTCGTAATTGTAAAAAGCTACAACTATCTCAGCAAGACGACAGATCGACTCCAAGTGCGAAGTCGAATGGAGATCGGACGGTGTCCGAGTAACTACTGAGATAAGATCGAACGGAGCCTCAAGAGATTGTACTCTGCGACTAGAGAGGTTTCGCCCCAACAGACCTAGCAAGTCACTACTACTACCTTAGTAGCGCATGAGTTGACGCAACTTCAGCACGCGTACGTACTGCGTAAGGCAGCGTTTGAACAAGCTAGCTACGGCCCTGTACTCTTCTTCAATTCTGTGTGTGTGTGTGTGGAATAATTTTGCCGGGTCAGCACGTCAATAAGAAACTAAGGATGCCGTGTTCTCTCTGTTTCCCTTGTCAATTTACACTAGTGTGATGTTTGGCGACTTTAGAATGGGTATATTCTTCACGTGGTCATATATCTTGCCTTCTTCGAAAGATATATCCAGCAATATATATATATATATATATATATATATATATATATATATATATATATATATATATCTTATAATATAGGAAGTATCTCACGTAATGGAAGGTATGTACGTGCAGTATATATACCGTAGGAAGTATCTCACGTAACAGAGGGTATGTACGTGCAGTATATGAGTATTTATGATCATCTAGATTGTATGAACAATTTTTCAGAGGTAGTATGTAGATTTTTTTTACATACTCTTTTTTATGTATGTATATGACGGTATTTACAAAATACGTTAAAAACTATAGACTTCCTTGTAATTTTTTCATGTGGTTCACATTGAAGTATCTTATAATTAGTATACGAGTATATCCAAAGTGATAAAGGAGTATTTCAAGTTCGTTTAGATGGTATATTAGAGGTGGGTGTAATTACACCTGGGTGTAAAAAGTATTTTTTCTATATATCACAAACGATTTTCTATATATCCATATCACAAACGGTTTTTGGTTACAAACTGTCTGTGATATTGATATATCACAGATGGTTTTTTGTTAAAAACCGTCTGTGATATGCCTATATCACAGATGATTTTTTCTTATAAACTGTCTGCGATGGTACTTATCACAGACGGTTTTTAGTTACAAACCATCTGTGATATTTACTCCACAGACGGTTTTCAAACCGTCTGTGATACGGTTTTCTGTAGTAGTGTATACACACACACACACCTAGTAACTAGTAACCCCTGGCATCTGTTCGATCCACTTATTATAGGCCGGAAATGCCATTTGAAGCAGTCTGACGCTGGAAAACATCACATGGTTAACTAATGATTCAATCATTCTTCATATATATATTTCCGGCGTCAGACTGCTTCAAATGGCATTTCTGGCCTATAATAAGTGGATCGAACAGATGCTAGGGGTTACTAGCTACTAGGTGTGATGATGGTCAGGTAGCTTGTGCGCGTGCACGCATACTGAGGTGCTGCTCGTTTCAGTTTTTTTTCACTATTCAACAATTCGTCTTTCTAAATTTTTTTAGATTTTTTAGGTTTTTTTGCATTTTTCTTTTTTTCCCGTGTTCCTTTGCATTGTTCGTGATAGGTTAATATATTTTTTCTATTTTTGTATTTTTTTTAAATTTAATTATGCCTAAAAAGTCAAATCAGCTACAGTAAAAAAAGGCAGCTACAGTGAAATTTCAGCCAGAAGCTATCGCTAAAACGAACGCCCCCTGAGATTATGCTTCAATGAATAAAATAAATGAGATGATTTTTTGTTATTTTTAAACGACTTACTAAGATAGATCTTTCGAATTAGTTTATTGGTATTGATTTATTTGCATAAATACTTGTACTAGAAATAAAAATTTATAGTTATAGATTATTAGCCATAGCATAAAAATATGGGGGCGAGCAATCTTGTGGATCGGGTTGCGCCTGGCTTGATACGGAACATGTAGCGGAGATAATGGACCACCGGTCAAGGACTGACCTGATAAAAAAAATTATGTATATTGGACTACAACTTTCCCACTGTTCACCAACTTGTTAGGCCTGCAACTGGAAATGTTTGCAGCTACTGCGAGTGTTTATCTCACTGTGGATAGCATAAAGCAGTTGTAACAAATGGCACGGTTTCCCCTTTTTACTCATCGTGGCTTAGATAAAATAGAGCAATTCACTACATTGCTCCTGCATCTCCATGCCGATAGCAACTATATAGACTGATGCCAGCAATCAAAGATGTGAATAATTTTTAAAACTTTTTTCCTTTAAAGAATTCAAAATCTTTACTCAAATAATTGTGATAGTTATCAAGTTCAGATCACACTAACACACTGAAACAAAAATTAGCAACAATAGCTAACAAAAACTAGCAACCTTTTACATAGGCCGGTCAGATCGCGATTTACAGCCTGATCTAACAGTTGACCGGTCTAACAACATGTCTGGGGTCAGTCCGATCGGTCCTCTGTTCGCAGAACTGAAAATCTTTCAAAACAAAAACTTAAATCTCAAGAAACTTATACAAATCTCATCTAAATACTTACAAATTTTATGTAAAACTTGTTTAAGGTGATAGAAACCTAAATCAATTAAGAATCACCAGTTTTTGGACTCAAGTTCATCAATTTGAATAGAATCGGATTTAGTCACAAGAACACCAAAAACCCTAATTCTTAAATTACTTTTTTCTCATGAGGATCTAAGACATAATGTCTTTTAAATCTATTCTCACATGTTCTAGCAAGATAATATGAGTAAGAGATTGGGCTAAAACTCCCACAAATTAGAAATCACAAATCAAGCATAAGTACGAGACAAGCCAAGCAATAACAAGATTGGGACAAAATTTTTATCAATTTTTAGAGCAGGGCGAAGTTTATATCTCATGGATAATTACAAGATGTAGCTAAAACACTACCCTTACTTCTCTTAAGACCTCTCACTCATAATCATAGAAGAAGACAAGGTCATAGAAGAAAACCTAGCCATAGAATTCTTGAGACTACTATCTCCTCTCTTCCTCTTTAAATATTCAGCACACCTCTTAATAAGTCCAATCCATTAAGTTTACCGGGGAACCCATCAACTCTGCTAACACGGATTTTACACACTCATATACGCTTTTTAAAGTTCTTACAAAGATCAATCCACTAATGCACTAGTTCTTGATCCACACAACCAACACTATCCTAACCCTAAACCATTCCTTTGCATCTCCTCCGCAGCGGTTTTAGTGTAGGCCTCATCTCCGTTTTGGGCATTTTCCAAAAACACCCATGACAAATCTTCCGGGCACCTTCTCTTTACTTCGTCTTTATATTCATCTCAAAGCATTTTGGCATACTTGACTAGCTGTCACGTCTTCACGCATTCAATCTCTCCCGAATAGTCTCTACGTGCATCGGTCTCGTCACTTGGCACACCACATACACCAACTCGTCTCGACACATCATTGTCTTCTCTAGCTATATAGCCTCACTTGGACTTACATGTCTGCTTTGGATCTCATCTCCTTCGTCTAATTCTGGTCCATTGCCTCAACCGCTACGTCCTCTAAACCATCTGCACATCCAAAGATTAAGCAACCATATTGAGCACATGTTGTATGCACTTAACTCACGCTAGTCAAACTCATACATCATGCAATGCAACACGAACCTAACTCACCCTAATCAACCCAAATCGTCATAGTCGATCTGACCAGTGACCACTGACAGTATGTCGGCCAAACCGCCCCGTCCAGACAACCTAAGTGCACCAGCACACACTTTCTAGAATTTCGGTATTTCTCTATCTAATTTTGCCTCACAACTCTATTTTCAATGGGACCTAGTGCAAACTCATCCCAAACAATCATACACAATAGTTTTGTCCAAAACTCCACAAAAGATACCTAGGCCGATCTGATTGTTTATCCCATGCCGGTCAGACCGCCATGTGTATGTTTAGCACAAGACCCATTCAACCGGTCTGACCAACCCTGCAGGGCAATCAAACCGCTCATGCACAGCGGTATGACCAGTAACATTGAAAATTATGGTTCGCTTGTACAACCAAATTATAAGTTAATAAATATACCAATTGTTCGTCATATATTGACCATGAGTACTCTCAAATTCAATTGCCAAGCTTTCTTCCACACTTGCATAGTAGCATGCGCCCTCATTCTTCAGTTACAAAGGAGTACAAATGTAGTCGCAACAACAAATAGAGAATACTAGTAAAAAGAGTCGCTATTGATAATTGCACATATGAGCAAGCAGATCATGCGATGATTCGTTTAACAGCGCAGAATGCAGTCGACTGATGTTCCTGGCTAGGACTTCTCATCAAGTTGATCCATGGTGTTGTCGAAGAAATGATCATCGTCGTCTAGCCGAGGGAATCGGGGCCAGCAAGCCTGACTTGTAAACTCGGTCTGAGCCCGGGAAATGACGTTGTAGCCTGCTCCATCGCCTCCCTTCCATTGATGTCCCCCAGATCGTGTCGCACCTCTGTTATTCGCAACATTGAAACATTGGGTTGTACCTCCATTTCACTTTGCAGCATATCCGAGGCCACCAGCACATTTGGAAAGCTGAACGCAACTGCGAACTCCACCGCTAGTTTGATGATCACTGAGAGTTCTGCTAGCTTGGTGTAAGGGGATGAGGATGTGGTCCATATAGCACATCAAAGCCAGAGCAAATTGGCCATTGCGAATTGCGATCTCTGATGGCTGCACCGACTCCAATTCTGCCTGAACTGGCAAAGATTGCAGTGTCAATATCAAGCTTCACCCAGCCATTCTGCCTGAAAGATTGCACAGGTGTCATCATCACTGCATTTTGCAAATGTCTTCAGTTGACTGAATTGTCTAACATTGAAAGGGTTACAACAAACTAACCTACCTACCAGAAAAGTTCATATGTACCAAAACACTGAACAAACATCTGGCCCGTTTAAGGACACTTCTTGCGTTTGCAGCATGGTAATGAATCTTATGTACTCGATTGGATCTTTCAAATGTCCTCCCTAGATCAATACTTCCAGAGCATGAGTTTATTTCATTCAACTGAGATGTGAAACAATCTTCCTGAGAAGAGAAAATCGATGAAGTAAAGAGAGTGAATCAATTAGAAACAAGCAGAATCAGCAAATGTATTCGCTTTGAGATAAACAAGCTGAAAACAATACCAGGAATTGTAAGTATAGAACATCTTTTTTTTTGAAGGAGGGGAGACCCCGGCTTCTATTATAGAACGAGCTCTTTTAAGTTTCAAGGTACACCGTTTAACCCCCCCCCCCCCCCCCAAGAGGTAAGAATTGTGATAAATCCTAACCATTGATTATGACAGGTTTGTTTTGCCTAATAAAAATTATACCGGATCCTCCCAATTAATACATCACAGCCAAAAGAGGAAAGCAACAATGCACATAATTATCCTTCCTAAACTTAATCACGCATGCAGTCTAGGAAATCAAGGGGAGTCCCTACCAAAGAGGCAACCCCAGCCCATTAATAGTGGGCCTACATGTCAAGGGAATCACAAAAACTTTTTATTTCGGTATTTAAACCAAACATACGAAGTTCCATAATATTCAAAGTAAAAATGAAATGTATCGAAAAACAAATTTGGTACTTGAAACAAAGAAACGATTGTAATTTGAAGTCTCAAACTTCTATTATGTGAAACAGAAATTAAATATGATTCAAATATCCGAAGTAATCCAAAATTTCCATTGTAAATTGAAAGTACAAAAGGACATATATTTGCTTTATAGTCTGAATATTTAAAATTCAATACCATATTTTAAATTTTATGGGTAGAATTTGATCTTTTATTATATTTAGAATTTCAAATGCTTAGTGAGATCAATATGGTGTTAAAAATAAAATTTAATTTTGTACAGTACAATTCAAATTTATAAAATATAGCAAGTGAGACTATTTCACTAAATATTTGCCTTATTGACATCCAAGCTTTTAATAGCAGGTGCAAAAGTATTATTTGTTTCCTTATTTACTATGTATTAATTGACAGTAGTATCTATTACCTCCAATGGGGTAACAGGAACAGTAACCCTTGGATCAATACACAATGGACGGTTCACACTTGGGTGTAGCGTAAAAAAATCCTAATAGGACATCTGACATGATAACTACAAGCAGAAGCTGTTACTGAGCAGAACTACAAGCAGAAGTTGTTGATCATGGATGCTCCAGCTTGTCCCGGGTTGACACCAATTGTAGTTCTCTGCGAGGTTTGGCAACAAATGGCTACTTCAAATTACAGAAAAACAAGAGGGTACAAGAGAGCCCAATTGGTAAATGGTGGGAATCGAAGGGACCAGACTGATACAAAAAGAATTACTTCTATTTTGCACACTACAGGTAACAAATATTACAATGCATATAGCAAGATTATGTCAGAAATGATTTATAAGCCAAAAAAAACTAAACAATAGTGGTTCAGCCTTTTACAAACAACTAGAGTGATTTTTTTCTCTATTATAGATGGGATTGATGGAGATAAAAGCTCAAAGGAAAATAGAAGCAGAAGATCATGGATATGAAAAAACAACCACTTGGGGCCTGGGAACCTTGCTATAACATAATTTTTACATGTCCAGTAGGTAAATAGTAATGAACTAATGACACAACATTGAACTACAATTTGAGTTTGTCGCTACCTAATATTCAAGTCTATGTCTATATCTAATCTTCAATTTGATTTATCATTTTATAGGTTGGTACAGATTTATCATTACCTAGCTAGTTATTTTTTTAGAAAAGGACAACCAACTGCAGGTCAAATATGCAACTAAAAGATAATCCAGTAAGAATAGACTCAGCAAAAAATTTGACACACTAACTAGTGCAGTATGTGATAATTCAACATGAACATGGCAATGTTGTATATTTGAGGTTGCTTTGCCAACAATCAAGCACTCAACTTACAATAATAAACGTATAACAAGAGGTACAAGGTGTATTCCTAGGCACTCTCACTTTTATTGATATACCTTCCAGCATTGTATAATATACAGCCCTTACCCCCTATATATAAGGAGAGGTGTGGTGTCATGATAATAGAATAAGTAATACAGGCATAAACTATGCTAATAGGGCTCATGGGCCAGTTGCCCCTAATGGCCCTAGTTTAGGTAAAGTATCCACACATATCGGTCCCTTGGATGGCTGATATACAAGAGACAACATAATTATGAAAGAAATAGTATCTTACAGCAAATGCAATTCATCAAAACTAGTAGCACTTGACACACCAATCCACAAAGCACCATTCATGTACTCAAACTCATCATAGGCTGAAGAATAAAACAAAAATTTGTTTTTGAACTTTGAAGTATGAAAGCATAGTATGTTGTAGCAATTGATAAGAAAATTGTTGTTATCGTTTGCTTCATCGACATGGCAATAGTTAAGATAATGCATACCTTTTGGTGGCATGTCTTGTATCTGCTTCTTTGGAGGAATCTGTATTTGTTGTGGAACTAAATGGAGTCATCACGAAGAGACTAAAACTTAAATCTATCATCACACTGGATCGATTCGGACGCAGATGCCTTCAAAATTTTAAGCTAGTAGTGAAACATACCGGAAAACTGACTTTGCCAAGCCACGAAATACAGAACCTCTTACAAGTATTATGACTATCGCTTGGTGAGCACAGAGAACAAAATACGACAGCTACAACAACTAGGCATTCCCAATCACAAACTGAAACTATCATGCCAATCACGAACCGCAACTAAGCATCCTAATCAAACAACGAATTAAGATGCTCATTGCAACAGCTACAAGCGTACAGTACATTGCGAGAAATCAGATGGAATTAAAACAGGCAGGGAGATTTGAGCGGTACTAGCAGGAGACTCCGAGGCCAGCTACAGGGGCAGCCGATCATCTGCTAGCAACGAGCAGCATCAGAAGGCATCTTCGCTGTTGTGTTTAACACTTTAACTAGAGACAGCAAGAGAGAGGGATTGTGAGCACAAAACATCCCAGCTGATAACAACTAGTACGTGAACGAAAGGGAAAGTAGCTGCCGTGCAGGACTGACCTGTCGTCCGTCGTCAATGTGACCACTTGCGAGCCCTCTCCCGCAGGCTCAGCAAGGGATTCCGTTGCTTCCGCTGCTCCTTCTTCGAATCCTTGGACGTCCCCCAGGTCATGAATCTCATGATCGCTTCGGTTCTCCTTCATTCGCAATACGGGATGATTGGGGTGTGCGTCCACTTCCTCTTGCAGCATACCAAGCTTCGCCACTTTACTTTCGTCACCAAGTGAAATCTCCTTGAGCCTTGGAAGGTGCTTGATACCAATAATCCCTGATTCCAACCTGCACTTGTCGATATCTATCTTTTCCATCTGAGGCGGGGCGCTGTCTTCAAATCTCACCTCTCTTAGTTGCTCCAGTTCACAAATACGTAGTTTCCTGAGATTTGGAAGTGCTCCCTCTCGGAACACTAGTTTCTCCCCAACATAAGCATTCCGAACAAGACAAAGGAACATGAGGTTGGGCAGCGCCCCAAGTATCTCCACGGTATTTAGTCGGTTGTGCCATAAAAAAAGCCTCACTAACTTCTCGAGACTCCCAAACAGGTTGGACATCTCTCCGAGATATCCTTTCAGGATGAGGGTCCTCAGGAGGGGAGGAGGGGCGGAAACAGAATTCAACCACTCGAGCGTTCCAGTATCAGAGTAGTATCCTACGGCATCCACATAAAGAGATTTGAGGGAAGAGAGCTTTTGAATGGCTTCACCAAGTATCTTGTGTTTTTGCTCGCTGGCCCCTTGTGTTGTCACACTTAATTCTCTTAGCTGCGTAAGCTCCCCTAACTCTTTAATTGCTTTGCTACTAGTTCGCTTGATGTCAACATACTCTAGTACCTGTAACTGCCTCAAACTACCGATTCCTTTCGGTACCTTCACACCGTCTGTTTTAAACCAACAGGTAGAGGTGGCCAAGTGCAACTCAGCAATTCTCATCGCTCTAGTGTCAGGACCAACTAAAGGTGTACATATCTTAGGCAAGCACATTGCATTTGACAAGCACCTTTTAGGGCGATCTAGATCAAAATATGAATAATATGATGCTCTCCTACAACGAAGGCTATGGAGCCCATGAAGTTTACTAATCTCGGTTGGCAGTGTTGCAATATATGTCGAACCCAAGTCCAAAGTCTGTAAACCTTGCAATTTCCCAATGGATCTTGGCAGTGAATAAATATATGAAGAGCCTTTATAGCATTGAAATCGCAAGTATTTCAAGTGACGCAACAATGCTATATTGTTGATATCTTTCTGTGTGATGCTAAATTGTGCATCCTCTAGATCTAAGACCCGTAGCATCCTCCATTGGGGTGAACAAAGTGAAGGCGTCAGTTCATTGGGTCTCTCACCAAATACAGTTAATGATCGAATAATGCTCCAATCAAAGCTTGTCTTTGAGCACTTACTCCCATGGAATGCTATATGGCGGGTGTTCTCCTGTGCTACATCAGTGCCAATGTCCCCAGTCAAGAACACAAAATTTCCCTCTCTAGAAATTGAAACTATGATATCACGCATGATATCATGAACTCGACAACTCTTAGGGGCTCCTTTTATACTCACTCTTGATGGCTAAATCATGCTTCGGTTGGCGAGCTCGTTAAAGTAACATTTTCCGACATCCTTAATGGTCATACCAGCTCTAGCTTTAACAAACCCCTCTACCATCCATCTATCTACCAGACGCTTCCTCTCAATTTCAAAATCCTCAGGAAATATGCTTAGGTATAAAAAGCATGGCTTAAGATGAGACGGTAAGTAGTTGTAGCTTAGGGTCACCATCCTCCTCATTGCTTCGAGGCTTGGGTTGCTCTCGAGCTCTGAGGGTAGCTGCTTATAAAACTTTTCCCAGTCTGTTACCTTTTTGGTGGCAAGCACGCCTCCTATTGTGACTATCGCCAGAGGTAAACAACCACACTTCTTTACTATTTTAGTAACTATGTTGCTCATGTTCTCATCATTTTCCATGTCTTCATTTCTTTTGTTCGTCTTTCTTAGCAGCAAATCTTTGGCATCATTTTCTTGTAGGTGTTTAAGGTGGTAAATAAGTGACCCAGATGATGTGCATAGCTCAGCTAAGCCAACGTCTCGTGTTGTTACTATTATCCGGCTACCTTTGCTGTTATTGCTAGGAAGAGCAATACTAATGATCCACTTCCACGCATCTATGCTCCACAAGTCATCAAGAACAACAAAGTACCTCTTCTCATTTAGCTCTTCCCTGAGGTAGCTGGCGAGGTCCTCTATCACCACCTTCCCTCCAAGTTCATCCAAACGCTTCTTCAATGCTTCATCACCGAAAAGACCTCTAATCATATCTTTGAGCAGCTCCATCCGGACAAACGACAGCGAGACAGTGATCCAAGCACAGCATGAAAAGTTCTTTGCAATGTCCTCTTTACTTTCATAAATCTTCCTTGCAATAGTAGTCTTACCCAGACCGCCCATGCCGACCACCCATACCACCCGAGCAGGGCCATTATTGGCATGGACATCTATAAGCTTAAGCAACTCTTCTTTGGGTTTGGAGAACCCCACAAGTTCAGCTTCATTGATGTTGCTAGCCGAGTGATTGCGAACATCGTCCATGTAGGAATCCATCTCGTCAGTGGTGCTGGAGGCCTCCGTCTTGATCAAGTTGTAGCGTGTGTTTCTGCTGCTCACTTCTTCAACTCTTGCTTTTAGGTTGCGAATCTGGGTGGCGATCCGATGGCGATCTTTGAGCTTCATCAACTGCTGTGACAGGCGCTTGCTTCCCACATGCACCATAAATTCATCAAGGCAATCTTCAATGTCGTAGGACAATTCCCGTACTTGCTCTGCCCAGACCGTCACTAGTTTATCTTTCTTCTTCGTTACTTCAGGGGCTATCAGGAATGCTTGCATCGTCTTTAGCTCATCTTTGATGAACCTGTGAACCAAAGGTTAAAAAAAAGTTTAGGACACCACCCAGTGCCATTCTACAGCTCCATGAACATATTGCCATGTATGGAATCTTATAATGCTGTTAAGTAAAACTTTTGTGTATGTTTCAAGCATTCATAGATCCAACCGGTGTTCCCCTAATTTGAAGTTTAAACAGAAAATGAGGCTGCTGTTGTTGTGGACGCATTTGTTAGCAAAGTCTATACGTGTCGTCCACGGCAACTCGTCAGCAATGGTTCGGCCGTTGCAGGGCAGTCTACAGCACCGGCAATGGCTGGTTGTGACACAGGGCCAGCGGCGACAACAGCAGGACCTGGTTCGGTCACAGCTGCTGCAAGGATGGCAGGGGCGTCCGAACCAGAGATGGATTCCGCATGAGCTATATTTGGAAGTACTTCTTAGCAATTAGTATGCTGTCTTTATATTAGGCAATATATATTGAGAAGAGTTCTAGTATCAAGGGCCTGCTCTTTTCAGCTTCTCAAAACGGCTTTTGGCTTTTGCTATAGTATCTAACTTTCAAACAGCGTATTTTTTTAAGACGGAGTTTACAAGTTAATTATAGTACATGTTAAAAGCCCAATATATCATCTAAAATCGCAAGCGAATATCTCTCTCTGTAATTTCTACCGCAAACAGCTAAAATTCAAAAATTTCAACCAAAACCTAAAAGCCACAGCAAAAAAGAACAGGCTAGTATGATATAGTATTTCCTTGTTAGGAGGGTACCTCTGTTACAAGGGTAGCCGACTGTTTTCTTGAGGAGGCAATAAAGATCATAATTACTCAGTTAACCGGCAAGGTCAGAGCCTCTGCAGCAGGGGCAGAGGGCGATCACGCCATCCCTTCAATCTCTTAGAATTGGGAGGGAAGAAACATGCAGCGCTCACACACCTTTGCTGCCGTGAAGAAAACATAAAGTTCTGATGTTTTGTGGGCTCCCCAAAAAAATTTTAGTTCTGTTTTGATCCTAGTTTGTAATTATGGTTAAAAAGATTGCGAATATTTCCAACAATGAGATGTGGAATACGACCCTCCCATCAGTAAAATCGATTGAAGCCTAAAAAAAAAGGCGCCAGTCTGCTACTATGTGTCGTTATTTACTTTAGTGGGTTGTGCCGTTGCTGATTTCAGATCGGACATGCACGAAGCATGATAAACCTATTTTCGACTTCCTAGATAGCTGTTGTATATGGTGTATGAATTGAACAAACTGTACACATACCAGATCTCCTTCTGGACGCCCATCAGCAAGCTCATCTCGGCGGCAGCGGCGGAGGCCGCCTTGCTGACGGCGCTCCCCAACAGCGACCTCGCCATGCTCAGCACCGTCTCCGCCATCGGTCGATCGCCTCTCTCTTCACGCTCAAAACAATCGGCGCAAAGCTCTTGACGCTATGAGAGAACGATCGGCGCGAAGCTCTTGACGCTATGAGAGAACGAGATACTAGTGCGTGCGCCGAGGCCAGGAGGAGAGCAAGCTATAAATACCATGACTCTATGGTCATGATAATAGAATATGGAAATAAACTAAGTTAATGGGACTTGTGAGCCGGCTGCTCCTAATAGACTAGTTTAGGTAAAATGAGGAGTGATTCCATACTTTCCACTCCTATAATATGCACAAATCTTAAAGCACAACTAAGAAGTAAGTAGCATTAATTCACCCTTAAAGATGATTTAATATTTTGTGCAATTCACTGTTTTAAAAAGTATAGAATCACCTCTCATCCACATATATCGAACCATCAGATGCCCAATATACAACAGACAACATACTTATAAAAGAAATAGTATCTTTAAGCAACCGCAATTCATCAAAACTAGTCGCACTTGATACACCAATCGATAAAGCACATTCATGTACTCAACTCATCATAAGCTGAAGAATACAAAAAAAAAAGGTTTTTGAAGTATGAAAACATAGTACGTTTTGACAATTGATAAGAAAATTGTTGCTATCGTTTGCTTCATTGACATGATATTAGTTAAGATAATGCATACCTTCTGGTGACATGTCTTGTATCTGCTTCTTTGGAGGAATCTGTATTTGTTGTGGAACTAAATGGAGTCATCACGAAGAGGCTGAATTTTAAATCTATCATCACACTGCATCAAAATTTTAAGCTAGATTGTTGCTATTTGAAAGGGATATAGGATTTAGACGAGCAAGGAAACAACAAAACTTAAAAAGAAAATACTAGTAAAAAATGAAGGATGGCCGGAATCACCGGGAAACCGGGCAGGTAATCAGTCAGTTTCTTGATTATTGCGTTTGAACAAGCTAGCTAGGTCCCTGTACTCTTCAAACTCAATTCTCTCCCTCTCTCTGGAATAATTTTGCTGGGTCAGCAGGTCAATAAGGAACCAAGGACCGGTGATATAATAGCGGGAAAGGGACCGGAAAGGAAAGTCACTTCCCCTTGTCAATTTACGCTACTGTGATGTTTGGCGACCTTAGACTGGGTATATTCTTCACGTGGCTATATATCTTGTTTTGTTCGAAAGATATATCCAGTAATTTATACATACGATATATGGTGTAATTACACCTGAGTATAGAAAGATACTTCCTATATATATATATATATATATATATATATATATATATATATATATATATATATATATATATATATATATATATATATATATATATATATATATATATATATATATATATATATATATATATAGGAAAAATGCTTTCTACACTCAGTGTAATTACACCCACCTCTAATATACCACCTAAACGAACATGAAATACTCATTTATCACTTTAGGTATACTCATATGCTAAATATAAGATACTCTAATGTGAACCACATGAAAAAATTGCAAGAGAGTCCATAATTTTTAGTGTATTTTATAAATACATTCATATGCGCACATAAAAAGGAGTATGTCTAAAAAAATATACATACCACCTCTGAAAAATTGTTCATACCACCTAGATGATCTTAAATACTCGTATACTATATGTACATACTCTCCGTTACGCGAGATACTCCCTACGCTGTGAGATACGATATAGGGTGTAATTACACCCGGGTGTAGAAAAGAGGTTTCCTATATATCTTTACTATTTAAAAAGAAGGAGTTGGTGATTGCCGTCACGTTCATCCCCCCTCACTTCTTAACCATTCGATCTTTCTCCTCTCTTCTCAGCCACACGATCTGATTAAACCCTAAAATCCCAACATCACCCCTCCGCCCCCACGCCTACCCCTCGCTCTTCCGCCCACTGCCCCCACGTCTCCTCCTCGCTCTTCCTCCCGCCGCCCCCGCGCCGCCGCCTCACTCTCCCTTCGCCGCTCCCCGCCTCCTTCCCCTTCCCTCCCCACCCCGCGCCGCCGCCTCCTCCCCTCCCTCCCACCTCGCGGCGCCGCCTCCTCCCCTCCTCCCTCCCAAGCGCCGCCGCCTCCACCTCCAGCCCCCCGGGCGCCTCCTCCCCTCCTCCCCCAACCCCACGCGCCGCCGCCTCCCCCTCTCCGTCCCCCGCACCGCCGCCTCCTACCCCCATCCCTCTCCTCCTCCGCGCATCTCCCTCCTCCGCGGCCAAGACTTCGTTCCCGGCGTGGCGCCGATAAGAAGCCGGCGGCGCGCGAGGTGAACGATGGACAGCCGGAAGAGGAAGAAGGCGCCGCAACTCCCGAGTACCGAGCCAGAGGAGCCGAAGCGGTGCTCAAGACGATCGAGACCTTCCCGTTGGTGGTGTTCGCCGGGGAGGTGCGGCACCTGGAGGACCGACTCGCCGACGCCGCCATGGGCCGCGCCTTCGTCCTCCAAGTGGTGATCCCCCACCCCACCCATGGCGGCCCAACTGGTGCTCCTCCTCGTCCTCGCCTACTCCGCCGGCGCCGCCCGCGGGTTCTACCTCCCGGCGTCGCTCCGCCGACTTCCACAAGGTCCCGCCTTTTCTTCTCCTCCCCGCTCTCCCCGCCTCTCGCGCACTTCCTTCAGGTTGGGTTGGTTCTTGATCCGGGCAGTCTTCACGCGCTGAAATTACAAATGAATCGTGCGTTTGTGTTGTTGTGTTGTGGTGATTTGCAGAAGGATCTGCTCGCCGTGAAGGTGGGGAAGAACTGCTTCGCTATTGCTAGTGACCGGAGGTCAAGCGTGCGGCAGCACCGTCGCGACCAATTTCCAGAGGGTGTTCAAGATCCATGACAAGCTCTACATCGGCCTCTCGGCCTCGCCACCGACGCCCGTGACGCTGTGAGACGCAATGATCCCCTTTGGTTGTTTCTTGGTTTGGTGACCGCTGATTCGACGGATTAGGGTTTGGGTTTTTGTGTAGTGGGAGCTAAGTGAGAGGGATTGGTTTGGCAAATGTCGGTTTTCGGATGTGTTGATGTTCTGTTATTTATAATGTATTATTGATACGTACGTGGGTTTCAATAGTGAAGGTGGTAGAGATTTGTTTGTGGGTTTGTGAATGGTAGGATAAGTCGTTGAGATGCTCACATCGTGTGTTCGATGTGTCCGCAGGTTGGGAAGGTTGATTTGCCGTTGTATAAGCATGTAGAGTTGTCGGTTTGGCTAAGATATCTCGAAAGTGTTTGGGGGTTGTGTTTAGTTTTGTTGTTGCTTGGATGTTTGCAGATGCTGGTGAAGGAGTTTGTTGAGGAAGTGTTTGCTTGTTGGATTTCAACCATCATGCTGTTAGTCTGCTTGGTATAGCATATGTTTGAAAGCAGCAGACTGGTTCATGTTTTGCAAAATCACATGCAATGTTTGGCTGATGTCGTTGAGTTTCATTATGTAAACCTACCTTGCTTCACCATACCTTAAATGTGTCCTCCTATCAAGCGCTCAATATGGATCTTTTGTGCAATGTTAGATTATCATCATTGCCTAACACATCTTCTATTGTTTTGATGTTATCTGCAAATGCAATAACCCACCTAACTTAATCACTTCTGAGGCGAACAAAAAAATAATCCTCAAATTTGAGACATGTCTTGTGAAGCAAAAATCTTTTAAACTCAGAGTTATATGCCCACAGTGAGGTGCGCCACCACCAAATGGGCTATTGGATCAGGGAAACATTGTTTTTAGGCTTCATTAGTGTTTTTTAGTGTTTGGCTCAGTTGCTTAGTTTTTTGCATGAATGCTAAGATTTGGGTGGAGGAATACATTGGTTTTAATGCATCCATGCTATTGTGGTGCAGAGCTGAAATATAACTACTTATCAGAAATTTAATATGTAGAAATATTTGGAAGAATTAAACATGTTTAGTTCACACTGCTGTGCTCTTAAAGTGGGACGCTCAATATTATCTCTTAAGTTTGATTCAATATAGACATTCTTGGATTAGTGTATTGTTTGCTTAGAATGAGCATGCTACAAGTTAAAGAGAATATGTGCGGAATTGTTAGCTTGATGTTTGCATGTGCTTTTGGAGTTCTTGAATGTACATGCCTTTGTATGATAATATAACATATCTACATGTCATTAATTGCTTTATAATGCAGACCTTTTCAATTGTTCCAAGTTCTGCTTGGTGTTTAGGCACAAGCTGTATCAGCTGCGAGTGGACACTGGACATGCTTCGGAATGGCTCCTCTTACATCCTTGAGGAAATAGAAGTAAAACATTTGTCAATTAAATTATATCGATTAACCGTTTAATATATGTGGTTTTGGTATTCAGCATTTCACTTTTACATTTTTTTAAAGACTAGAATAAAAGGATATGTATTCCATCTCTCCTTAAAAATCTTAATTTTGATTGTTAGGATTTATTGTTGTACAAACATTCACTGATGCTAATTTTATAGGTGCCTCTACATGGAAGGAGCGAAGCAAATAGAGAACCGTAAAGTAGTTGAATTGGGTGGAAAGGTAATCTTTTTACCTCTTAGCCTAACTCAAAACATTTCAATATCTCAATGCATTCGTTATCACTGCAATGAGCCATTAAGAAGCACCGCACACCATTAAGTGTAGCAAAACCAGCTATGAAGAATCGGTTGAAAAGAGAACAAAGGAAAGTTGAAGAGGTATGATAAATTGATAATCTTGATTGTTTTCATTTATTTACTGGTCAAGCAATCGATCGCCAAAATCGAGATAGTAAAATTGATCCACACATATCAGCATGTTTTTGCATTATTTCTCAGTATTTTGTCTTCCGATCATTTTGTATAAATCCACTTGGCGCGACGTAGCACACAACTCTTTCTAGCAAACAGACTCTCAAACAATTATGGAGTAGGGGATGTGAGCATGAAAATTAAGTTTTCCTTGCGATGTAGATTCTGCTTTTTGGTTGCGATGCATTTATGGGGCCTTATTGTCAATTGTTTCTTTGCACTGAAAATACATGATGAGTCAACTTTTCGACAAAAGGTCAATGATGATGTTCAAGAGGGTGCTTTTCCTTCATATCTGCTTGATTGTGATCAGATGCAACGTGCCAAGGTAAATGCTTGTTCCTGCCAACTGATTGTGAATTTGTGATACATGACACTTCTTGTTTACTATCATTTCTGTATATATTTTTGATTTATTTACGAGTATGAACATGTATGTTTTGTTTAATACATAATGACGTAAGAAAAAGTTGATGTTTATTATTCAGTTTGAGATCATATTTGATAGTATCCATCACTTTTATTTGGTTTTTCGTTGCAACGCACGGGTACCTTACTAGTATATATATATATATATATATATATATATATATATATATATATAAAAGATCGACGATGGCAATCAGAGCGAGTGAATGATTGTGATCCACAACGAAAATCTTTTTAACTAACTTGTTGTCTTCTGCTCTTTCAATCTGTAAAATCACAGCAAAATCAAAAGAAAACAAAGCAAAGCAAATAGAAGGAAGATTCTATTCACAACTGAATTCAAACTCCCTGCTGTGTTCGTGCATGATCGCCGCAACGCTGGTTACAGGCCGTATCGATACCTTTTTGGTATTGTAGCACGGATTAGCAAAAAAGAACTTTTGTTGCAATCGGATCAACCTCCCGTACGTTACAAAGATTTCACAGCCTGCACGCAACTGCCATGCAAAACAATCTCATTACCTTTTTCTCACCAAAACAGCTCACGACCAGATTTATTTTTGTAATCCCGCCGCCACTGCTCCTTGATATCTAGTTGCTATTTTCTCTGGTACGCAGCCGCACTCCTTTGGTTTTTGCTCGGCGCCGCCGTTTTGAAGCCCGCCGCTTGTTTCTTCTTCAAACTCGCCGCACCGCCTCCTTTTTCCTCTCCAGAAAATCACAGCGCAGCACCCAGCCAATAGCAGCCTCTCTGTATCTCTTTTCTTTCAAAAAGCACCATGCAAAGCCACTGCCGCACAGCACATCTTTTTTATCTAGTTGCACTCTGGTTCCTTCCAAAACTCACGGCCACATCACTCATGTATTGATCACTAGGGAAGTTCACGTCACGTGAACATGCATGCAATAAGAATCCACTAATCACTCCTTAATCAAAGATCTAATTACCTTCTTACTCCCAAATTAATATGGTATTTAGTAACTTCCTCAGTTGAAATACCGATAAAAAAACATGATCAAGCAATGTCTAATGTCACGCTAGTACGCTACCTCAAAAACTGCATATGGCTGCAGCCCTCACGCCAATGGCCTTCCGTCAAAATCACTTCGGTCGCCGCCTTTAGTGAACGCCCGCACGCGCCGTATTTTTTCTCCTTCCGAGAATCACTGCCCTATTTTTCCAATCTTTCTTCTCTCGAGAACACCCGCCGCCTCCTTTTTTTTTTTCTCAAAAGCCAAGCCGAAAAAAAAACCATGCACTACTAGTTCTTCCTCACGTTACCTCTTTGTACAAAAACGTGAGTATTTCTTTTATACTACTACGGCCTCCGTTAGCCCTCCTAAAAATCCTCAACCTATTTCAATATATTATTAACCATAATACAACTCATCTTGAGCCTTTTTGCCTCGATCAGGCTTTTTAGCCCACTACTTTTCAAGGGATCCAAAACTCTTCATAACATGGATTTTTTAATTATTTTTACGCTTCCGATTTTTCCAGCTTATTACGTGTCGAAACCTCCAGAACTGCACCTCCTATATCTTTTCCACGTATCATCCACCTTTGATCTTCACGTGCCCAAGCATGACCTCGATCATCTCATAACTCCCTCGATCGTCTGATCTTGGATCTCTCCATCTTAGTCCCGGTCCTCCTCGTCATCGACCACGACCGCCTCCTTGCTCCAACCTGCACATACAAAGATCACAGAATATTTTTCCGACACAAGTTCGTTCAAACTTGGCCAACATCAATCCGTATACGCGTAACACACTATAAGTAATATCATAACCAACGTTGTCAATTATTCATTATTTAAAATAACTTAAATCTGACCACATGGTCTAACAATATATATATATATATATATATATATATATCTCAAGAATGATTGAATTATTAGTTAAACATGTGATGTGATCTAAGGCATAAGACTTTTTCAAATGGCTTTTTCGGCCTATAATGTGTGGATCGAACAGATGCCAGGCGTTACTACTAGGTAGGGGTGAAAAGTGGATATAAATTATCTACGTTAGTCGATTATCGTAAACCTTGCAATTTCCCAATGAATCTTGGCAGTGAATAAATATATGAAAAGCCTTTATACGCTTGAACTCCCAAGTATTTCAAGTGACGCAACAATGTTATATTGTTGATATCTTTCTGTGTGATGCTAAATTGTGCATCCTCTAGATCTAAGACCCGTAGCATCCTCCATTGGGGTGAACAAATTGAACGCACCAGTTCATTGGGTCTCTCACCAAACACAGTTAATGATCGAATAATGATCCTATCAAAGCTTGTCTTTGAGCACTTACTCCCATGGAATGCTATATGGCAGGTGTTCTCCTGTGCTACATCAGTGCCAATGTACCCAATCAAGAACACAAAATTTTCCTCTCTAGAAATTGAAACTTTGATATCACGTATGATATCAAGAACTCGACAACTCTTAGGGGGCTCCTTTTATACTCACTCTTGATGGTTGAATCATGCTTCGGTTGACGAGCTCGTTAAAGTAACATTGGATGATATACAAGAGACAACATAATTATGAAAGAAATAGTATCTTACAGCAACTGCAATTCATCAAAACTAGTGGCACCTAACACACCAATCCATAAAAGCATCATTCACGTACTCAAACTCATCATAGGCTGAAGAATAAAACAAAATTTTGTTTTTGAAGTATGAAAGCATAGTTTGTAGCAATTGATAAGAAAATTGTTGCTATCGTTTGCTTCATCGACATGATATTAGTTAAGATAATGCATACCTTCTAGTGACATGTCTTGTATCTGCTTCTTTGGAGGAATCTATCATCACACTGCATCAATTCGGACGCAGATGCGGTCAAAATTTTAAGCTAGATTGTAGCTATTTGAAAGGGATATAGGATTTAGACGAGTAAGGAAACTGCTGGGAATCTAGGACTCTTGATTTAAAAGTTCTTATCTCTAGTGGACACCTCACCACCCCCTATAAATAGAGAGCCATATGGCTAGATTTGTAATCCAATGAATTGAAAGCAATAAAGAAAGTCCAGGAGTTCTCTCTACCTCTCTCTGTGTGTTCAATTTATTATTCTGTCTTCTGTGATTGATTCGTTCTTGTTCTAAGTAGAGGAATCGCTCGGACTGGTCGCCAGCGAGGGTTTCTCACCACGTTATCAGCACGAATCCTCTACGGTGAACGAAGGTAATCATCGAAGCACAGATTGATTTTCTAGTTCGCTTTGAATTTACAATTTTTTTCACGTTCTAGATTGATTGTCTACAGTGCAAATTCGCCCTAATTTACCGCGAGCAGACCTGAAGTCGCCGGTACAATGTCGATCGGTAAATTGCATGCAAGGGTGGATGTCGATTGCACTGTAGACTGATCAACCGTAAGCAGACTTGAAATTGCCGACGAAATCGTTGATCGGTAGATCACATACATCAAAATTACAAATTGAAAAAAAAACAGATTGGGCGTCGCCAACGACCATGAAGCCCGAGCCGACCATCGCCTCCCACATGAGGCGCCGCCGCGCCCGCACGCGCGCACCGCCGTCGACACCTCAGCTTCCGCGCCCGCATGCGCGACGCGCCGCTGTCGGCTTCACCGTCCGCGCCCGCATGCGCGCGCCGCCTTCAGCTCCTAGGCTCCTGCGCCTGCACGCGCACGCCGCGCCGCCTCCGGCAACCGCGCCCTGCGTGGCGCCACCGACTTGGCTTCGCTCGCACCGGCGAGCGCCGCCGCTCGGCCCGTAGGTCGCGCCGCCACTCGGCCCGTAGGTCGGCCCGAGTCGACACCGCGTGAGCCGCCGCCTAGGGAGCCGTGCCCGAAGACACCGCCAGTGGAGCTACGCCGGCCGCCTCCGCCGCCGGGGACCCAGCGCCTGTGCCGCCGCCCGCACGCATGCTACGCCGGCCCGGCCCCGTGCCGTCGCCGCCGCCGCGGCACCCGCCCACCCGCCGCGCTTAGGCGCGTCGCCGCCCGCCGAGCGCCGCCACTACACGCTCCTGGACTCTCCCCGCCGCCCACTTGCGCCCATCCGCTCGCCGCCAGACCCTATGGCGCCCCCACAGGGGTAGGGTTCAAACCCTACCCCTACTCCTCTCTTGAGCCGGCCGGATGGGCCTCCTGGGCCAAATAGGCCACATGGCCCAAGGGAAGGGGGCAATCAGGCTGAAGAAAAAGAGGGGTGGGCCGGCGCCGGAAAATTGCAGAAAGACCCTACAACCCCGAGAAATCATCGATAAGCCCTCGGGTTTTACATTTTAGTCCCGTATTTTACAAAAGGGCCTTGGTAGTTCTGCAAATTATGGAAAGGTCCTCAAATTTTTGAGTGGGTCCAGAATTTTGCAGAAAACCCCTTGGAAAATCAGAAATTTGCGCAAATATTTCTCTAAATTGAAAATTTACGTATAGACCCTCAAAAATTGCAGAATTTGCTGAAATTTTATATTCTAGCATAAAAGGGCCTTGGGAATCCGATTTTTGAATTATTTTCAGCATTTGAAGCTTATTTATTTATGCCATTATTATTATCTGCATTTTCTGTATTTAATTATTATTTTTATTAATTGTAATTATTTAAATTGCTTTTAATCACCAAAATTAGCAATAAAATTATGAAAAATGCGTGAAAAAAATATGAAGCATTATGAGAATCTATTGTACCATTTATTTACCCGTAGTAAATTATTTTAATACAAGTTTACCTGCAGTAAATTTATTTGTTCCATTCATCACATGCAGATGACTGGCATCACGAACCGGGAGTTCGAAGAGCTTGCCCAGCATGGCAAGAACTATCTGACATGGGCATCCGATGTTGAGATAGTACTTGGATCTAAGAAGCTCCGCGCTGCTATTGGGCTTGGCGGACGGCATGACGCCAAACCCACACCTGAGGAGAATGATCAGGCACTTCATTTTCTCAGGCACCATCGCTGCATTACTCTCAAGAATGAGTATATGGTGGAGAAAAACGCGTTAGCACTCTGGACCGCACTCAAGAAGCGGTTTGAGAGGCTAAAGTACACCATTCTTCCTCAGGCAGAGCAGGAGTGGATCGGACTAAGGTTTGCCGACTTTAAGACGGTCGGGGAGTACAATTTTGCCTTGCACAGGATTTGCACCAATCTTCAACTTTGTGGCAAGCAGATCACAGATGAGCAGAAGATCGAGAAGACTCTGTCCACCTTTCACCCCAATACTGTTCAATCTGCCCACAATTATCGTCAAGACGACTACAAGGAGTACGCCAAATTGATTGATATGATGCAGGTTGCGGAGGCTCAGGACGAACTTCTTCGCAAAAATTACGTCACTCAGCTACCAGGCAGCTTCGCTGGCCGTGAAGCCAACGTTGAGAGTTACAAGGTGCGAAAACCCTTGATGAAGAGAAGGGAGAAGAAGGGTAAGGCCGTTGCCCAGAAAGGCATGTCAGATGCTCCAAGTAACAAAAAAGATAAGGAGAGTGGTAAAACCTATGGTCAGTAGAACCAAGATTGCTACAAATGTGGCAAGTGGGGCCATTGGTCGCGGATCTGTAAAGCACCGCAACATTTCATTGATGCCCACTAAGCCCAGAAGAAGAATGGCAAAGGGCAGCCTGAAGCTCACTTTGCAACGGTTAAGGTGGAGCATCTTGAGCAGCTGCCTGATTTGATGGAGGTTGAGTCCATCCCGGCAGCAGCACCCCCTTACGACCTAGTGACAGCCACCTCCATAATTTCTCTCGAAGAGAATATCACTCCTGAGAAAATAGCCGAAGAAGTCTCTATTTTTCTAGGTTATTCAGTCTGATGCACAGAATGCATTAGACTTTAATTGTCATTTATTTTATGTTAAATGGACAAGTTAGAACTTGCATGGATGGTACTTTAGTTTTATTTTCTCGTAATGGTTGAATGATTTTAGAATAATTTATTCATTTATTCAGTTTATGATGGCATAATATGTCCTGATATTTGTGTACTTTATTTATATGCTGTATGTATTCTAATACATATTAATAAAATACCTTATATTAGAGCACGTGTGGCGCCCTATGGAGGAAGTATACCTTGCCGACAGTGGTACCACGAATATCATTTTAAGAGAGACTAAATATTTTCAGTCGATTCGTAAGAGCAGTGACAGCCTTACGACAATCGCCAGAAGCGATGCATGTATAATTGGTTTCGGAAGAGTCACAATTATACTTCCCATGGGCACAACTTTGATCATTGAAGACGCATTATTGTACCCAGAATTGACTCGAACTCTCTTAAGTTTTAAAGATATTCGCGCCAATGGTTTTCACGTTAAGACTGAAGAAGAGTATGGTAAGGAATACCTGCTCATCACGAAGCGCGAAGAGAATGGCAAAAGGGTATTCAAAAAACTTCCTTCACTAGAAACTGGGCTATATTATACCAACATTAAGACGCCTGCAGCATACACTGTCATGAATACAGTATTTAGAAGCTCTGAACTATTCTCTTTAGCATGACAGATTAGGCCACCTAGGTCTTAGGATGATAAGAAATATAATTAACAATTCTCACGGGCATAATATTAATGTGAAGAATTTCCTGAATCATGAAGATTTTGTGCGCTCTGCATGTGCCACCGGGAAATTAATTATTAGACCCTCCACTCTGAAAGTGAAGGATGAAGTCCCTGCATTCCTGGAACGCATCCAGAGAGACATTTGCGGTCCTATTTAGCCCATCTTATGGCCATTTAGGTATTTCATGGTGCTCATTGGTGCTTCCTCAAAGTGGTCATATATGGGTTTATTATCCACAAGAAACCATGCTTTCGCCAAATTGATCTCACAGATCATTCACATCAGAAATGTGTTCCCTGATCATCGCATCAAGTCCATCAGAATGGACAATGCCGGAGAATTTACTTCAAAGGCATTTGATGATTATTGTATGGCGATGGGGATTGCAGTTGAGCATTCGGTACCGCATGTTCATACTCAGAATGGTTTTGCAGAGATTTTAATCAAGAGAATTAAATTTATTGCCCGACCCCTTTTGGAGAATTGTAATTTGCCAGCTACATGTTGGGGACACACAGTCTTACATGCAGCTAATCTCATCAATTTTAGACCTTCGGCCTACAACATCCATTCACCTATGCAACTAGCGCAAGGGTCACCACCAAAAATTTCTCATCTCAGGAGGTTTGGATGCAAGGTTAATGTACCGATACCACCTCCGCAGTGAACTGCAATAGGCTCTTTCTGTAAGACTGGGATATACATTGGTTATGAGACTGCATCCGTAATCAGGTATTTGGAACCCATGTCGGGAGATTTGCATACCGCCCGTTTCTCTGACTGCATTTTTGATGAGGAAGAAATCAACCCCTTGATGAAAAATGTCGGGAAATCACGTGGGAAGCCACGGGAATTCCTGCACATGACCCGCGCACTAGTGAAACTGAAAAAGAGGTCTAGAAGATCATCGACTTGCAAGCATTAGCAAACCAACTGCCCGATCACTTTAGTGATTTGAAGAGCGTGACTAAGTCGTATGTGCCTGCACGCAATACACCGGAGAGGGTTGAAATACCAAAGAAAATTGAAGGTATCCCTAATCCCGTCCAGCGGCCTCAGAATAAAAGGACGAGAACTCCGGCTCCTCGAATCCCAAGTAACTGGGGACGCCTGACGAAAAAGTATAAGAAGGACTTATCACAACCGATCACCGAAGTCCCCTAGAATGAGAAGGGGAGCCAGTTGAGACCTGGCACAAGTATGACACATGTTGAAAAGGACATACCAGATCTGAATATCCCCATCGGCATGGATGTATGCGCACACATCGGAGCCGAAAAACTAAAGTGACTTGCCATTGCAATTGAAAGAAGCGATGTGCAAGGTGAAGCTCCAAAAGAAGCAATCGCTTCAGAAGAAGTAACTCATGAAGAAATAGCTATAAATTATGTGCACACGGGAGAGTCCCTGAACAGGACAACAGCCAATGTTGATATCTACTTCGCAAAGAAAATTACCACAATCATTAATCTTGATCCCGAACCCGCATCGCTCACTGAATGTAAGAAAAGATCAGATTGGGAAGATTGGAAAAAGGCAATAGCAACTGAATTGCTATCTCTGAACAAAAGAGAGGTGTTTGGGCCCGTGTGCCGCACACCTCCCCATGTGCACCCTGTAGAGCACAAGTGGGTATTTGTTCGAAAGAGGAATGAAAGAAACGAAGTAGTGAGATACAAAACAAGGCTGGTAGCACAAGGTTTCACTCAACGTCCTAGAGTTGATTATGAAGAAATCTACTCCCCAGTCATGAGTGGAATTACCTTTAGATACCTTTAGAAATGAAACTTATGGATGTTGTGACTGCATACCTTTATGGTAACTTGGATTCAGAGATTTATATGAAAGTCTTTGAAGGAATACCTCTCCTGAACCAAGACAGAACAAATAGAAATCTGTACAGTGTGAAGCTTAGAAAGTCTTTATATGGACTAAAGCAATCTGGTAGAATGTGGTATAATCGCTTAAGCGACTTTCTCTGCAAGAAAGGCTACACGAACAATGAAGACTATCTTTGTGTGTTTATACGACGATCCTAGGATGGATTCTGTATAATCTCAGTGCACGTAGATGATCTGAATATCATTGGGACAGTGGAAGATATAAAAGAAGCAAGCTCCTATGTGGAGTCAGAATTTGAAATGAAAGATTTAGGCAAGACTAAGTTTTGCCTAGGCCTGCAACTTGAGCATGTCCCTGAAGGAGTCTTGGTACAACAGTCGACCTACATCCAGAAGGTGCTAGAAAGATTTGGTTTTGAGAAAATATTCCCATCAAAAGTACCGATGATCGGGAGATCTTTACAGCAAGAAAAAGATCCTTTCCGACCTAAGGAAGGGGGGGAAGTCCTAGAACCGGAATTCCCATACTTGAGTGCAGTTGGAGCACTCATGTACTTAGCAAATTGCACTAGACCGGATATTGCTTTTGCCGTGAACCTGTTAGCAAGGTATAGTGCAGAGCCCACCAAAAGGCATTGGCAGGGCATAAAGAATATCTTCCGATATCTCTAAGAAAGTAAGGACCTTGGATTGTTTTACAGAAAGAATTAAGATCTGAACTTGATTGGCTATGCAGATGCTAGGTACCTGTCTGATCCGCATACCGCAAAGTCACAAACAGGCTATGTATTCCTGTGTGGTGGAACTGTAATTTTCTGAAAATCGTCTAAGCAAAGCCTTGTAGCTACCTCGACGAACCACTCAGAAATAATAGCGCTATGTGAAGCCTCACGTGAATGTACTTGGCTACGCCGAATGGTTCACCACGTCCAGCAGTCATGTGGGATGAACATTGTACAAACCCCCACAATTATCTATGAAGATAGTGCCGCTTGCGTTGCATAAGTACAAACTGGCTATGTGAAAAGTCATCTTACAAAGCATATCAACCTCAAGTTCTTCTATGCTCATGAATTGCAAAAAATGGACGAGATTGAAGTACTGCATACTAAGTCTTGTGAAAATCTAGTAGATTTATTCACAAAGTCACTCCCCGCATCTAGCTTTGAAAGGTGCGTGCGAGGAATTGGTATGATGAGACTTAGAGAAGTGCAGAATTCAGGGGGAGAATTCTCTCAAGCCCGTTAGTGAATCATGATCCTGAAGATCAAGTACCCAAAGAATAAAAGTCCTAAAGACTGAATGATGTTAGGTGAATTGTACTCTTTTTCCCTTGACGAGTTTTCCTGAAGTTTCTCGATCAAGGTTTTTAATGAGGCAATTTGTGCATCGCAGCATAACATGCATCATGTACTCTTTCTCCAAAATTTTCCCACTAGGTTTTTTTTGGAGTTTTAATGAGGCATGAGTATGTCGGGTGAGTGCCCAAGGGGGAGTGTTGGGAAACCAGAACTCTTGATTTAAAAGTTCTTATCTCTAGTGGGCACCTCACCACCCCCTATAAATAGATAGCCATATGGCTAGATTTGTAACCCAATGGATTGAAAACAATAAAGAAAGATCAGGAGTTCTCTCTACTTCTCTCTATGTGTTCAATCTATTATTCTGTCTTCTGTGATTAATTCGTTCTTGTTCTAAGTAGAGGAATCGCTTGGACTGGTCGCCAGCGAGGGTTTCTCAATAGAAACAACAAAACTTAAAAAGAAAATAATAGTAAAAAAATGAAGGATGGCCCGAATCACCGGGAAACAGGGCAGGTTACTCTTCTTCCTCAATTCTCTCTCTCTGGAATAATTTTGCCAGGTCAGCCGGTCAAAAAGGAACCAAGGACCGGTGATATATAGCGGGAAAGGACCAGAAAGGAAAGTCACTTCCCCTTGTTAATTTACGCTACTGTGATGTTTGGCGAAGATGGGTATATTCTTCACGTGGCCATATATCTTGTCTTGTCGAAAGATATCCCTAGCAATTTATATATATATATATATATATATATATATATATATATATATATATATATATATATATATATATATATATATATATATATATATATATAACACCTCGATCCATCATCCCAAATTAGTCTTTGTAAAGGACTTCTAGTAGTACCTTCTTTGTTCTTGAGACTACCAATAAGAAGCAGTCAACAAACGAATACAAAATATTTGTGATAAACCAACTATTTTATATTGCAAGTAATCATAACATAAACAGACTATGGGATCCATAACTATAGAGACCCACCACCACGGGCTCGTGAGTATACTAGACCAAACGGCGAGCCACAAAAGTCTTAGCAAGAAACTAAATATATACGCTCAGTGTGTAACTAGGTAGTTCTTTCACATATGTAGTGCAAAAGGACTACTCCCATTCTATGCATGCTGTCAATCTGGATCACCCCAAAAAGAACAAAAAATGAGGATGAGTCCGAAGATTCAGCAAATACAAAATAAAACAGTAACAGATGTGCGTAACATTCTATATCCAAAACAAATGCTTCCATTCATTTTCATATAACCTCTCTCATTTTCATCAACCCTTATTTATGCATTTGCTACTTTTCTATATCGCCATGCAAATGCGTATGCTCATGCACATGTCTTTCTTTTCTTTAGCTTATACCGGTATAGCGGAATAAGCACCCGTCGATGTTCACTCAAGCCCGCCCTCTTTCATGCAGGGACCTCAAGCCCATCCTCTTTCATACGGGGACCTCAACCTCTACTCCCGTGGAGTGTCTATCGAAATAGATTTTTTTCACTCCCATGGAGGGTCCACATAGAGTAGACCATAAATGCCACAGAAGCTATCTATTTTTATGACATGAATGCATGCAATATAGCTTCTCTAAATAAACATACCAACATGTCATATTCTATTAACTACTATTTGGTAACATAGTAGCATCAACAGTCTATCTCCTGTACCATTGCTCATCATTCATCGTTATGTTAATATGTAAACGAAATTAGACAACTCACAACAACATGGTAGATGGTGCATCAATAACAATTTCATAGCAATCGCTACCCGAATTTATCGTTTTACCATGCACTTGCCTGATCAATCCCGTGGGTGATATGTGGACGACACGGATCCCAAACCTCCACCTAAACAAGTATTAACCATTTTAATTCATCGCTAATCTTTCTCTAAATATATACTAATTAACCTTACTTCAATTTGTCATCTACTGATTAATATCGTCAAATGCTACTACTACCCTAGTACCTCTAACAAGCAGCACTACTTCCCTTTCTCCTTCCATGAATCTAACAAGATCAACGGTAACAGCAGCAATTCACCGTCCAAGTATCCATCCTAATAAACGACATTTTAATGGTTACACGAATCAATCCTAAAAGTTGACATAATAGATTCTACAGGAATCGATGAATAAACAAAGAAAAGGGTTTTCGAAGCGTTATCCTAACCCCGAACAATTGGATCGGGGCACTACCTGATGTTCCTTGGCCAAATTTGATGGATCTGGCGACGGAGCAGGCTTTCCTTCTTTTCTTCCCTTTCCTCTTCTTTTTTCTTTTTCTTTTATCCTTTCTTCCTTTTCCTTCCCTCTTCCTCTTCCTTTTCCTTCACGTCGTCGGCTTCCTCCTCTGTTTTTCTTTCTTCTTCTCTCCTTTTCCTTCTCGGCCGCCCCCTCCTCTTCTTTCTTCTTTTTCCCCCTCTTTTCTTTCTTCCCTCACTGGCGGCTCCACCCTTTTTCTTTCCTTCGGTCGGCTCCCCCTTCTTCTTTCCTCTCTTCCTCCCCTCCCGTCCCGCCTCAGCCTCACTCCCGGCCGCCTCCTCTCCTTCCCTCAGTCGGTGGTTCCTCTCCGTCCTCTCCTTAGCTGGCCAGCTCTCCACTCCCATGGAGAGGTTGCAACAGAAAGGGCGGGAGGCAAGGCGTAGGCGAGGGGCGACAGCGATAGCGCTGGAGGGTGACGGTGGCGGTGTCGTAGGGTCAGCACGGGGGAGAAGCAGTGAGCGGTAGCAGCAATAGTAGGAATAGGGACGGCAATGCTGGCGGCTAACTGACGATGGCAGTGTCGCAGTAGTAGGGGTGGCTTTGACCGGGCCAGCTAGGCCTTGGGCCTAGTATTACAATATATTTGAAGAATGATTGAATGATTAGTTAAACATGTGATATGATCTAAGGCATCAGACTGCTTCAATTGGCTTTTCTGGCCTATAGTGTGTGGATCGAATAGATGCTAGGCGTTATTACTAGGTAGGGGGTGAAAAGTGGATATGAATTATCTATACTATCCAGCTATCATATTTGTATAAAAAATATGGATACGAATATGGCATGAACTTTTACCATCCAAAATATTATTTTATCCGGACTATCTATATTCGTATTCGACGAAGTAATATGCATATTTTATTATAATATGACTAATTAGTTGGACAAGTTTTATTTAATTGAATATGAATTCATGTTTCTTTAGGTCAAATAAATAAATTAGAATGATTAAGCATGATTGTACGAGGAGAAAATGTCATTGATGTCTTCATACTACATAAGTTATGAGCATATCTGGATCCGACCGAATTGAGTAGATATTCAATTTGAATTTGTATCTAATATTTGTCCGGTCTGTATTCATCTTCGACCTTGTATGATTCGTATTCAAATTCGAGAAAAACTATAGATACGAATATGATTTGAGCACTATCCGATCTATATTCGATCCATCTTCACATGTACTACTAGGTGATGATGGTCAGGTAGCTCGCACATGTGCATGTATACAGAGATTAAAATTCTTTTGTTTAGCATTTGTTTTAGCAAGTATATACTTAAGATCAGGTAGGGCGAGTTAAGGAGACGAATGATTTCATAAAATCTTTCCTCTAGTATTAGCAATACAAAGTAGCACAAAACACAAACTCACAAGTTTCACAAAAGCTAAGAATCAAAAGGCACAAGATCACCTGAGACTTTCAATCTCACTAGCTTGAATGCTAGCCAGGGGTAGTTGGATCGCTCGGTTAGTCTGACTGCAAGTGTCACCAGTCTGATTGGGCCTGAACAGTCTGACTGCTTGCATTACTACAGAAAGCCTAATACTAGACGTCAAATCACATACGGTTTTGTGAAACTGTCTGTGATGTACACTATCATAGATGGTTTTAATTTGGAGACTGTCTGTGCTGCTACAGGAGTATCACAGACGGTTCTTACCGATAAACCGTCTATGATACTAGACTATCACAGATGGTTTTTAGTTAAAAATCGTCTGTGATAATCTGGAATATCCCAGACGGTTTTTACTGAACAACCCTATGTGATATTACAGATTATCATAGACGATTTTTAACTAAAAACCGTCTGTGATAGTTCAGTATCGCAGACGGTTCATCGGTAATAATCGTCTGTGATAATCCTGCTATGTATTTATTATGTCGCTCAGACCGCATCTGTCTTCATTTCGATCCAGATCTAGCCGGTGCTGCAGCTGGAGACGGCAGGGCTTTCAGGCCATTTAATTTGGTAGAAGGAGGTTTTATTTGGCAGGAGAGTTTTGAAGATTTATTGTGTTCTTAGTTGCCTTAGATATGGTTAGTAATAAAATTTATTTTTGGTTGCAATATCAAAATTTTGATCTAGCTAATTAATTTTTAGTAATTGTTATATATATATATATATATATATATATATATATATATATATATATATATATATATACATTGAAGATCTAGCTAGTTTAGATTTAGCTAGCTAGCCTCAATACATGTGATATATATATGTAGTAATAATTAATTAAATTAATTTTAATACTAAGTTGTTATATATGTGCATAATATGGGACCGAAGCTAGATGTATACCGCAAACCATGTGAGTGAAGAGTACATTAATGGCGTGTCTGCTTTTACAAGAGCTACCAAGGAGGATATGTTGAATAAGGGGGTGGAATATATGTATTATCCATGCACTGACTGCGAGAATTTAAAGATGTCTAAGAATCGAGAGCAGATTGAAGCGCACTTGATTTGGAGGGGTTCCAAAAGAGGTATACGTGTTGAACCTGTCATGGCGAAGTCAATAATATACCGCCGGATGACATCACCGGTGAAGTCAATGATATGCCACCGGATGACATCGTTGGTGAAGTCAATGATATACCACCGGATGACATCGCTGGTGAAGTCAATGATGTGCCGCCGGATGATGATTGTGGTTCGGATTCGGATAGACTGCACGATGACAATCTGGATCAGATGATTCATGATGTAGAAGAGAACTATGATGAGAGAGTGTATATTAAATTCCGAGGCTTGATGGAGGACTCAGAGAAACGTTTGTTCACGTACTGCAGGTCAAAGTATACGAAGTTGTTAGCTGTGCTTGAACTGTTGAAATTAAAGGCAAGCAACGGTTGGTCCGACAAGAGTTTCACGGTGTTGCTATGTCTTTTAGGGGACATGCTTCCGGAGAGAAATGAGTTGCCTAAAACTATGTATAAAGCCAAGAAGGTTCTTTATCTATTGGAAATGGAAGTAGAAAGAATACATGTATGTCCGAACGACTGTATCCTCTACCGTAAAGAGTATGCAAACATGCATGTCTGTCCGGTGTGCAACGCATACCAATACAAACGTAACAATCAATCAGATGATGATGGTGAGGGAACAGAGGAGAAGAAAGGACTTCCTGCAAAGGTAGCATGGTATCTTCCTATAATTCCCCGTTTGAAGCGGTTTTTTGCGAATTCAAAGGAGGCAAAACTGCGCGATGGTACTCAGAGGAGCGCAAGAAGGATAGAATGCTGAGACACCTTGCTGATTCCACCCAGTGGAGAAACATCAATAGGTGTTTTGCAGATTTTGGTACAGAACCGAGGAATATAAGGTTTGGATTGAGTACAGATGGAATGAATCTTTTCAGTAGCATGTGTAGCCGACATAGCACTTGGCCTGTGACTCTCTGCATCTATAACCTTCCTTCTTGGTTGTGTATGAAGCGAAAGTATATTTTGATGTCGATACTTATCCAAGGGCCAAAGCAATCTGGGCATGATATTGATGTGTACCTAGCACCATTGGTAGAAGATCTAAAAGTACTGTAGAACGAAGGGGTACATGTATGGGATGCATACAAACTAGAGAACTTCACTTTGCGCTCCTTATTATTTTGCACCATAAATGATTATCCTGCCCTTACTAACCTGTTGGGACAGAGTGCAAAAGATGTCAAAGCTTGTACTCACTACTTAGATGGTACCGAGAGTGTGTGGTTGAAACACTCATGTAAAACCGTGTACATGTGTCACCGCTGGTTCCTTCGGAGGGCTCACCCATACCGCAAGATGAAGAAACAATTTGACGGAGAGAAGGAGGACGGTTCAGCTCCAAGGCATTTAAGCAGAAAAGAGATTTATAATATGGTTAAGGATTTAGATGTTGTCCTCAGAAAGGGACGAAAATTGAGGGCTCGTGAGAAGAACATCTAGAAGAAGAGATCAATATTTTGGAACTTATCTTATTAGGAGTACCTAGATGTTCGACACTGCATCGACGTCATGCACATAGAAAAGAATGTATGTGATAGCTTGATTGGTCTCTTATTGAACATTCGTGATAAAATAAAGGACGGCGTCAACACACGGCTTGATTTGGCTGATATGGACATCAGGCCTGAGTTAGCACCGACAAAAATAGATAATGGACGAACGTACCTCCCCCTGCGTGTTACAGTCTATCCAAGGCCGAGAAAATAGAACTGTGCCAGTACTTGTATGGTGTCAAAGTTCCATATGGTTACTTCGGCAATGTGAAGAAACTTGTTTCGATGTAAGATTTGAAGTTAAATGGCATGAAGTCTCATAATTGTCATATGCTGATAACACAGATACTCTCTATTGCAATTAAAAATATTTTACCGATTAAAGTTCGAGAGACAATCCTGAGGCTATGCTATTTCTTTAACACAATTGCTCAGAAGGTTATCGATCCCGGAGGACTAGATGCTCTGCAGGACGAGGTGGTGATGACTCTATATCATCTTGAGATGTATTTTTCTCCTTCGTTTTTCGATATCATAGTCCATCTTATTGTTCATGTTGTGTGGGAGATAAAAATATGTGGGTCCGTATTCCTACGTAGCATGTACCCGTTAGAGAGGTTCGTGGGAATTCTTAAGTCCTTTGTACGGAATTGATCTCGACCGGAGGGCAGCATCATCGAAGGTTATGCAAGCGAAGAGGTTATTGAGTTTTGTGTCGATTATATGGATCAGATTCAACCGATAAGTGTGCCTCAATCTCGTCATGAGGGGAGGCTCAAGAGTATCGGAACTACCGGAAGGAAAACAATCACTCCAGATATAGACGCGTATGCTTAAGCCTATTTCACGGTCTTGCAAGACATGATTGAAGTGGCCCCTTATGTCGACCAGCACAAGGATGTGCTTCGGCAACAGAATCCGGAGCGGCCGGATGTTTGGATCATGAGACAACACAACAGTCGGTTCAACCAATGGTTGAAGGAGTAAATCGTTAGGAGCTCGTCAAGTGAGATGCTGACATGGTTGGCAAAAGGGCCAGTATATACAGTTGTGACATGGCAAGGATATGATATAAATGGGTACACATTCTATACACAGGCTCAGGATGTAAAGAGCACTAACTAGAACAGCGGTGTCCGCATAGATGCATTCAGTACCGATGGGGTGAGAAAGTTGTACTATGGGTTCATAGAAGAGATTTGGGAGCTCAGCCATGTGGTTTTCAAGATCCCCTTATTTCACTGCCGTTGGGTGCATCTCCCACAGGTGAAGGTTGACAAGAATGGTGTCACTACCGTGGACCTCCAACATGTCGGATACAAAGACGAACCATTCGTACTCGCTAACCAAGTTGTTTAAGTTTTCTATGTAATTGATCGAGCAAATAAGAAACGCTATGTAGTTCTTTATGAAAAAAGGAGAATTGTTGGAGTAGAGAATGTAGTGGACGAGGACGAATACAATCAATTTGATGAGTTACCACCTTTTGGAAATGGCATAAGGGTCAACGACGAACAACATGACGAAACTAGTTACATACACATTGATCATCATGAAGAGCTAATTTTTAAAGAAAATAGGCAAGTGGAATGAGAATGTGTGACATATATGTAGGCATTTGCATTTATGTATATAACAATGCATGTATGTGATGTATATATGTGAATTGGCATTTATGTATATAACAATACATATGTGTGATGTATTTGTGAATTTATATTTATATATGTATATGTGAAAATGTGTGATATATAGGTGAATTTTGAGAATGAGTCATACAAATGTATCTCTATGTTCATTGGGCTATTTTAAAGAAATACACTGGGATGTTGTAAAGAAATACACCCTGTGAGGTCTTATTGAATGCTGGTTGGTGTAGAAATTAATTACTACAGCCGGGGGCAAAGGCTTGTTACAAACGGTTCTAAACTTAGAACCGTGCAGTGATAATAACTATCACGAGCGGTTCTCAATTGGCAAATGCTGTGATGAATTATTATCACGAGCGGTTGCGAATTGAGAACCGTCTGTGATATTTATTATCACAGACGGTTCTAATTTAGAACCGTCTTTAATAATCTTCCTATGTATACCCCAAACTAAGGTTTTGCGCGTACACTGCAGTTTGCTCCAACCAGCGCAGATAGACTTAGTTGCCGCGTGCTCTCCCGATCCAGTCTGTCGCTGTCGCCTTCCTAGAGCCCGTTGTCGCCGACTACTTCCCTGACCCCATCCGTTGCCGCCGACTACTTCCCCGACCCCGTCCATCGCCGCCGCCTTCTCGGATCCCGTCGCCGCCACCTGCCCCGAGCCCATTGCCGCCTACTTCCCGGAGCCCGTCGCCGCCGCCTGCCCCGAGCCCGTCGCCGCCTACTTCCCGGAGCCCGTCGCCGCTGCCTGCCCCGAGCCCGTCACCGCCGACTACTTCCCCGACGCCATCGCCGCCGCCTTCCCCGAGCCCATATCCTTGCAAGGTATGTTTTTCCCCAAAGTATACATATAGTGTTGTTGTTTCATCAATATTATTGTTGGTAAATTTTACTTTTATTGTTGTTGAGCAAATGTATGTTTTCCCCCAAAGTATACATATGAACTGTGAACTGTTATTGTTACATATATTGTTATTGTACATATGAACTGTTATTGTTACATATGAACTATTATTGTTACATATGAACTATTATTGTTACATATGAGCTATTATTGTTATTGTTATTGTTGTTACATATACTGTTATTGTTATTGTTGTTATGTATATGTACGTATGAACTGTTACATATATTGTTTCATATATTGTTATGTATATGTACATATGAACTGTTACATATACTGTTTCATATATTGTTATGTATATGTACATATGAACTGTTATTGTTGTTACATATACTGTTATTGTTATTGTTATTGTTGTTATGTATATTTACATATGAACTGTTACATATATTGTTATCTATATGTATATGTATATATATATTGCTAATGAACATATATATGTATATGTATACTTGAATATATGTATACATATATATTTATTATCAATGTGTGGATGAGGACCTGAGATATTACAATAGCTAGAGATATACCATAGATGCTACCAATGTGTGGTTCTTCGACCATAGCAGCTATATATATTCTTGCATAAGCAAGTCCACCAATAGTCATAGGTTTTTTTATCCAAAATCTAGGTCGAAGAAGAAGACGAGACTGAATGAACTAAGATTGAGGACCTGAGATGACAGCTATAGCTAGAGATGGCCATCTCTAGATATAGCTGCTATCTCGGGTCCTCAATTTTTAATATATGCCACATAGACCTTCAAAGGGCATGAATCAAGTGACACACTCCAGTGTATCCGGTTCAATGAACTTGATACACTGGTTTGTTTCATTTGCTTCATAGAACTTTGTTTAGGCCCATACCTCACTACGTCCACACGGTCGTCCAAAAAGTTTTAGTATATGCCACAGAATACCACTAAATTTAAAAGGATAAGTGTATATTCATAAGTGTATAATGTGGAATGAGACTAGCGAAGTGACCAATGATGCTACTTATCAGGGAGTACTTGCATTACATAGTGTTTACAGAATGAGAGTACTCCTTGATAAGTACTACCATTATTAACTTCCCTAGTCTCTTTGTACATTATATACGTGTGAATACATGTAGTTTTCATATTGATGTATATATAATATGTACTTTTCATATTGATATATATATATATGCTACATTAATTGTGCTTACTTTTCATATATGAGAAGGCCAACATATCATCCGCGTATTCTTCAACATCATCGGCGGATGCGTCCGCTCCAAAATCAACACGCAAAGGAAGAGGACTATCGAAAAAGCCTGAGGGCCGATTTACCATCACAGAGGTCGATAGATCTGGGATCCCTCTCCTTCCTTGCCGAGCAGCGTCCGCATTTCGAAGAACGATCGGAATAGTTGCATGACAACGAATTGAGATCAAATTCGATTCGTGGAAGGCCGTGAGTGAGACTCGAAAAGATGAGCTGCTGACCGAGAGTTTTGCTTCGTTCGAGATCCTAGAAGAACACCACGACTCCGTGCAACGACAGGTCTTGCTACCGGCGTGCAAAGCATGGAAGAACTTCAAGAGCATGCTTGTCAAGGAGTATGTGGAGAAGGATCTAACGGCCTTTCACAGGTACCCATTCCTGGAATCACAATGGGAAAAGTTCAAGGCGATGAAGATGATCGAAGCTTTCAGAAGTGCAAGTGCGGCACACAAGGCCCTCCAGGCAAAAAACATACACCCCTACAGACTCGGCATAGCTGGGTATATGGGTAAAATCCCGTAGTTGAGGCAGGAGGACTAACAGGCAATACTGCAGGATACCGCCCTGCCATTTGCCACGATCCCAGATGAGTGCACTCGAAATTAGATTAGAGCGAGGTCATCTACCATGTCGTTGAGGGACATCTCCTTCCGGAACCCTACAGACCAAGAAGTGTCCCACCGCCTGGTAAGATATCGAACTTCGTAGCTTGTAATTACTCCACAACTTTGTAGGAAGTGAAATGACATGTAGGGCACTTGCAGGATACACTGAGTGTCGAATCTTCACAGGGATCATTCCAGTTAACTAGGAAGAAAGATATACTCTCCACAGCATTGGGAAACAAGGAGTACCCAAGTTGTATAAGATGCCTTGGGCTTTATGTTCTTTGTAAACAAGGTTTCTCAGATAACTCCGAATTGTATTGGAGTAGGAAGAGAAACAAAGTCGAGTGTAACACACGGCTACGAGAGGAGATCAAGGCATTTCTTAGAGGGGAGCTTGCTGATTACGTCAGATATGAGGTGCGAAGATTCTGAAAGAAAATCGGCAGCCGCGCGCTCGCGTGCTAGCCAGCCCCCACCGTCGAGAGTGGTATGCGTCCAATCTTACGATGGAAAGCGAGGCTAGATTTCCTGTGGATGACATTTAGGTGGATACGAAGTGCAAGTTCGAAGCGAGATATGCCTCCGTTGCCTTGTGCGCTACTTGGGGCCAGGCATATCCGTCCGGTCCTGGGTCCTTGGTGCACGGTGCATCTTTAGAGCCAGACTTCGGAAAAGTGAATGTGGATGGTGTGCATGCCGATTTCGAGGTCGTCCCGCTACCGAAGCCCTCCAATGATGAGCTTGTGACTCTAGGGCAAGCCATTGGAACCTTCATCCAGTGGCCCAAAAGCGACATCTGCCTAGAGACTTCTTCACCGGTGGCAGGTCCAAAAGGGCAATCCAAACCAGAGCTACCTGCAACGGTGTTTAGTCCACGGGAGCTATTCGGTGCAGCAACTTCCACCGGTGTTACCTTTACAGTCGACCTACAGCTGAGGTAGCAAGGGCAAAGTAAACAAGACCGATGATGATATTCCGTACCTGCTATTGGCCCGCAAATTCATGCTTGGCGAGCCGCTGGTCTACCCGGTAACGCACCTCCAAATCCTACCAATGAGTTGCCTGCAATTACACAAGTGGTATATAGAACAGTCCAATAAGCCTGAGGGAGAACAGCGCTCAGGTATCACTATTAAATTTGGGCCAGATTATTTACAGCACAATATTCAAGATTGTGTCTTCGCAGTGACCTTTGAGAATTTATTTGATCTTTACACGCTCAACGCTCTCAACGCCTCACTCATTTGATGCTGGACGCTGTAAGTGTGTACAATCAAAGTCTCCGTTCATATCATACCGATAAATGTCATATATACATGGTTGCTTTCATGTGTATATATATAGACACATGGTGACTAAAGCTAGATCATCCAAATCATCGGTTAGTTTCTTAGACCCACACTTGGTCGCCATGCATGCCATCAACGAGAATGCTGGCTTCGTCGAGAGGTACATTGCAGCAGCACTGGTGGCTTACCGCGATAAGGAATATGTACTTATGCCTTACAATCAGGAGTTTCACTGGATTTTAATAGTAATTGTACCAAAATAGAACAAGACAATATGTCTTGATTCCCTAAGTAAGAATAAAACGGGCTACACAGTTGGTGGCCAAGTAATCGAACGGTAAGTACATTTTCTCCATACATACCTATATTGTACTCTTTCTTTTCTTCCAAATGACTAAGGTCAACTTTTTTGAATCACGTAGCGCGTTCGCGATGTACATTGCAATGGCAAAGCTCTCGACGCAAGGGGCCAAAGGCCTGACACATGTTCAAAAACTTAAGGTATTCGCTAGTACACATTAATTAATCCTATGCAACAGTTGGTAGTAATGTCTCTTGAATTAACACATTCTATTTTTTGCAGTGCCACCAGCAGCCGCTGGGCAACACGTATGGATTCTACGTTTGCCACCATATGAGACTACTCCTCGATTCCTCGAGGATTACCAATTCCAATTCTAAATTTTGTTAATCTTTCCATAATTACTTCATACTTATCAGGTTATATATATACGCACATTGATATTCCTATCGACATGCTGCGTCCATCCTGACAACTGCATTGAAACAGCTCGACCTTGAACAAATTCGAGGAGATTGCGCATACTTTTTGGTCGCTCAAGTTATAAATTCAGGTGGAGAGTTCCACAATGTAGAATGATTTTTTATTGCTTTTATCACTCCGGAATCGAGGTCTCGCGAAAGGACATGTGCAGCTTGACAAGTTCGTTGATTATGGATCTGTTCCTTTCGTGAGACCTCGATTCCGGAGTGATAGAGCAATAAAAAAAGCAATGTTACCATCTAAGTGCAAATGCAATGTAGATCTTTTGTAATTCTGTATTTGTTAATGGATATTTTATTTTATTTCAATTAAGTGATTTGCAAAATGGATGTTTTATGTTTGTGAAATGAATTGAGATGTGAATGGGATGTTTTATGTTTGTGAAATGAATTGAGATATGAATTGTGAATGTTTTTTGTTTGTGAAACGAATTGAGATGTGAATTGTAGATATATATATACATGTTGATCTACTTGTTTCAGAGGGCATGGCTAGCATTTGCTGAGGTTAGCCAATAAACTGAAGTAGGTTTAGGGGGTAGAAAAGAATATCACATACGGTTTCTAACAAAAAAACCGTCTGTGATAGCTATAATCACAGACGGTTTGTAACAAAAAACCATCTGTGATATATCAATATCACAGACGGTTTGTAACCAAGAATGATATATCAATATCATAGACGGTTTGTAACCAAGAACCGTCTGTGATATATCCATATCATAGATAATTTTTTATATCACAGATGGTTCTTGTTTAGAAACCGTCTGTGATATAGATATATCACAGATGATTTTTTGTTACAGACCGTCTGTGATTATAGCTATCACAGACGGTTTTTAGTTAGAAACCATTTATGATATTTACATCACAGACGGTTCAAAAACCATCTGTGATAACCTTCTATTATCATTGACCCATAAATTCAGACGGTTCAGAAAACCGTCTATGATACGGTTTTCTATAGTAGTGTTGGGTCACAGCGGTCTGACCGCTCACCAAACAGAGGCAAAAATCAGCATATCTCTCAACCAAGAAAATTACTAACTCTTAAACCACTAAGCCAAACAGGATGAAACTTGGTACAAATATTTTCTAAGATGCCAGAAATCTATTCCAATCATGGATTATAAAGACCAATGCCAAAGTCCCGATCTTTATACAAAATAAGAAAAGTTGGACCAAAATGGGCAAAAGAGAGAAATTTTAATATGCACTTGCTCATCAGTCCTTGAGACTCCAGCAGACAATGGCTGGCCTTATGTCCAAGCTCCCCGTAGACAAAACAGACAATGTCCTCTTTTTTCTTCTTCATTTTCTTGGGTTGGAGCTTGACTTGGGGCTGATTTTTGAATTTTGATTTCCCAGAGACTCCAGCACTCTTGACTTGTACTTGATGAACTTGGATTTGAGCCTTTCCTGCACCATCACCGGCACTAGCACGTTCTACGATATTTATAGCTGTTGACAACTCATTGAGGGTCAAGTGCTCCTTCATATGTCGACGGACGGTCACGAAGTCACGCCACGAGGGTGGTAACTTAGCTAGGATGACGTTCACTTGGAACTTCTTGAGTAGAGCACAGTCGTATTGACTTAAGTCACGTACATGAAGTTGAAGCTCATGGAGCTGCTCTATCACTGACCGTCCTTCGACCATCTTGTAGTTCAAGTAGTTCGCAGTCACGAACGACTCATTCCCGTTATCCCCTTCAGAATTTTTCTCTTCAAGTTCGTCCTACAGAAGTTTGATGTTTGTGAAGTTGACATATACGTCGAACAGCCGGTTGGACAAGATGGCTAACAGACGGGCTAAGACTGAGTTATTTGCATCCTCCCACCGCATCATTTCAAAGATTTCCAACAGAAACACCAGAGGATTTGAAATGACCCAAAAGAGTATAAGATCAGTCAGCCAGAGTTTCGATTTAGCCTGCCACCGCTTGAAGTTTGCACCGTCAACATCGGATGACGAAGCCATTTCTTTAAAGATAGGTTTTCTAGATTGTTGTAGTATATGCGGTACAAGCATAGATAGCAATATAACTCTAATATAATTATGTAAATACAAGAATGATATCAAGACATATACAAATGAAGTAACATGCATGTAATAATATGAAATGATCATACCTCTTGTATAATAACACATATTCATTAAAGGAAGTAGCAAACTTCTAAATGTGAATATGTGTGACAATGTAAAGGACATGGAGAAATTAAAATTAGCAAAAAGCTCAAGTTTTAATTTGTAATTTGTGCTCTCAGGAGTAGGGTTACACAAGATTTGCTCCTGGCTGTCCCGCTACTAAAGTCATATGATCTTCATCAATTGGTTATACCATACAAGATTTCAAACTTTGAGCTCTAAAATTAGATTCAACAATTTCATATTTCAGAATATATTCAGCATATATGCATTCGGCCAACAGCACTATAGACAACAGATGACTCAGTTAGAGCAATCTAATCACATTCATACTAACTTCCTCACAAATGAACTAATATTCAGATTGCCAAGTATTAATTCAAGTGGTTATACAACATAAATGAGAATTTGTTATAATTTAATTGCAGTATGAACCGAATGGCATATGACCAATATATTGATATTTGAAGATTAACTCCCAGGTCTCAAAGTTAATATCAATGACAGAGTTAATAGTTACTAGAGCTCAAAGATTAGACAACCAATCTCAGTATATCACTTTCTTCATTGAGCAATCAATCCCACAACATTCTTTGCAATCTTCAATATATGAATATGCCACAAATGCAAAGAACTAAAACTGTATACTCACAAAGCTAGTGATACTCAAAATCACCGTGAAGATCACAGAGCTAGGCACGCTATAAGCGCTGTCCTAGAAAACCTATTGCCCCTACACACCACTGTGAGAGAGGGTAGTAGGCAACGGAGATACAAAGCCCCACCTTTGCCGTTGAATGATCTCAGTCTAGCAAAGTTGAGGTGAGGGTATGCCGCACAAGCATAGGGGAGATGCCAGCCTAGCACCTCGCCGTCAAGCACCAGGGGACCGAGCTCGGCGTCGGGGAGTCAAACAATCACCACAGCCGAGCACACCAAGGGCACCACACAGGTATCAAAGAGAAGAGGGGGAGAAGAGAGAGCTCACTTGGTTCAGCTGTCATAGAAGAGAGCCAAGCCCTTTTTATAGCCGTGAGAAGAAGAGGGTGAAACCCTCTGTGCCGATGGAACACCAACGGCCGGAGCCAAGCCCCCCGTGCCGCCGCCTCTCCACCCCTCCCCGCCAAGCCCGCTTGTCCTCAGATCTGAGGAACGAGCCCACCTCGTGCCCGCACAAACCGAATCGGGAGCAAAGGAGCGGGTCGCATCGGGGCAGGAGGAGCGAGTAGCACGGGGGCAAAGGAGGAGCGAGTCGCACGGGGAAGAAAGACGCGTGGGAGGAGCTCACCCGCCGCCACAAATCGCGCGTCAAGCCGAGGCCGTCTGTGCCGCCATCCTCCCTCACTTGGGCCTCCTCCTATCTGCGCTCGAATGAATGGGGAGAAGACGTCATCCCCACCTTATCTCCAATCTGGCCCACCAACGGGTGGGCCCCTCTCTCTTTCTCTTTTTTTCCCCTTTTACCGAATGGGAAATTCCCTTTATGCCCTCTAGCGTATACAACAGTCCCCACCATTTTACCAATTCAATAAACAATGCTCAAAGTCTTGTTCAATATATAGCTGTTCGACGATGGATACCTTTTGGGTTTGAACCCAAAGTCTAGTAACAAAGACTACGACTCTGCACAGACAAAGGAGGACTATCCCTTGATCCAATGCCTTGGTGTGAGAGTTTTCGCCCAAGTCACACTCTGTACAGGGCGACTTGCCCTTTTCCCTCTCGGGTTGGGACGTTACGGTCATGTCCCTATATCTTGCTCATGAGTACTTTGAGAAAGTATACCCCTAACTTTTTTTGATCGCGACCTCACGATCGTATTCACGTAGGTGAATTCTCTAGGGAATCCTGTAGGACGATTCCCGAAGTCATATAGACATCGAATTCATTAAGAGTCATTGCTCAACCTTCCATACAGATAGAGCACCGCAACTAATGTGACCCTTTAGATGTGCTCTCTTAATCCCACACAGTTTGTTGTCCTAAAGCCTAGTTCACGGGATCTCCGATCTTCTAGGATGGGTTACCACCAATGTGAGTCTTTACACGGGTATGAGCTCCATTCCCTTAGACGCTGGAAGGATGACCTTCAGCGTCAATCCTTTAGTGAAAGGATCCGCCAAGTTCCTTTCAAACTAGATGTATTCTACAGAAATAACACCCGTCTCTCTGGCATGCCTGACTGACTTAAGTCTTCATTTTATATGTTTTGAAGACTTCATATTATTTTTCCTATTCTTCGCCTTAACCAGAACGGTTTGGTTATCGCAGTAGGTCAATATAGCTGAAATTGGCTTTTCCAGAATCGGTAAGTCAGAAATGAGTTCTCTAATCCATTCTGCCTCTACAGCCGCTGAATCAAGAGCTATTAATTCAGCCTCCATGGTGGACCGTGTAAGGATAGTCTGTTTGGAAGATTTCCATGAAACGACCCTACCTGCTAGAGTGAATACATAGCCACTCGTAGCCTTCATGTCATCTGAGTCACTGATCTAGTTAGAATCACTGAATCCCTGTAAGACCGCTGGATGACTATAATAGTGTATTCCCAAATTAAAGGTCCCTTTTAGGTATCTAAATACTTTCTCTAGTGCTATCCAATGATCATCTCTTGGATTGGACGTATAACGACTCAATCTGCTCACAGCATAAGAGTGTTTGGCCTCGTTGCACTAGTTAGATACATCAAGAATGCAATAATTTGTGAATACTTCAATTGATCTTTTCCGTGTCCAGTGTTTTTATGGAGCTTAGCATTTGGATCATAGGGTGTGGCTGCTGGCTTACAATCCATAAATTCAAATCTGGTTAGGTCTTCATCCACGTAATGGGATTGTGACAGAGTAATCACATTTTCATTCTTTATAAGTTTGATATTTAAAATAACATCTGCTTCACCCAGATCTCTCATATCAAAGTTCTGAGAGAGAAAAAACTTTGTTTTATTGATTACATCCATGTTCGTCCCGAAAAGCAATATGTCATCTATGTATAGATATAAAATGATACCTTCACTCCCATTGAACCGATAGTAGACACATTTATCGGCTTCATTTACACAAAAGCCGACTAATGTCAATGCACTATCGAACTTCTCGTGCCACTACTTGGGAGCTTGCTTTAGGCCATACAAGGATTTAATTAATCGACATACATTCTTTTCTTACCCTTCAGTCACAAAACCATCAGATTGTTGCATATAAATCTCCTCATCCAACTCTCCATTTAGGAAAGCGGTCCTTACATTCATTTGATGTACTTGGAGTTTATATGTGGCAGCTAGTGCCAGAAGTACCCAAATCGTGGGTAAACGAGTCACAGGAGAGTATGTGTCAAAATAGTCTTCTCCTTCCTTTTGCGTGTAACCTTTAGCCACTAAGCGGGGCTTGTACTTTTCAATAGTACCATCAGGTCTACGCTTTGTCTTAAAGATCCATTTGCAGTCCACTGGCTTGCATCTAGGGGGAAGATCTATAATCTTCCATGTTCCGTTAGCTATGATGGAATCCATCTCGCTACGTACTGCTTCCTTCCAGTAATCCACATCCGGGGATGCATATGCCTCTGAAAGGGTTCGTGGTTCATCATCCACGACATAGGTGACATAGTCATCGCCCAGTGACTTTTCAGTCCTCTGGCTCTTACTCCTCCTCAACTCCAACTCTGGAGCGGTGCTGTCCACACTAGGAAGAATAGAGCACTCAACTGGAACAGTATGGTCAAAGACTTCAGTTGGTCTCATAGAAAACACATGTTCAAAGAAAGTCGCATCACGAGACCCCAGTCAAAGTTAATATCAATGACAGAGTTAATAGTTACTAGAGCTCAAAGATTAGACAACCAATCTCAGTATATCACTTTCTTCATTGAGCAATCAATCCCACAACATTCTTTGCAATCTTCAATATATGAATAAGCCACAAATGCAAAGAACTAAAACTGTATACTCACAAAGCTAGTGATACTCAAAATCACCGTGAAGATCACGGAGCTAGCCATGCTATAAGCGCTGTCCTAGAAAACCTATTGTCCCTACACACCACTGTGAGAGAGGGTAGTAGGCAACGGAGATACAAAGCCCCACCTTTGCTGTTGAATGATCTCAGTCCAGCAAAGTCGAGGTGAGGGTATGCCGCACAAGCATAGGGGAGATGCCAGCCTAGCACCTCGCCGTCAAGCACCAAGGGACCGAGCTCGGCGTCGGGAAGTCAAACAATCACCACAGCCGAGCACACCAAGGGCACCACACAGGTATCAAAGAGAAGACGGGGAGAAGAGAGAGCTCACTTGGTTCGGCTGTCACAGAAGAGAGCCAAGCCCTTTTTATAGCCGTGAGAAGAAGAGGGTGAAACCCTCTGCGCCGATGGAACACCAACGGCCGGAGACAAGCCCCCCGTGCCGCTGCCACTCCACCCCTCCACGCCAAGCCCACTTGTCCTCAGATCTGAGGAACGAGCCCACCTCGCGCCCGCACAAACCGGATCGGGAGCAAAGGAGCGGGTCGCACCGGGACAAGAGGAGCGAGTCGGACGGGGGCAAAGGAGGAGCGGGTCGCACGGGGAAGGTGGACGCATGGGAGGAGCTCACCCGCCGCCGCAAATCGCGCACCGAGCCAAGGCCGCCTGTGCCGCCGTCCTCCCTCGCCTAGGCCACCTCTCTGCACTCGAATGAATGGGGAGGAGACGTCCTCCCCCACCTTATCTCCAATTTGGCCCACTGACGGGTGGGCCCCTCTTTCTTTCTCTTTTTTTTCCTTTTACCAAATGGGAAATTCTCTTTATGCCCTCTGGCATGTACAACAGTCGCCCAAGCTCATCGGTCTGACTGGCTCTGCAAATCGGTCAAACCGTCCACTACCACAATAACACTGAAAATTGTGGTTCGTTTGTACAACCAAAATACAACTCAGCAAATACACCAATTGTCCAAATTCAATTGTCAAGGTTTCTTCCACACGTGCATAGTAGCATGCACCCTCTTTCTTCAGTTACAAAGGAGTACAAATGTAGTCACAACAACAAATAGAGAATACTAGTAAAAAGAGTCACTATTGATAATTGCACATATGAGCAAGCAGATCATGCGATGATTCGTTTAACAGCGCAGAATGCAATCGACCAATGTTCCTGGGACTTGAAGCTGTTGGAGTCCAAGGCTAGGACTTCTCATCAAGTTGATCCACGGTGTTGTCGAAGAAATGATCGTAAATCCGTCTAGCGGAGGAATCAGGGCCGCAAGCGACTTGTAAACTCGATCCGAGCCACGAAATGACGTTGTAGCTCCATCGCCTCCCTTCCATTGATGTCCCCCAGATCGTGTCGCACCTCTGTTATTCACAACATTGAAACATTGGGTTGTACCTCCATTTCACTTCGCAGCATATCCGAGGCCACCAACACATTTGCAAAGCTAAACGCAACTGCGAACTCTACCGCTAGTTTGATGATCACGGAGAGTTCTGCTAGCCTGCAGTGAGGGGATGAGGATGTGACCCATATAGCTCATCAAAGCCACAGCAAATTGGCTGTTGTGAATTGCGATCTCTGATGGCGGCACTGACTCCAATTCTGCATGAACTGGCAAAGATTGTAGTGTCAATATCAAGCTTCATCAGCCATTCTGCCAGAAAGATTGCACATGTGTCATCATCACTTCATTTTGCAAATGTCTTAAGTTGACAGAATTGTCTAACATTGAAAGGGTTACAACAAAATAACCTACCTACCAGAAAAGTTCATTTGTACCAAAACACTGAACAAACATCTGGCCCGTTTAAGGACACTTCTTGCGTTTGTAGATAGCGGAATGAACAATGCAGCATGGTAATGAATCTTATGTACTCGATTGGATCTCTCAAATGTCCTTCCTAGATCAGTACTTACAGAGCATGAGTTTATTTCATTCAACTGAGATGTGAAACAATCTTCCTAAGAGAAAATCGATGAAGTAAAGAGAGTGAATCAATTAGAAACAAGCGGAATCAGAAAATGTAGGGCCTGTTCTTTTCAGCTTCTCAAAACAGCTTTTGACTTTTGCTACAGTACCTAACTTTCAAACAGAGTATTTTTTAAAGATGAAGTCTACAAGTGTATTCACTTTGAGATAAACAAGCTGAAAACAATACCAGGAATTGTAAGTGTAGAACATCTTATTTTTTTGAAGGAGGGGAGACCCCGGCTTCTATTATAGAATGAGCTCTTTTAAGTAGGGGCGTAAATAAAATGAAAATAACTGGGGTTCACCACTTTACCGTATATATAATAACATATATAGTTTTCAAGCAATATTGTTGATGAGGACGTCCCCATTACATACACATCTTCCACTCCAAGCATACATGAGAATGTCCAAGAACCTGAGGGCCCAATAACGAGCGCAAGAGCCAAGCTTTTCAACAAACAGGTGATATCGTTTCTTAAGGAGTTTCCTTTAATTGATGATGAACTTGAGATACTATCTCATTCTAGTATTTATGTATTCTTATGTATAACTCATGTGAAGACTTGGGAGAGCAAAACGGAGGAGCCCAAGAACTTAAACTACAAGTTTTAGATAAGATTTTTAAGCCCAATTCGTACCTCCCACAAGCCCAACTGGATTCAAACTCGGATTTAACTCAGAATTCAATTCGGATTCGGATCGGGATAGCCTGACAAGCAGTTACTAAAAAGGTCATAACTTTCATAAACGGAGTCCGATTTGGGTGTTCTTGTACTCGTTGGAAAGATAATTTCAAGGGCTACGCAATAGATTTGGTCCTAGCATCAAATTCATCATGGATAAAAAGTTATGACCAAAATAATATGACAGCTGTAAAATCTAGTTCCTTTTTTTAAGAGTTCATATCTAAACAATATAGGGTTGAGTTGTACTAGATTTGAGGACCCTATGGATGTCCCAAGGGGCTATATAAGCCATGTATTAGCAGCCTTAGAGCTAAGACCACTTTTTCAGATTGAAACTAGAACAGCATATTGTTTATTTCTTTTCACCAAAGTGTCTATGCAAGGATTATTTGAGAGGAATTGACCGATCATTCTTGAATCAATGTCGTGTTTGTTTTTCCATTGGGGATTGAGGGCACAGCGTTTCTCCACTCGTGATCTCGTGGAGAAAGCTCGGTGTATCTTGACGAATTTTCAAAGAGCTGTGAGTTCATGCATTGGCACGGGTTTACAGTTTGAGAAATTGGTTGAGAAGCACTGGTTATCGTGATCCTACGTTGAGAAGATCAGGGCTGCCCGTATCATCTTGGTATCAGAGCGCGGTTGACTCGGTAGGATTTTTCATCTTGTTCTTTAGATTGATATCTTTCTGTCCTATAGTCCAAAGAAAACCGAAAATTGCACAAAAAAAAATCAATTCCAAAACTCTAATTCATTCTGTTATTTCTCGTGGGTTTTGTTAAGTTTTCATCTATTAAAAATTTTGTTTACATGCTAATCTTTGTGCTCCTTCGCGTTGCTTGATCTTAGTGTCCATATAAACCCTAGAAAATTGTTGATTAAATCCCTCAATTAGCAACTAAAAAGAGTAAATTGCATTTACTTTTGAATCCTAAATTCCTTGTTGTCCGAATTACTCTCAAGAGATCCATCCGAATTCTCTTTGGGGGGAGAGTTTGTAATAGTATCCACTTCCTTCAAAACCGAGAGTTAGCTGCGGTTTGGCTTTAAAAAAAATTACTACTTGTGCCAAACCCTAGCTGACCGAAAAGAAAGAATTGCTACAGTTGAGGTTCACTTATATCTTTTCATCAATTGAGACTAACTTTTGATATTGCCGTTAGGGCTGTTCTTGAGTACTATTTACGCTTGCTGAATTCTTAAATTTGTGCAAAGGGAAGATAACACTAGTTCGGCCAAACGAAAAAAGGAGTAAGTTAAAAAAAAAGAAAAAAAGAAGAAAGCCTGAAAGTTTCAGGCGATTTGATCAAGAAAAAGTGAAAATAAAAAGTGTTGGCCGAAACTCTGTGGAAAACCCTAGTTCATATTTTCAGCTTGTGCACTTATTCTCATAGAGCAATCTTGTGCCCTTACATTCATAACTATTGCAATTGGTTAGCATCTCTCCTTGTATTTAGTGCAAAATGAGCTAGTTATTCATCTCAATTTCAGATTACCTCTTTCTAGCTCATTCTTTTGTTTGTATTAAGTTCCATTTATTGTTGCGTGTGCGTTCATATCCTTCACTTAAACCTATTGGATCAGCATATAAGCAAAATATTCTAGCTTGGATTATTAATTAGCTTTACAACAACCTGAATTTTAGATTGCATAAGCATTAAACCCCCCAAGCTCCATTCAAACACCTTGTGTTGTGCATTGCTCTCACTCTCAAAATTCGCTAAGTATATCACCATTGCTAGTTTCTGTGGCCACGAGGAAAGATTCTGTTGTTTTCAATTGCTTTTGGAATGGTAAACTTTCATTGATTCGAGATAGTAAGTTTAGTGATTTAATACACATTCATACACATACTTGCTATTCGCGATCTAACCATGGATGCAGATGGTGATGAAGTTCTAGCGGATTTTGAAGGAAATCTTGATGCACCTGCTACTCATTTCCAATGACGAGTATTGAAACAACACTTTGATCGTCAGTTGGAGCTGGTGCAAGACAATCTAGGAAGGGACATCCAAGACATGGGAGTATGATTGGATGACAATGTTCGTGCGTTGCAAGACTCCATCAACACCCTTACCAATTTGGAGCGACAAGGCGTAGGGAGTGATAATTTAAGTCAGCGAAGCGTCGGTATGGATGAGGATGAAACCGATGAGGAGTTAACTGCCATGCGGCGTGAGGAACCACGACACCGAGCCCCACCTGCTGTTGGCCATGGAGGACGCCCTCCCTATCCCGGGTGTGATTTCGGCCATGGGGGTCGCAGTGTTCGACGTAACGACGATGAAGCTTTGGCCAAGCCAAAATTCAACATACCTAATTTCACAGGAGGTACTGATGTAAAGGATTATCTCACTTGGGAACTCAAGGTTGACAAGCTATTCCGTCTAAACCGTTACACTGAAGACAAGAAGCTGAAACTTGCGTCAATGGGCTTTGACGGGTATGCTATGCATTGGTGGGAACAAGTTGTACGAACACGTATGGAGAGGCATGAACCCCCCATCGTCATATGGAATGAGATGAAACAAGAAATGCATGACAGATTTGTTCCTCGTCATTACAAACGTTAACAGTATGAAAAATTGTATCATTTGAAACAGGGAACATGGCTGGTAGAAGAATACTACAAGGAGATGGAACAAGCCATGATTCATGCCGGTGTACGTGAACATGAAGAGCAAACCATGGTCCGTTTTCTTGCTGGTTTGAACCACCACATCAAGCGCGTCGTCAACCATCATCCATATGAGAACATGAATGAGTTGCTCCATCAAGCAAGAGAAGTTGAATGACAAGTGGCCAAAGATGCTAGGTTTGCTGCCCGCACCACCCCTACACGCAGCAAATTCATTCCTTGGGCGTAACCAATTAAGAGTAACACCACCGGAGGCAATTCTTCATATCGAACAGCAAGTAAGAAAGAAGAGATGACACCTCCACAGCCTCGTCGAGGTGTTGCTCGTGCCGCAAGTGGTGTCTCCTCCACCGGATCCATGGGAAGAAGCAGGGACATTGTGTGCTTCAAGTGCCAGGGTCGTGGTCATATGCAGAAGGACTGTCCAAACACCAAAACCATGATTTGCACTGAAACAGGAGAATACAAATCCGCAAGTGAGGAGGATGATCTGTGTACTGCCCAAGAACCTTATGCGAACAGCGAGAATGAAGATGATGAAAATGTGATGGTGTGCACATCAGAACGATTGCCTTCTATAGTATGTACGCCTAAAATCCTTAGTGTGCAGACCCAAGTCGCGCATGAGCAAAGATGTAACCTATTTCAGATTTGGGCAAAGGTGGGTGAAGGTAAAGCGTTCAAAGTTATCATAGATGGAGGAAGTTGTCACAACTTGGCCAGCAAAGAATTATGCACTAAGCTGGGTTTGAAGTACTTACCACACCCTCACCATATCATGTGCAATGGCGAAGCGACCAAGGTGAGGTAAAAGTAAGTCATATGATCCGAGTCAAGTTTTCTATTGGCAATTATAGTGACACTGTGGATTGTGATGTGGTGCCGATGATGGTGTGTCATTTACTTTTGGGTCGGCCATGGCAATATGACTGAGCTTCTATTCATGATGGTCGCATAAATTGCTACAAGTTCAGGTGGAACAACAAGGATGTGATTTTGAAGCCTCTAACTACTGCTGAAATCATCAACCAATCAATGCAAAAGATTGAAGTAAGATATGGGAGTGAAAAGAATAGAGTGAATCCACCATCGGAGAGTGAGCGCCATAAGCCAAATTTGAGCGGTAAAAAAAAGTGAGAGAGATAAGTTAGTCATGTTAGCTACAAAAACTGAGATTCGAGAGTTGGGTGAGGATCCTAGCATGATGCACTTTGTGCTTTTGTACAAAGATGCATTAACTTCCACTAACGATATAACCTCTTCCTAGTGGTGTGTCACATGTTTTGTAGGAGTACAACGACGTGTTTCCAGAGGAGGTGCCAGCAGGTTTGCCACTAATTCGTGGGATAGAACATCAAATCGACTTGATTCCTGGAGCATCGCTGCCCAATCGGCCACTATGCCGCGTAAATCCCGAAGAAACGAAGGAAATTCAGAAACAGGTCCAAGAACTTCTTTTCAAAGGGCACGTACGAGAAAGCTTAAGTTCTTGTGTTGTTCTTGTAATTTTAGTTTCTAAGAAAGATGGTTCATGGCGCATGTGCGTAGATTGTAGAGTAATTAATAACATCACTATTCGATATCGTCATCCCATACCTCATTTAGATGACATGCTTGATGAATTGAGTGGTGCGGTTATATTCTCTAAAATTGACTTGCGTAATGGATATCATCAAATTAGGATGAAAGAAGGGGATGAGTGGAAAACTGCCTTTAAAACAAAATTCAGGTTGTACGAGTGGTTAGTGATGCCTTTTAGTCTAACTAATACACCTAGTACATTCATGAGATTGATGAATCATGTTTTGAGGCAATTCATTGGTAAGTTTGTGGTTGTTTACTTTGATGACATCTTAATCCATAGCCGTAATGAATCTGAACATGTTGATCATATTAGACTAGTGCTTCAAGTTTTACGAACAGCTAGATTATTTGGTAATCTAGAAAAGTGTGCTTTTTGCAAAGAAAAAGTTGTTTTCTTGGGATATGTTGTTTCAGCACATGGTATAAAGGTAGATGAATCAAAAGTTGAATCAATTCGAAATTTGCTGACTCCTATCAACGTAAGTCAAGTTAGAAGCTTTCATGGGTTGGCTAGTTTCTATAGAAGATTTCTGAAGGATTTCAATACTGTAGCTGCCCCATTGAATGAGCTAACCAAGAAGGGAGTTGCGTTTGTGTGGGGGGTGATACAACAAAAAGCCTTTGCCGAACTTAAGAAACGTTTAACTGAAACCCCATTGCTTGTTTTGCCTAATTTTACTAAGAGCTTTGAAATTGAATATCATGCTAGTGGGATTGGTATAGGGGGAGTGTTAATGCAAGAGGGTAGACCGGTTGCTTATTTTAGTGAGAAATTGAACGGTGCTCAATTGAACTATCTAGTCTATGATAAAGAACTTTATGTGTTAGTGTGAGTTTTAGAAACATGCCAGCATTACTTATGGTCTAAAGAATTTGTTATTCACTCTGATCATGAGGCTTTAAAGTATTTGCGTGGTCAAGCTAAACTGAACCGATGTTATGCTAAATGGGTTGAATTCATTGAATCTTTTTTATATGTTGTCGAGTACAAGAAAGGGAAGGAAAATGTGGTTGCTGATGCTCTTTCTAGGAAAAATATGCTTTTAACTCAATTAAGGGTACAAGTTCCTGGCTTGGAGAGTTTGCGTGATTTATATACTAATGACCATGATTTTGCTTTTTCTGATTCACATTGCAAAGATGGGAAAGGTTGGAATAAGTTTCACATACATGATGGGTTCTTGTTTCGTGCTAACAAGCTTTCCATTCTAGAATCGTCTGTTCATTTGCTTTTGTTATAGGAATATCATGCAGGAGACCTAATGGGACATTTTGGATGTGAAAAGACATTGCTTATGTTGAGCGATCACTTTTACTGGCCTAAGATGAGGCATGATGTGGACAGGTATGTACAACGTTGTATAACTTATCAAAAGGCGAAATCAAAGCTCAATCCACACGGTTTGTATACTCCTCTTCCTGTTCCTGATGCTCCTTGGGAAGATATTAGTATGGACTTTGTGTTTGGGCTACCTAGGACTAAGAGGGGGAGATTCTATTTTTGTCGTTGTGGATCGATTTTCCAAAATGGCACATTTCATTCTTTGTCATAAGAACGACGATGCGTCGTATATAGCTAACTTATTTTTCAGGGAGATAATTCGATTGTATGGTGTGCCAAGGACCATTGTGTTGGATCGCGATGTCAAATTTATGAGCTATTTTTGGAAGACACTATAGGGAAAATTGGGGACAAAGCTTCTTTTCAGCACCACTTGTCATCCCCAAACTGATGGACAGACAGAGGTCGTGAATCGTACCCTTTCTATGCTACTACGAACAATGATCAAGAAGAACCTCAAAGAGTGGGAAGATTGTTTGCCGCACGTGGAGTTCGCTTATAACCGGGCTGTGCATTCCACTACTCAATTGTGTCCATTTGAAGTGGTGTGTGGCTTCAAGCCACTTACGCCACTAGATTTGCTCCCGCTTCCAAGTCAAGAAAAAGGTAATATGGAAGCCTCCATGCGTGTAGATTTTGTGAAGAAGATTCACTTGAAGACTAAAGAAGAGATTGAGAAGAAATCAAAATATTACACTGAGAAGGCTAACAAACACCACAAGAAGATGTTATTTTAGCCGGGAGACTTAGTTTGGGTTCATTACCGCAAGGATCGTTTTCCTGAACGGCGCAAGTCCAAATTATTGCCACAGGGAGATGGACCTTTCAAAGTGCTTGAAAAGATCAACGACAATGCGTACAAAATTGAGTTACCGGGAGATGACTATGGAGTTAGCTCGACCTTTAATGTTGCTGATTTAAAACCATTTTTTGGTCCAGAGGAATCATATCATACAACATCGAGGGCAACGTCTTTTCAAGAGGGGTAGGATGATGATGAAGACATTCCCATTACATACACATCTTCCACTCCAAGCATACATGAGAATGTCCAAGAACCTGAGAGCCCAATGATGAGGGCAAGAGCCAAGCTTTTAAACAAATAGGTGATTTTGTTTCTTAAGGAGTTTCCTTTAATTGATGATGAACTTAGGATACTACCTCATACTAGTATTTTATATATTCTTAGGTATGACTCATGTGAAGACTTGGGAGAGTGAGAGACCATGTGGAGTTATCCCTATGTTTGTGATGAGTAATTGACAGTTGGTTTAGTGAGTTTGAGTTTATTTTGGGTATTCTAGGGTTGAATACCTTTTACCTGTGCTATTGTTGATTATACTGTTTCGTGCGATGCTATGTGATGGTTTGCTTGTCTGTGATGACTGCAGGACTTCGAGGTGGAGTCGTGGCGAGGCACGGGATGACCAGACTAGGCACAGGTGGTGCCGAGGTCGGAGCGGTCGAGATGTGCTGAAGACAGCAAAGACTCGAGGTGGTTGCGAGGTTTGGATGACAAGAAATGAGGAGGCTTCCAGGAAGCTGCAAGAGTGGCATTTCGGTGAAATGTGCAAGGCTGCAAAATGGAAGCCGTGTTTTCTGTGGACTACTGGGTTTACTCCGTAGGTCTGCGTGTGAGCAGAGGGCAACAGGTGATACCTCTGCCGATTTGTCCCTTCGGACAAGTCCGAATGCCTGCCTCACGGGAAATGAAAAAAAGGGGAGCTGCAGCATTTAAGGTTGCCTTGGTCTGAGAAAAAAAAGGGGATCGTGTAATCTGTGCCAGTAACAGGAAATTGGGATTTGGTGGTCTCTTCGAGAGCAGCTGAGAGAAAAAAAGAAGGCGCAGGAGAGGAGGACCTTCCCAAGGGGGCTGCGCATGCTCAGGGTGAAGCTCGGTTAAGGGAGAGAGGAGCAGCAGGTTCCATATTTTTTCCTTAGGAGAAGAAAACCCAGTGGGGAGATGAGCTTCACTGACTGTGCATGTATGGGGTGGCTGTAGTTTGTACTTTTGGGGAAGATATGCTCGGCGGGGAGTGTAGATTGCAGGAGATGAATGGGATGTAGGCTTTTGGAGAGAGCAGTAGAAATATCTAGTGTTCTTGTTGCTTTTTGGGTGTGCTTGTGCTTTTGGTTGCCTTCTCCTTGAGTGTTCCTCTCCAGATGTGAGATTGAGAATGAGAGGGCTGTAAGAAAAACATCATGTAATCATTCATCTATTTGCTATGAAACCATTTGAGATGTCAAGAATTTCAGCTTCTGGTTGCTCTTGTTGTCACCTTGTTAATTTCTTGTTTCCTCTTTGAGAAGCTGCAAATGGGTTACTCAGTGATGGGAGAATACTCAAGGTCATTTGGCCATTCCATTCCCAAGAGAAATTGGAAGCTTCATTGATTCCTAAGTTTTTCTTGTTCTTTGCTATTCTTCCTCTGTTCTCAAATTTCTAGGTTTTCTTGTCAGGGGAATCTTCTTTCTTAGATTGTCTATAATCAAATCTCTTTTTGGGGTGTGGTTCCTCTCCCTAAGATCTTCTCCCTGCTATTTACAAATGTATTTGAGCAAGAAAATCAAGAATTTGGGCTAATTGAAAATCAGTCCCATTCTAATTGTAAGTTTCAGTTTTTTGCTCAATTCCTGATTTCTTGCTCCCCTGTTGAATTCCCTGGTTTCCTGAGGTCCATCTACTGTTTGGATTGTAGTCTTGGTTATTTGGTAAAAAAATAGCAATTAATCATCAATTTCACTGTCGTTAAGTTGACTGCAGGTAATAACTGTGGTGGCTGTTTTCGGTCAGGCATCTTTCGGTCCTACAGGTTACGTGCTGCTATTTTGTGTTGCTTGACTGAATTAATCTGCAGTGAGTTTGTTCCTTTTGGCTAGCAGTACAGCAGGGCGCCTGTAGTAATTAACTGGTTCGGTCTGCAGTCTTTTTTGTGGGTTTCAGCTGGAGTTGCAGGTTCTCTTGGTTGGCTTCGTCCAATAAAGTTCTTGGCTGCCTCTCTGGCCTCCTGTTGTCGGCATTCTTCTCTGCAGTTTGCTTTTTCAAGCCAATTGCACAGGAAGGCATTTGTTTTGGTACTGCAACTCTCTGTTTCAGTTTTCAGTTAAGTGCAATTTTCAGAATTCATTTTCAGCAGTTCCTCTACTCTGAAATTTCAGCATGCAGTTGTGCAGAAATTTCAACATTAAGAATCCAGTTTCCTGCTGCAGTCTTATTTATGGTTGTCTAGTCTTTTGCTTTGTTTTCAGTCCTTGTTGAAGAAGTGCTGTAGTATTGAATCTCCTCTGTGTGTTTAGTTTGTAGGTGTTTCCTCTGAATAGGATTGTGTCAAGTCTGGTTTTCTCTCTTTCAGCGAAATTCCTATGAGTTTCCAGTGAGCATGAAATTTCCTGTTCTTATTTTCTATAGCTAGCAGAGGAGAAGTATGTGGATACTTCGGGGCAATTTTTGAAGGCACCATTCACCCCCCCTTCTGTTGCCATTTCTGATCCTACAATTGGTATCAAAGCCGGTTAGCTCTTCTCGATAGATCTTAATCGGTTTGTGAGCCATGGCGACGGACAAATATTCCACCAAGCCCCCGATCTTCGATGGGATCGACTATCCCTTCTGGAAGAGTCGGATGGAGTCCTACATTCAGGCTCAGGGCTATGTGGTTTGGCAAAAGGTCAAAACTCACTTTGCTGTTCCTGCCGATGAAGACATTAATGTGAATAACATGCCTGATGTTGAGGCGAATGCTAAGGTAAGGAACATTATAATCCAGGGACTGAGTCGAAATGAGTTTGATCGCATTTCACATCTTTCGGCGGCCTTCGATATTTGGACGACCCTCAATGCTTACCATGAGGGTACCACCCAAATTAAGACGGTACGACAAGACCAGTACAAGAGAGATTACAACAAGTTTGAAATGCTCGCTGGAGAGTCCCTGAATGAGTGCTTTGGGAGATTTCATAATATTTTGAGCAACCTCCGAGTGGTCGGTCTCACATACCCCGACTCGAATAACGCTCGTCAGATGCTCTTGGCTTTGGATTTGTGTGTTTGGGAGATGAAAGTGACTACCATCAAGGACACAACAGATCTTTTGACTTTGACTCTTGATGCACTGTATTCACGCCTCAAGACTCACGAGATTGACATAGTCTCTCGTAGGTCAAAGTCGCAGTCGATGACTGTAACATCATGTTTTTCTGAGATTTTTAAAGCCTGGATTTCAAAAATGAATTTTCTGGAATTTTCTGAAATTAATTGAAGCTTCAAATGAATTTTTAAAGTTTTAAATGATTTAATATGATTAAAATAAACATTAACATAAGTGGAAAATATTTTATTTGTGTTCCTCAGGTCTCAAGGAATTTTCTGGTATTTTTGGTGAATTTTTGGGATTTATTTGCTATTTTCTAGAGCTTTTAGAAGTTTATTTGAATTTCTGGAAAAAGAAAAGAAAGAAATTAACCTCACCTGCCCGATCTCCTCTCTCTCACGCGTCGCCCATCCCGCGCTTGCCGCGCCACAGTACCCTTTCCCTGCGCTCTTCTACGCCGCCGCCGATCCGCCAGCGCCACGTGTCGCGCATCTCATGTGACACGCTGGCGGCACTACCAACGCCACGCGCCGCCCGCGCCCGCCCGCGCCCTCGGCCGCCTGTCGCGCGCGCGCGCGATCTCCGCCGTCCACCCTCGCGCGCGCGCAAACCCTAACCCTAACCCTCGCGTGCGTCCGAGCCGTCCGATCTCTCCGCGTTGAATCCGGCCGTCCAAACCAAACCCGCGTTGCTCCGTGCGTAACCGATCGGGATTGTCTCGGTTCGCGTGATAAGTATCGCGTTCGTCCCTCGGTTCGCGTGCCGTCGCCGAACTCGCCGCCGCCGCGCTCGCCGTCCTCGCGCCGCGCCATCGCCGAGCCGCTCCGCCGCCGCCGCTGCCGCGCGCCGTCGCCCCTCCGTCGCCCGTCCCGTCGCCGTCGCGAGGACCTCGCCGGTGAGCCTCGCCGCCTCTCTCTCGCCGTCCCCGCGCGCCGCGGCGCCGCGCGCGCGCGCGCCACGCGTCGCCGATCGCTCCCGCGCCGGCCACGCGTCGCCATCTCCCGCTCCGCGCGCGCGCGCGGCTCGGCGACGCCAGCGCGGCGAGCCGCCACGCGTCGCCGATCCGCCCGTCGCCGCGCCGCGCCGCGCATCTCGCCGTCGCTCGGATCTGGACGAAGGTCGAGACGGCGCGTGGATCGCCCTCGCCGTCGGATCCCCGTCGCGCGCTGCGCCAGCGTCGGCCGCCACGTCAGCCCTAGCGGACGTGGCATCCTACGTGGCATGCCACGTCGGTAGAACCCGCCCCGGTGCCACGTGGCAGCCACGTCGGTACCACGCCACGGCCGCCCGTCACCGTGCCACGTGGCGGCATATCGCCGCCACGCCAAGACGCCCGCCAAGCGTCGGCCGCCTCGTGCAGCATTACGTGGACTGCGTCCACGGTGGACTCAAATTTCATGGACCGGGTCCACAAGCCAGATAACTTTTTCGATTTTCCCGAATTAATTTTGAATTAATTTTCCGAGCCCGTTCTCCTCCGTCCTAGCTCCGATTGACCCCGTTCTTTTTTCTAAATTCATCTAAAATCGAGCTCTAGCTGTTGGTTCTGGTTTTGTGAATTTTGGAGTTCTTTTTCTTGTCATTTTATGTATTTCTTTGTTTCCGGTCGTTTTCTCTCGTTAGATCGGATTCGGAGGAGCAGTGTTTTTGCGCTGAAGACCGAGAGTACCTCACGAGTATAACGAAGGCAAGTCGTGTCCCTTGATCATGTTGAACCCAATTTTACAAACTATTATTTAATTATTTTGCCTTAAATTACATTGCATTGCTATTTTTATTCAAACCGTTGCACAGGTAGTTATTGTCCCAATTGCAATTATACCTCCTTGGCACTTTGAAATACCTTGACGCCATTGTCACCATAGGTTGGGAAATTTATTAGTGATGCTAGTTTATTTATCACACGGGTTGGTACGATTAGATTGCTTAGCCTGTTATATTTACGTTTGATCTCAGCACACCTGTTAAATTATTAATTTGACTCAATGATATATGGAACTGTGGTTGGTGCCACGTGCATTAAAATTTGTGCCACGTCATTGGTGTGACGTTGGCTTGGTTTTACAAATTGGTTTTGCACTCGGGCGAGTGATCGTGCAATAAAGGGAAAGTGATTTGTACTTTGGGGATGTGGTAGTCTCGCCGGTAATGTTAAGGACTTAACTTTGTGCGCCATTGATCCGAGCTTAATCGTGCAAACCACATGTCTATTATGGGATGGACTGGCTGATTAATTTGTAATATTTCAATTCAATTCTCGCCATTGTGATGGACATGGTTGCGATTTCCATGTGGCGCAAGGGGGTGTGATCACGAAACCTAGCGGGCGAGGATTGGGTTGAGGTAGAGCATTGTAAAGGCCTTGTTGTGATTTCCTTAAGCCTAGGCTAATCACATCGTGTGGGTACAGTTGTGCAACCTCTGCAGAGTGTAAAACTATTCGAATAGCGCGTCCTCGGTCATGGGCGGTGCTCGGGATTTCACACGAGGGTTAGTGTTTCATTTATAACTTGGTGGTTTATGTTGGGAGTGGACAGTAGTTCATCGTTGGTTTAACTTGTGAATTGGTGTTCACAAGTGGTTCATGTTTATTCCTTTGATTATCTATTATTCTCGTTTTGATTAACTTTCGCTTTCAAGTTATTTAATATATTTCATCAATAAATGCCTTTATGCAAATTAACCTTTCAGCCTTCCTTTGGTAAGCCTTGCATATTATATTGCATTTATTGTTACAAACGACTTCTTGAGTACCAATGTACTCACGGCTTTACGCCTATGTTGCTCGATTGAGGAGAGGAGTACTATCGATGGAGGTGCGGAAGGGGAGTACTACGGCGACTTCACGGATTAGGCCGTTCTCCACTCGATAGCTTTGTGGCTTATCGATTGGTCGCTACGCTTTATTTTGGATTTCCATGCTATTTTTGTTAAGCCCTTCCGGCTAGAGATATTGTAAGCTTGGCCATAAGGTCGTACCCTTGATATTTTATCGATGTTCGAGTTTTCCTTTATTATTATCGTGAGTATGACTATGATGACATCTATGTTTGACTGTGTGCACTAGCGTGATCCTGGACTAGTGCAGTTTACACAGAGAGACCGAATTTGCATATTCGGGTCCCGACAATGACTTTAGTCACTAATCCCAGTCCAACTTCTAGATCTTCTTCGGGCTTGATTTCTGGATTCTCTTTTGCTGCTCTTTGTGATGTAACCGATGATCAATTAGAGTAACTACCAGAAGACCAGTTAGCCCTCCTAGCCAGAAAATTCTCCCATGCATACAAAAAAGTGAGGGACAGAAAGAGAGGATGGCCCGTGATCTGCTTCGAGTGTGGTGGCCCCAACCACATTCGGGCAAACTGCCCCAAGCTGGAAAAGGGCAAGGGCAACTATGGCAGTATGAGCAAGAACGACTACACCAACAAGAACCGCAACAAGAAGCCCCCAGCTCATGCCCAAGGCAAGAAGAAGTTCTGCAACCTTGGCAAAGCTAAGAAGCTCTTCCACCGCGTCCTCACCGCCTTCGACGACCTCAACCTCAGCGAGGTGGAGGGGTGGAGTGACGACGATGGGAAGGACAATCAAGAACCCAAGGATGGCGATGACTTCATCGGCATGTGCTTCATGGCCCTTGAGGGCGACGTGAGTGACAGCGAGTTCTACTCCGACTCCGACGAGGTATACTCCTCCTACGACCAGCTTAATGATGCTTTTCTTAAGCTAGAAAATTTTCATTCTAGATCAAAAGCTAGGTGTGGTGAGTTGGAGAAGGAAATAGATAGATTGTCATGGGATCTTACTTTACTTATATTTGCTCCCTCCCGTGACGAATGTGATACATGTTCTGCTTTGCTTGGTGACATGGAGAAGCTAAGGACATTGCATGATAGTGTGACATCTGAGTTAGATTTGCTTAAGGTGGAGAATGTTAGTTTGCTTGCTAAACTAGAGATGAGCAGGATAACAGCTTCTTCATCTACTATTGCTGAGACTACTTCTTGCACCTCATGTGAGGATAAGGACAATGCATTTAGAGGTCTTTATACTATGCTCCTTGATCTGCCAAAAACATGTGAAAACTACAATAACTTGAAATTGAACCTAAAAAGAGCAGATCATAAAATTGCTGAATTGCATGCTTCCTTGTTAGAGCCCATTGTTTCTTGCACCAACTGCCCTAAATTAACTGCTGAATTTGAATCTGTCTCAAATTGGCTAAGTATGCGACTAAGGACCCTGTTAGCTCACCATGCAGTAGTTGTGAAAAATTAAAACTTGAACTCGTTGCTTTGAATGATAAATGTGTGAAGCTAACTAAGGATCTTCTAGAGAAGCCACAATCTTGTTGTAATGTGTGTGCTGGTGTTGGGGAGAAGCCCAAGGGTAAGGTAGAGACGCCTAGCGACGTGAACCAAATGGCTAGCAGTAGGACTGTCCTTTCTAAGGTGGCTGTGCGTGCACATGCCATTCGTTCCTCTGCTGTTAGTTCTTCTTCTACTCCCTTACCTTCTGCTGTCTCTCCTTCCCCTGCTCTTCTTGCACCTCTCTCTTTCGGGAGTGTCAGTATCTTATGAACACTCTTGAGAGGTTTGTAGAAGGCAAAAAGAAGCTAAATCTTATTCTAGACCAATCAAAGATTTGTAAATTCAATCAAGGTCTAGGATATGATTTTCTTGAGGATGTTAGGAAGCATCCACCTGCTGTTCTCAGACCCATAGCAGAAGGTGTGATCGAGGTCGAGCCCCGAGCTAAGAAAGTTCAATTCAAATCAGCGGGCTTTGTCCAAGGGATTTCTGACAGTAAAGTGGTAACACCTGTTACTTCGACCTCTCAGAAGGCGAAGTTTCACTGTACCTTCTGTCAGAAGAATAGACACATGATCGAGATATGCTTCAGGCGCGCCAAGATTGCGCGGAGAGATCGTGTTCATGATCTTAGGCGTATTTAGGGTCAGCCCTAGACCTTAAGTGCACCTAAGACCAACACGAGGCTCAGGGTTGATCACTCTGAGGTGTTTGGGCAGCATCGAGGACTTGGTTTTTTCGGTGTTTCTGATTTTCGTCCTCGATTTGCCTCTGGTCGTGATATCCACCGTTTTGAGGGTAGATCTTGTTCCCCCATCGAGATGGCTACCCGCGGCGTGATCAGTGTGTTGTTGGTACTCCGACTCGCTCTCCCGTAGCAGTCGGACCCAATAACAGCTTCAGGTCTGCTAGTAGACCTTCTGGCTCTTTGATCGACAGAGAGCGTAGGGTAGATAGAGGTCAGTCATGTGTGGCTACTCCTTCTGCTCGGCGTGTGACTCAGTATTGGGTGCCAAAATTTCTTTTGATTTATCCCAATACTGAGCCTTTACTCTCTGTATGACTTAGGTTCGCCGGGCTGGGAAGGGAGAGGTTTGGCTTGTGGACTCTGGTTGTTCTCACCATATGACCGAAGACTCTCGTTGGTTCTCTTCCCTAGCCCGTGCTACAGGTGATGAGACGATTACTTTGGAGACGCTTCGTCTAGGCGTGTCATCGCTAAGGGTACTATGCATGTTAATGATTCATTTATTTTAAAAGATGTCGCCTTAGTGAGTAAGCTGCAGCACAATTTGCTTTTAGTTTCTCAGCTTACCGATGACGGTTTCGAGGTGAGCTTCAAGAAAAATAATTGCAAAATTCTCAATTCTTCGGGTAGTCTGGTTTGCGGGATTTCTCGTTATAGGAGGATCTTTCGTGCTGATTTTGCTGAGTCTTCTGGTGATCCTCTCAGGTGTTTAGTTGCTTCTGAGTCCCATGACCTTACTTTTTGGCATAGGAGATTTGGTCATATTGGATTTGACCATTTGACTCGAGTTAGCGGCCACGATCTCATTCGTGGTCTGCCTAAACTCAAAATGGTCAAAGATCTTGTTTGCGCTTAACCTCGGAGGATGAGACTTTTTCACATTTGCGAAGTCTTTTTCGTAGGCTTTCTGTTAAGCTCCTGGGTGCCTTACGAGCGATCCGCAATGACAATGGCACGGAGTTCAAAAATTCCTACTTCAAGAGTTTCTGCAATGAGACAGGTGTAGAGCACTAGTTCTCTTCTCCATACGTCCCTCAGCAAAATGGCATTGTGGAGAGGAAGAACCGTACCTTGGTCGAGATGGTCAGGACGATACTTGATGAGTACTCTACACCGAGGAAGTTTTGGGCTGAGGTGATAGCCACCGCGTGCCATATTTCGAACAGAGTTTTTCTCAGGGCACACTTGCATCGCACCTCTTATGAGTTGAGATATGGGCGAAAGCCTAGTGTATCTCATTTTCGTGTGTTTGGTTGCAAGTGCTTTATTTTGAAGTCTGGTAACCTAGATAAGTTCGAGTCACGCTCTTGTGATGGGATCTTTCTAGATTACTCGACTTCTTCGCGGGCTTATAGGGTCTGGAACTACGAGTCTAGTAAATTGGTAGAAACCTGTAAGGTGACCTACGATGAGGCCAGTCTGGGGACTAGGCTCGATATTTCAAGTTCTGTAGAGCAGTCCGAGACCATCTTTGTGGATGATCAGGAGGATAAAGATGAGGGTTGTCCACCTCGAGGTGATCAGCCCGTGCCTTCCTCTTCTTCTGGAGCTAGTGGCTCTGTTCCTACCTCATCAGCTCATGAGGTAGAGGTCACTACTTCTTCTCATCAAGGACATCCCCGCAAAGTCCAAGAACATCATCCTTCAGAGTAGATAATTGGAGATCTTTTTTAGCGTGTCACACGCTCAAAATCTAGCATGTCTCACTTCTGTCTCCACTCTATCTTTGTTGCCTCTTTCGAGCCCAAGGATGTTAGTTATGCTCTTTTTGATTAGGGTTGGGTCAATGCCATGCATGATGAGATGGAGAATTTTGAGAGAAATAAGGTCCGATCGCTTGTTGAGCCCCCTCGAGGTCACAATGTTATTGGGACTAAGTGGGTGTTCAAAAACAAGCAGAGTGAGGATGGAGTAGTCATTCGAAACAAGGTTAGACTGGTAGCTCAGGGCTTCTCCCAGATTGAGGGTCTAGATTTTGAGGAGACCTTTGCCCCTATTGGTAGACTTGAGGCCATTAGAATCCTGCTTGCTTTCGCAGCTTCTAAAGGTTTCAAGCTTTACCAGATGGATGTCAAGAGTGCATTTCTCAATGGGTTTATTGAGGAAGAAGTCTATGTTAGACAGCCTCCAGGTTTCGAGAACCCCAAATACCCAAACCATATCTACAAGCTTTCTAAAGCCTTGTATGGACTTAAGTAATCCCCTAGAGCTTGGTATGAGATACTTAAATCCTATTTGTTGAGTCATGGGTTTGAGATGGGTAAGGTAGACAAGACCTTGTTCATTCGCAGGTATGGCAATGACCTTCTACTCGTCCAGATTTATGTGGATGATATCATCTTTGGTGGCTCTTCTCATACTCTTGTCTCTCAGTTCTCCGATGTCATAAGCTCAGAGTTTGAGATGATCATGATGGACGAGTTGAGCTTCTTCCTTAGCTTCCAGATCAAGCAAACTTGGGAGGGTACCTTTTTGCATCAGGGCAAGTACACTCGTGACCTCCTGAAACGCTTTGACATGAGTGATGGTAAGCCAGTGTCAACTCCCATGGCATCTTCACTTCACTCGACCCAGATGAGGATGGCGAGCCAGTTGACCAAAAGGAGTATCGCAGCATTATTAGCTCCCTCTTCTACCTCACTGCCTCGAAACCGGACATACATTTCTCCGTATGTCTGTGTGCTCGATTTCAGGCTTCTCTTTGCATATCTCACCGCCAGGCGGTGAAACACATCCTTCGGTACCTTCGAGCTACCATTGACTATGGTATCTAGTACTCTTCCTCATCCTGTATATCTCCCTTAGAGCCTACTCAGACGCAGACTTTGCCGGCTGTAGGATAGATAGGAAAAACACTTCTGGCACCTGCCAATTCATTGGCACTTCTCTCGTTTCTTGGTCTTCTAGGAAGCAGTCCGGTGTTGCACAGTCCACCGCAGAGGTCGAGTATGTTGCTGCCGCCAGTTGCTGCAGCCAGATACTCTGGATGGCTTCGACCCTGCGGGACTTTGAGTTAGTTATAGAAAATGTTCCACTCTTTTGTGATAACACTTCTTGTTGTAGGGGTGGCCGCCACCTAAACCGAGCTAGCCTGTTGAGGAGGTTGTAAACCCAAGTATATAGCATGTACAATGATGTAGTTGCCCTCGGAAGGAGGCTCGGTGTAAGGTTACGATTGTAAAGACGCTCCTTACAAGGGCACACATATATATCATACAGATCCCTTGGGAAAGACCAAGAGGACATTGCTCACCTAACTCTCCACTACCATACACCTCTCTTCCTGTTTAGTCTGTAGCCACAACAGTTGGTGCCGTCTGTTGGGAGCGGCAAGAGCAAGCCTCAAGATCTGAAGGATGGCACCGAAGAAGACTTCACCATCGGCGGCAAAGAAGGAGGGGGTCGCGGCGAGGCCTCGCGTCAACACTAGGGCTTCGGCATCGATGGTCGCGGGTGAGAACGACGATGCTCACCACGCGATGATCGACCCCGCCACCGCCAATGCGACGATCGACCCTGCCACTGTCGATGCGGCCATCGACCCTACCATTGCAGAAATGACGGTTGACCCCGCCACCACCGACGTGACGGTTGAACCCACCCTACGCATGATGCCCCACCCAGTCGCTGGCGTGACCGTCAACCCCAACAGTACCGCTCGGGTACTAGGGAGTGGTGGCGTCGACGCCTGTCAAGGCGCGACCACCGTCCCTACACCCGGTGCGGGAGCACCAAGCGGTCCCAGCGGCGACACAGGCCTCGTCAACGACGCCGAAGCCCACCGCGTTGACGTGACAAGCCACCCAAGGACACAAGCGGTGGTTACGGCTACCCCGACAACACGACCGGGTGCGCCCATCGCCTCGTCTACGCCGACAGTGGAGAACGCCCTGCTAGCGGCCTTTGGCACACTCTAGCAGGAGTTAGCGGATCTTCGGGGGGTCGTGCGGAGAATGCAAGAGGCTCGGAGCCAACAGGCCCAGCCGGTGGTCGCGCCGGAGCCTACGCCAGAACGGGCGGATAGTCGTGACGCCCCCACATCTAGTCACGCTTCCCTGCGACGCGCAGACCCAGAGTCCCCGCTATCGGCGGGCCTGCAGCAGGCGGTGTGGCCGGAGGATTTTAAATTCCCCAGCTCTGTCACGTCGTACAAGGGCAACACGGATCCCCAAGAGTTCGTGCGCATATACGAGACCGCCATTGAGGCGGCAGGCGGAGACGACACCACCAAGGCGAAGGGGCTCCCGCTCGTGTTGCAGGGACTGGCGCTCTCCTGGTTCTTCACCATAGAGCCAAACTCCATCTACGCATGGGAACAGGTTTGCGACCGCCTCTACAACAACTTCCAAGGTAACTACGTCGAGCGTGTCGAAGCAGATCAGCTCTTCGCGATCAAGCAAAAACCATTGGAAAGGCTCCGCAAGTACTTCAAGCGCTTCGCAAAGGTCCGCTGCTAGGTCAAAGATGTCAACGAGACAACAATCATCAACGCAGCGATATAGGGTCTTCGCCCGGGACCGCTAGCCGAGTACAACACGCGAAAACCAATCAAGACAGTGGCGAAGCTCTTCGATAAGATAGAGGAGTACGCCCGAGCGGAAGAAGACACGAGGCGGCGTCAGGACAATGATGCCGACACCAACCCAGCGGAAGGTGTGGCGAGGAGCGCCGACCCGTTGACAGAAGACTCCTCGCAGAGCAAGCGTATGCAAGAGCCGTCGAAAGACGCCTCCCAGCACAAGGACGCGCCGGTCGACAAGCCACGGTGCGGCTGTCAAAAGTCCCGATGAGCCCACTACGTCCTCGACTTTGAGGGCGGCTCAGAAGACAATGCCCCCGCTGGCCGCGGGGCCAGGGCTCGACGGGGTCGGGGGCGAGGGCGAGGCCGGGGTCGCGCGGAGTACGGCGACCAACACTGCCCCCAGAGGCGTGAGGTGCACGGCCAAGGCAATCATGACATCCGCTCCTGTACCACCATCGCGGCACTTTGGCAAAGCGTCGCTCGAGACAGGGATCTCGAGGTGCGGCCACTCGTCGTAGCACACGTTCAGCAACCCCTGGACGGCCCCCTATGGATTCGGGATCAGGAGCTGCAGCCTCAGGAGGGCCTCTGACGGATGCAAACTCAGGTGCAGCAGCCTCAGGAGAGCCCCCTGCGGATCCACACCCTTGAGGGCGCCCAGCGTATGGTCATCAACGTCATTTCCGGAGGCTCCTCTCTGGAGTTTGCTTCGGTGTGGCAGTGCAAGGCCTACGTGCGGAGGCTCAACCACGTGGCGGCCTACCCGACACATGCACCGCTGGATTGGGCCCACATGAGGTCACCTTCACGCCCGCCGACACCGAAGGCGTGGAGTTTCCCCACCAAGATCCTCGGTCATTCAGTGTCGCCATCGCGGTGCGGCGTCGGGCGTCCTCGTCGGCGGAGGAAGTTCCGCTAACGTTTTGTTCGCGAGGGCCTTCGACCGGATGGCGATCCTCAAAGCCGCCTAGGCCCTCAAAATTCATTGCAGGGCTTCGAGGTCGGCCGTTCTTTGGCGGGCCAAATATGTTTGCAGGTCTCCTTCGGCCAGGGTGACAACGTGACGAGCGAAGACGCCACCTTTGATGTCGTTGACATCCAGTACCCCTGCAACGCCATTTTGGGGAGATCGACCCTCAATTCATTTGGGGCGCTCCCAACATCATGGCTTCCTATGCGTGAAGCTTCTGGGCCCGCGGGGTATCATCATCGTCCTCAGCGACCAGCATATGGCTCGGCACATAGAGCATAGCGCCCGAAGCCTATACACGGAGGTCTAGGGAAGCTCCTAGGTTGTAACATCCTGCTTTTCTGATATTTTTAAAGCTATGATTTTAAAAATGAATTTTCTAGATTTTTTTGAATTTTATTCAAGCTTTAAATGAATTTTTAAAATTTTAAATGATTTAATATGATTAAAATAAATATTAACATAAGTTAAAATATTTTATTTGGATTCTTCAGGTCTCAAGGAATTTTTCTAGTATTTTTGGTGAAATTTTGGGATTTATTTGCTATTTTCTAGAGCTTTTTGAAGTTTATTTGAATTTCTGGAAAAGAAAAAGGAAAGGGAAATTTCCTCGCCGCCTGATCTTCTCTCTCGTCCACGCGTCAGCCATCCAGCGCGTCCCCGCTGCCGTCGTACTTCTTCCCGCCTTCCCGCTCTCCGCTGCTGCGATCAACCGCGCGGGCCGCTGTCGCGCGCATCCGCTGCTGCCACGGAGGCACCAGCCCGCGCCGTGCGCCGCGCCTCGCTCCTCCTCACCGCCCGATCCCGCGCGTGGCTTCGATCTCCGCCGCTCGCCTCGCCTCGCTGCACCCGCGAACCCTAACTCCTAACCGCCTCGCGCGCGTGTCCGATCCTCGCCCGTCGGATCGCCGCAGCGTCTTAATCCCGGCCGTCCAAACCGCTTCCGCGTTCGCTCCGAGCTGTCCCCGAATCGAACTCCTCGGTTCACGTGTTTTTAACCGTCGCTCGTCCTCGGTTCGCGTGCGTTAGCTCGCGCTGCCGAACCTAGCCTCGCTCTCCGCACGCGCGCGCCCGCCGTTCGTGCGCGCGCGCCGCTCGTGCCTCCCTGCGATGCGCTGAGTCGCCGGAGCCGCAACCGTCGCCGTCCCCACCGGTGAGCCTCGCGCCCGCCTCTCTCTCCCACGCCGCTCCGATCGCGCCGTTCGCCTCTCGTCGTCGGACCCGCGTTCGCTCCCCTCGCCTCGGCGCGTTCGCGCTGCGCCGCGCGCCACGCCGCCCGCCAGCGTCGATCGTCCGCCCGCCATCGCACCTCGGCCGCTCCATCTCGCCACCCATCGGTCGAGCCAAGGGCTCGAATCGCGCCACGTGTCTACCTCGCGCTGCCGGATCGGTAGCGCCGCTTCGCGCGCACCGCGAGCCCGCGAGTCGCGCCGCCACGCATCGCCCATCGCTCGCTCCCCGCCCCCGCGCCGTCGCATCCCGACCGTCCATCTGGATCGGAGCCACGAGGCACCAGCTCGCGCCACGCGTCGCGACCGCGACCGTCCGATCTCGCCGCCGCGCCCGAGCCCGCCAGCTCAGCCCTAGCCATGTGGCAACACCAGCGCGTGCCACGTCAGCCCTAGTCCACGTTAGCCGCCACGTGGCATACCACATCAGCGCCACGTCAGCAAAAACGTGCCCCCGAGCCACGTGGCAGCCACGTCAGCATGCCACGCCGGCCCTAGCCACGCGGTAGCATCGGTAGCGCCACGCCGAAGATCGCCCGCCGCGTCGTCGCCGCTGCCTCGTGCACTATTTGGTGGACCGCGTCCACCGTAGACCGCGTTCCCCGTGCGCCAGGTCCACAGCACAGCGACATTTCTGATTTTTCCCAATTTTCATTAGATTAATTTTTCCGAGAGCCCGTTCTCCTCCGTCCTAGCTCCGATTGACCCCATTCTTTTTTCTAAATTCATCTAAAATCGAGCTCTAGCTTTTGGTTCTGGTTTCATGAATTTTGGAGTTCATTTGCTTATTAGTTTATGTGTTTTCTTTGTTTCGGTCGCTTTCTCTCTCGTTAGATTCAGATTCCGGAGGAGCAGGTTCTACGCCCGAAGACCAGGACTACCTCGCTGAGCATAACCAAGGCATGTCGTGTCCTTTGAACATGTTGAACCCAGTTTGTAATCTACTATTTATTTATTTTGTTTTAAATTACATTGCATCGCTATTTTTATTCAAATCCTCGTATTGGTAGTTATCGTCCCAATTGGAATCCATCCCTCCTTGATATTTTGGAACGTCATGATACCATTGTCACCATAGGTTGGGAAACATACTAGTGATGCTAGAATACTTGTCATATGGGTTGGTACGATTAGACTGCTTAGCTGGCTTATTTTTACGTTTGGTCTCATCATCACATGTTAATTATTAATTTGACTTAACAATATATGGAACTGTGGTTGGTGCCACATTTATTAAAATTTGTACCACGTCATTGGTGTGTCATTGGCTTGGTTATACAAATTGGTTTTACGCTCGGGTGAGTGATCGTGGCAAGAAGTAAAGAGGTGCGGTTGCGCCGGGGATGTGGTAGCCTCGTCCGGGTAATGTTAAGGACTTAACTTTATGCGCCATTGATCTGAGCTTAATCGTGCAAACCACATGTCTAGTATGGGATAGACCTGGCTGACTAATTTGTAATATTTCAATTCAATTCTGCCACTGTGATGAACATGGTTGCTGATTTCCATGTGGCGCAAGGGGGGTGTGATGCGAAACCCTAGCGGGCAGGATTGGGTTGAGGTAGAGCATTGTAAAGGTCTTGTTGTGATTTCCTGAGATCGAGGCTAATCACATCGTGTGGGTACAGTTGTGCAACCTCTGCGAGTGTAAAACTATTCGAATAGCGCGTCCTCGGTCATGGGCAGTGCTCGGTGATTTCACACGAGGGTTAGTGTTTTCATTTATAACTTGGTGGTTTATGTTGGAGGTGGACAGGTAGTTCACTGTTGGTTTAGCTTGTGAATTGGTGTTCACAAGTGGTTCAAGTTTATTCCTTTGATTATTTATTATCTTTGTTTTCCTCTAAATTTCACTTTCAATCTATTTATTATGTTTACTTCGAAATTCCTTTTATGCAAATTAACCTTTTAGCCTTCCATTGGTAAGCCTTGCATATTATGTTGCATTCATTTGTTACAAACGACTTGCTGAGTACCAATGTACTCACGGCTTTACGCCTATATTGCTCAGTTGAGCGAGAGGAGTACTATCAGCAGGAGGTTCCAGAAGGAGAGTACTACAACGACTTCACGGATTAGGCTTCGTTCTCCACTCGATAGCCTGTGGGCTTGTCGATTGGCTGCTACGCTTTACTTTGATTTTTCGCTGCTATTTTGTTAAACCCTTCCGACTAGAGATATTGTAAGCTTGGCCATAAGGTCGTACCTTTGAGATTTATCGATATTTGAGTTTTCCCTTTATTATATCGTGTGTATGACTGTGATGATATCTATGTTTGACTGTGTGCACTAGCGTAATCCTAGACTAGTGCAATTCACACAGAGAGACCAAATTTGCATATTCGGGTCTCGACATAGGTCAGGCGTGACCGTACACGCGCTATGGCAGCCCAAGCACTAGAGGCTCCCTACCTCGTCGTCACGACAACGAGTCCAATAGTTAGTCCCTGACCTTTTGTACTCGCCTACCCGTGCAAACGGGAATTTAATAAAGTTCGTCGTTTGCGAAGCTATTTGTGTTTCCCGTAAAAGACGTGCGAAGGCTTGCCCCCACACGCACTCCATGGAGTATAAACAAGACGCGGATGTTCTCCCTGCGCACTCTACTGAGTCTAAACAAGACGCGGAGTTCCGCGCATGCGTCGGTGCTACCACCACGCGTACTCTCCGGAGTATAAAGACGTGGTTGATATTCCCACGCACTCCACGGAGGTCCGCCTCCGCACACGCACTCCACGAAGGTCCGCCTCCGCACATGCACTCCACGGAGGCCCGCCTCCGCACACGCACTCCACGGAGGCCCGCCTCCGCACGCACTCTACGAAGTATAAATAAGATGTAGCGTCGAGGTCCGCCACCCCACACCAGCCGCGGCTCTTCGGCAAGCTGGCGAGGGGAAACGTACCGCGGCGCCACATCCACCTCGTATGGGCTTGATGTCCGACCCCGCGATCGTCCAGGCGGCATCAGCCGCGCTCTGGGACCCTCCGCGCTACTAGACGAAGCTGGGGCACGCTGGGGATGGCGAGTTCGACCGGGGAAGTTCCAGGGGCGTGATGTCTGGGAAGGCGAGTGCGGCTTCACTTGGCCACTCCCCCTTTTAAAGAGCCCCGGAAGCAAGACCACGGAAATTATGCCTCAAGACTCCCATCGGCCGCCCCAGGGACATGTGATGCAACAGTGCCGCCCCGCTTCAACTACACGACTCCGCTAGCTACACCCCACGTGTCCCCCTATCCTGGGGGGCCTGAAGTAACGGACGACGGGCGCGGGACACCTCCCTCGTAGCTGCAAAGTGCCAGGCGCACAGCTCCGCTGATCCCGCCTCAGCTGTCCCGTCAGCGCCTGGACCTATGAGGAAATAGTTGCACCCGTGAGGCCCCCCATCGACCGCTGGGGACAGGACCTACGAAGCTAGGTTCCTGTCATTTCTCAAGCCTACTTTATCCTCATCCTACCCAAAGAGGGGGCGGGCGCTCGCGCGTCTACTCGACTAGCGCCGGCTCGCGCCACCACTTGAAGGTAGGGGCGGAGCGCTGCGCGTCTACTCGACTAGGCGCCGGCTCTGCTGCCACCACTTGGTAGAGGCAGGCGCTCGCGCGTCTACTCCAACGAGCGCCCGGCTCGCCACCACCGGGGGCGGGACGGGCGCTTGCGCGTCTACTCCGACTAGGCGCCAGCTCCGCTGCCACCACTTCAAAGGCTGAGGACGGAGCGCTCGCGCATCTACTCCGACTAGGTGCCTACCTCGCGTGCCTGCCCCGACTAGCCAACAAACTTCACAAGAAAAGCACAAAATGATTGTGCCCAAAGACGGTGGCGGGGACGAGCGCTTCGGCTTACCAACCGTGTTGCTATAAAGTGATTTCAAAGTCCACCAGGCGCCAACGCTACTCGTTCGGCCCCACCTGCACGGCCTTCTGCGTCGAAGCCTCGCTCATCGAGGGTCAATTCGCCCAGAAGTCCAGCGAGTCTTCGGCCCGCCACCAGTGCTGCAAACGGCATCGGGTTACGGCATCGGAAATCAGCAGTCAGTCCCTATCGGGCAGCAGCTTGGAACAAAATGACGCGATTGGTCAAAGCAAGGAAAGCAATCTTCGCTCCATCCGTAGAATGGGGTACGTAGGTTACAATGCACACCGATGCACAAGAACCCCAAGGTCACACCTGCCTCGAGCCATCGCCGTCGTCATCGTCGCGCTGGGCAACTCCATCCAGCCATTTGCCAAGGTTCCCCTCACCGTACATATTTCGCCGCAGCTCCACCTTCGCTGCGGCCTCCCCAATATACTCCGAGATCCGTTCGTGGAAAAATCGAACGGTGGGTCGTACAGCGCACACTGCACCGGACATTACCCCGGCCCCGGCCGGCATCTCCAGTTGTGGGTCGCCCAATTCATCGACATGGCGGCAGCCCCGGTGCTGGAGAAGAGCACACGCCAGGCATACGGTCACGTAGGAGCAGTGATTGCCAAATGACGTCGCGGCGGCCTGAGCAAGATCGGCTGCTTCCCCAATCCGTTGAAGTGTCTGCGAAAGTTCCTCGGGTCCGAATGATCGGGGTGGCACTTCGGCAACAAGGTTCTCGAGGGTGCCCTCAAGGGCCAGCATCGCATCCCATGCCGCCGTCGAAGTGTCGCCCAGAGCCTGGTCCCGCTCCCTTTGAGACGCAGCAAGGTGGCTCTTCTCTTCCTCCAGCACAGTGACCTGCCGAAGCAAGCCGTCCCGCTCCTCTATTGCCGCCCGCCGAGCCACCGACACAAGCTCCTCAGCATATGAGACTGCCCCCGCGTGTTTCGCCTCCAGACATCGAATGCGGTCATCCTTAGAGCAATGTGTCTCCTCCGCCGCGCGAAGAGCTCCTTCGGTGACGCGTAGTCGGTCCTCTAAAGCCTCCCGCTCGCGGTAGTAGCCGCCTGCAGCGCCCGGCTAAGTGCGACGGTCTACACGATAAAGCCGTCAATACACCTCCGAAGGGCTGTGCGATGATCACAGTCAGATACTCACCCTCATTTCGGAGATTTCTAGCACTCTCCCAAGGAGTCCGGAACCACAGGTCCGCAGCGCCTGGCGGTCCAGGCTCGCGGTCACGATGTCCGCGACCCCCTGCCACGCCACCAGCACCTCCGGTCGAGGGACGACGTCCGCTAGGCTTTGTGCGGCATCCGCGGCGATAGCTTCGACGGCGCCGGATGTCTCTTCCGCACAAGCATCCTCGTGCTCTGAGCGACGCTCACGTTCGGTGAGGCGTGTTGCTGCAAGGGGACACGGCGGTCAGCCCTAAAAAACTCCTCTGTGTGTTCAGTTTGTAGGTGTTTCCTCTGAATAGGATTGTGTCAAGTTTGGTTTTCTCTCTTTCAGCGAAATTCCTATCAGTTTCCAGTGAGCATGAAATTTCCTTTTCATATTTTCTATAGCTAGCAGAGGAGAAGTATGTGGATACTTCGGAGCAATTTTTGAAGGCACCATTCACCCCCCCCCCCCTCTGTTGCCATTTCTGATCCTACAAAGAGCAAAATAGAGAAGTCTAAGGATTTAAACTACAAGTTTTGGATAAGATTTTTAAGCTTAATTCGTACCTTCCACAAGCCCAACTGGATTCAAACTCGGATTCAACTCAGAATTCAATTCGGATTCGGTTCAGGACAGCCTGATAGGCAGTTACTAAAATGGTCATAACTTTCACAAACGGAGTCCGATTTGGGTGTTCTTATACTCGTTGGAAAGATAATTTCAAGGGCTACGCAATGGATCTAGTCCCAGCATCAAAGTCATCACTAATCAAAAGTTATGACCAAAATAATATGATAGCTGTAAAATATAGTTTCCTTTTTTTAAGAGTTCGTATCTAAAATCATATAGAATTGAGTTGTACTAGGTTTAGGGACCCTATAGATGTTCCAAGGGGCTATATAAGCTATGTATTGGCAGCCTTAGAGTTGAGACCACTTTTTCATATTGAAACTAGAACAGCATATTGCTTGTTTCTTTTCACCAAAGTGTCCATACGAGGATTATTTGAGAGGAATTGAGCGATCGTTCTTGAATCAAGGTCATGTTTGATTTTCCATTGGGGATTGAGGGCACGGCGTTTCTCCACTCGTGGTCTCATGGAAAAAGCTCGGTGTATCTTGGTGAATTTTCAAAGAGCTGTGAGTTTATGTATTAGCACGGGTGTACAGCTAGAGAGATTGGTTGAGAAACACTAGTTATCGTGATGCTACATCGAGAAGATCAGGGCTGCCCGTATCAATTGTGCTAAATAGTATTGTGTTCGGTAATTTTTAGCATCAATACTTTAACATAATCGACGACGACGTATGATGATATAGAAGTAGTAATCAAAATACTTACCAAAATAAAAAAAACTCGATAATAATATTGATTAGTTGCAGCAAACTGAAGGAACCAAAGACGAAACCATAGATGAAAGTTGGTCAGCATTGATAAAATACATCATTCAACTTTAATGACTTATTAAAAGATAACAAAATTACTTAAAATTTTCAAATAAAAAATTGTAGAATGATTAAATGTAAGTTAATACATTATCTTTTAGTATTTATGTTCTTTCATGTTCATAAAGCGACGAACCATAACATCATTAGTACTTTTCGTCAACTCTTATTTCTCTACATAGCAAATAAATATATCATTCATAAAATTATTACCAATTAATTGAATAGTCAGTCAGATATTTATATATTCAATAGATCAAAAACAATATAATAGAAAATACGTCCAATGGCATACTTACTTGACATACATGGAATCATCAAATGGACGCCATGGGCTGTTGCGGTCCTCCCTCTTACGCTAACTCAAAGGCTGGCTCAGTCTACTGTAGTTGCCTCATGCACTGATGGAAACAAAGGTTTCTCGTAGACTGCTGCTAGCTACTAGAAATTTAGGCTGTTAGTACTCCCTTCATTGAGTTTCAAGGAAACAACCGAGTACACTAAGTTTAGTTTAAAGGGTTTATACATGAGACAAAAGTGTTAATCCCTGCTAAAAAATTTTTTGGACCCGGTGTCCTATGACACCGGGACCCACAACGTGATTCCGCCCCTGCTTTTAAGGTACACCCCCCAGAGGTAAGAGTTGTGATAAATCCTAACCATTGATTATGACAGGTTTGTTTGGCCTAATAAAAATTATACCAGATCCTCCCAATTAATACATCACAGCCAAAAGAGGAAAGCAACAATGCACATAATTATCCTTCCTAAACTTAATCATGCATGCAGTCTAGGAAATCAAGGGGAGTCCCTACCAAATAGGCAACGCCCAGCCCATTAATAGTGGGCCTACATGTCAAGGGAATCACAAAACTTTTTATTTCAGTATTTAAACCAAACATAGGAAGTTCCGTGATATTCAAAGTAAAAGTGAAATGTATCGAAAAACAAATTCTGTACTTGAAACAAAGAAACGATTGTAATGTGAAGTCTCAAATTTCTATTATGTGAAACAGAAACTAAATGTGACTCAAATATCCGAATTAATCCAAAATTTCCATTATAAATTGAAAGTAGAAAAGGACATATATTTGCTTTATAGTCTGAATATTTAAAATTCAATACTAAATTTTAAATTTTACTGGCAGAATTTGATCTTTTATTATATTTAGATTTTGAAATGCTTAGTGAGATCAATACGGTGTTAAAAATAAAAAATAACTTTGCACAGTACAATTCAAATTTATAAAATATAGCAAGTGACGGCATAACGGATTCTCTCCTGGCCCAAAAGGAGATTCCGCATCTTCCAGATTCACTTCAGATCATTCAGTGGCCGTGGTCTCCGTTCACCTTTGCTCCATTCACAGCATGGAGGTACGCTGCTCAAATCTTCTTATCTATCAGGGTTGCTAGAGCTCGTAGATATGAAATATTTACATCGAAATAAATCTTCTATGGTTTTACCTTTTCTTATTTGGCTCCCCGCATAGCCCCGCTCGTTTCGGCTTTTTTTTCGGCTTCAGCTTCTACCTTGTACTTTTTTTTCACTATTTAGTATTTCATTTTTTTCTGAATTTTTTTAGATATTTTAGGCTTTTTTGTATTTTCTTTTTTTCCGTATTCCTTTGTATTGTCCCTAATGGGTTAACATATTTTTTCTATTTTTACATTTTTTTAAATTAATTATGCCCAAAAAGCCAAGTCAGCTACAGTAAAAAAAGCCATCTACAGTAAAATTTCAGCTAAAAGTCAGAAACCATCCGCTAAAACAAGCGTCCATTAGTCAATCATATAGTTTTGAACCAATCAAGCTGTGCCCCCATTAGTCACATTGCATCGTTGATACTGGGATGCTCCAGCTTGTCCCGGGCTGACACCAAATCTAGTTCTCTGCAAAGATTGGCAACGAATGGCTATTTCAAATTACAGAAAACCAAGGGGGGTACAAGAGAGACCAATTGCTAATGGTGGGAATCGAAGGGATCAGTCTGATACAAAAAGAATTACTTCTATTTTGCACACTATACAAATCGGTTCCCTGCTCTCAAACCTGAAAATCTCTTAGAACAAAAACTTAAATATCAAGAAACTTATACAAATCTTATCTAAACACTTACAAATTTTATATAAGACTTGTTTAAGGCAACAGGAACCTAAATCAATTAATAATCACCAGTTTTTGGACTCAAGTTCGTCAATTTGAATAGAATCGGATTTAGGTCACAAGAACATCAAAAACCCTAATTCTCAAATTACTTTTTGCTCATGAGGATCTAAAACATGATGTCTTCTAAATCTATTCTCATATGTTCTAGCAAGCTAATATAAGTAAGAGATTGAGCTAAAACTCCCACAAATTAGAAATCACAAATCAAGCATAAGTACGAGACAAGCCAAGCAAGAACAAGATTGGGATAAAATTTTGATATATTTTCAGAGCAGGGTGAAGTTTACATCTCATAGATAATTACAAGATGTAGCTAAAATAGCACCCTTACTTCTCTTAAGATCTCTCACACATAACCATAGAAGAAGACAAGCTCATAGAAGAAAACCTAGCCATAGAATTCTTGAGACTACTACCTCCTTTCCTCCTCTTTAAATATTCAGCACATCTCTTAATAGGTCCAACCCATTAAGTTTACCAGGGAACCTGTCAACTCTACTAACACGGATTTTACACACTCATATACACTTTTTTAAAGTTCTTACAAAGATCAATCCACTAATACACAAATGTTTGATCCACTCCACACAACCAACTTTGTCCTAACCCTAAACCATTCCTTTGCATCTCCCTACACAACGGTTTGTGTAGGCCTCATGTCTCTACATGCATCGGCATCGTTACTTGGCACACCACATACACCAACTCACCTTGACACGGTCATTGTCTTCTCTAGCTATATAGCCTCACTTGGACTTACGTGACTGCTATGGATCTCATCTCCTCGGTCTAATCCTGGTCCATTGCCATCGACCACTATGTCCTCCAAGCCATTTGCACATCTAAAGATCAAACAATCATATTGAGCACACGTTGTATGCACTTAACTCACGCTAGTCAAACTCATACATCATGCAATGCAACACAAACCTAACTCACCATGATCAACCCAAATCGTTACAGTTGGTCTGACCAGTGACCATTAACAGTATGTTGGCCAGACCGCCCCGTCCAGACAGGCCAAGTGCACCAGGACACACTTTTTGGAATTTCGGTATTTCTCTATCTAATTATAGTTCGCTTGTACAACCAAAATATAACTCAACAAATATACCAATTGTTCATCATATATTGACCAATGAGTGCTCTCAAATTCGATTGTCAAGCTTTCTTCCACACTTGCAATGTAGCATGCGCCCTCATTCTTCAGTTACAAAGGAGTACAAATGTAGTCGCAACAACAAATAGAGAATACTAGTAAAAAGAGTCGCTATTGATAATTGCACATATGAGTAAGCAAATCATGCGATGATTCGTTTAACAGCGCAAAATGCAATCGACTGATGTTCCTGGGACGCGAAGCTGTTGGAGTCCAAAGCTAGGACTTCTCATCAAGTTGATCCATGGTGTTGTCGAACAAATGATCGTCGTCGTGTAGCCGAGGGAATCAGGGCCAGCAAGCCTGACTTGTAAACTCGGTCCGAGCCCTAGAAATGACGTTGTAGCTTGCTCCATTGTCGGGACCCGGAACAACACTCCAAGTCCCTCTGTGTAAATCGCATTATCCCAGGATAAGCTAGTGCACACAGGGTCAACAGTGATGAATATCATGCATAATCAACCACAAATATTATTAAACAAAGGTACGGCCTTAAGGCCAAGTTTTACAATAGAAGGGCACATGGCCAACTGAAAATAAAGTAGCAAAAGAAACAGCGGAAGAACAGCCCATCCTGCCTGCCCACAGGCGAATGACTGTAAGACATGACCTACTCGTCAAGATCCTCACCGTCATAGTCGCCGTCAAAGTCTGGCAATAGATTTAAGCAAGGTGAGCACTTCAAAGTACTCCACAAGTTACACCGGGAAGTATAACAGAGTGTATGCATGCATAATGGATTTCAAAGGAAGGCTTAATATGGTACAGGTGCAGAAAAGCAATACGAAAATTTGAAATACAATAATGTAATTATGAAAAGCGGGATTTAATACATCGTATGAAGCTGTATTTAACAAAGTAATATCGTTAGTGTAAGCTCTGACCTACACTAACCTAACCACGGGCATCCTACCCGGACCATCATAAAGATCATCATTATGTGTCCAAAACCAAGTTTTATGAAAATCAAGTCTAATCTGTAAAAACTCTACTCAGCATGTCCATGACCGTGGATACGGTTATCCAGGATAGGATTAAACTCTCCAAAGGTGTACAACTTTACCCACAAGATGTGTCCTCCCGCTTGAACCACGTGATCAACACACTGCCTTTGGTGTGCGGCGGGGAGTTCACAACAAGGCTATTCCGAATGATCCATAGATAAAACAGTTACGCCGCTACTAAGGTTTCACCACAACTTGAATCCACGAGTTGGAGCCCCCTCTTGTGCTATGTGAAACTTCTCGTGGCCTACACCACGCTCACATTCAACATATAGCGAAATTATATTTGGAATTTCACAAATTACTTAGCCAGGTCCGTCCCATACCGGACTTGTGGTAGTACGAAGTGATTTCATAAAATGAATCACAGAAACGGTCCTTAAATTGACTTAGGCCCAATCCACCTATCCATGTGCTCGACAGTCAACTACGTATCACCAAACACGAAGCATGCCGGCACCCCATCACCTAACCAATAGCCTAAGTCCAAACCAGTTTCCTATTTTTATTTTTAAAACTATTTCATAACCTTTCCTGACTCACCGAAGGCAAAAATCCTTTTAAAGAAACTGTCATTTCATGTGAAATAGTGGATCCCACCTAACATCATACTAAGCCAGGCTAAGCAATTCTATAAAATTTCAAGTCAATACTATGGTACCAACTAGTTTTTAGCTAGGGTGACAAGGTATATGAGATCGAGATTCAAATTGGCTATAATCAAAGGATCATAGGCATAACTAAAATTTAAATCGAATTTAAACTAGGTTTAAATAAAAGTACGCATGCATATACAGCAAAATAACATAATTAAATTTGAAATAATAGGGTCAACATGGTCAAAGGTGTAACTTACCTTGCTCGAAGTCTTGCTACGAATCGTCGAAGTCGAACTCTCCCGAATCGTCAAAATCTAACGTGAAGAGCTAACTCAAAAGAAAATCAAAAACAAATTCAAATAAAATTCAAAAATTCAAAAAGAGTGCAGAAATGGAAAGTTCATGATTTTAAAAAAATTTATAAATTTGAATGGGTTTATTTGGAGTTAAAATGAAGAAGTTATAGCCTCCTAAAGTTTTAATTACAGTAAAAAGAAAAAGGCTATTTTCTGGAATTATTTTCTTTATACTAAAAATGAATTATGACGTCTGTCGGAATTATTTTTCTAAAGAAAATAAATGATTATGACATCAGCATAGTAATTAAATTTTGGTCGAATTGTTTTTAAACGGGAAAATTGGGTTTATGATGTCAGCTGACGTCAGCCCTGGGAAAATCGGGCGAGAGGCTAACAGGTGGGGCCGAGGTGATGATGTGGCATGCGGGCGGTCGGAATGCCGAGGTGGCACGGCTGGGCGTGCGTGGTGTGTGCGTGGCTGCCACTAGGTTGCCACCTGGGTGGCGGGGTTGACGTGGCCGGGGCGGCCAGCGGTGGCGTACGGGGCCCGATGGCTGCCGGTGCCCCGGTGGACGGCGGGGCAAGCCGAGGGTAGCAACCGAAAGAGGGGGCCAAGGGGAGTTCGCTGGTACCTCGCACAGAGCCCGAGGATGGCCGGAGAGGATGATTGGGTGGGAGGGGCGGCGATCGGAGGAGGGGTTGATGGCGGCAATGAGGTTCCGGTGGTGCAATAACTCGGTGGAGGGGTTGCCGACGGTCGCCTTGGCACGGGGGCTGTCGGAGTGACGTCGGCGGGGCTCGGGGAAGCCTGGGGCGGCGGCAATTCCTCGCCGGATTCATCGAAACCGGCGGAGAAGAAAATCAGCTCGGGGGGACTTCGGTGCTCAGGGGCTCCAATTGAGAGGCGAGGGAGAGGTGGTGTGAGTAGAGGGTGCTCGGAGGGTGCCTTTTATAGGTGGGGGGAAAGAGTAGCGGCCGCGCTCATTCAAGCGAGGAAGAAACGGCCGGACGATCAATCGCGACGGTGCACGATGCCTCAAACCGGCGGAAGATGGTCGGGTCGGGGGCGGTAGTGGAGGGGGAATCAAGGCGCCAACGCACGGGAGGTGAAACGAAGGAAAATCGAAGCTTTAAAAGCTTCGGTTACTGCACTAATGGCGGCAGCGGCGGCGGAGATCATGTGGGGAATAAGAAAAGCGATCGGGAGAGATCGACCTGATAGGCAGGGGCCACCGGTCGGCGAGAGAGAGGAAAAGGAAAGGGCGTGGGCGGCGGTTGGATCTGCGACAAGTGGCGGGAGGGCGAAGGCGGGGCCGTTCGATCCGGGACGAAGCGGTAAGTGAACGCGGGCGGGTGAGATTTAATCCGGCAACAGGGGTTGAATCGGGGCCGTTCGGGCGTGGGCCGAAGGGATAAGTGGCTATGGGCGGACCAGATTTGGTACGGCAATGGGGAATAGTGCGGATTAGGCCACCTGTCGGGCGGAGGGGAGAAGGGAGTGGCGAAGCAGTAAGTTGGCGCGGGCGGTAGGGATTAAACCGGGCGAAGCGAGGAGTGGTCCGATGCTCGCCAGGTGTCGGCCAGGGAGATAGTGAAGGCGGGATAGAGTGGTTAAGAGAGATCGGACGGCTGAGGTTGGATCCGGCGGCGAGGATTGGTCCGATGGATGACACTTGTCAGCCCGGAGAGGGTTTTGGAGGCTTTAAAATACTCAAAAAAATACAAAATAAACTTTAAAAATTCCAGAAAAATTTAGACAATCATCTGGAACTATTTTGGACATAATAAAAATATTTCCAACTTATAGAAGCATTTAATTTCTTGTAAAAGCACTAATAAATTCATTTAGGTGAGTTTTTAATTTTTATAAATTCCTAAAAATTATTATAAATAATAGTTGACTTAGGGAAAATGAAATGCACTTATTTTGACCTTTATGAAATGAAAAACAAATTGAGTTTTTCACAATCAGGCTTGAAATAAAATCCAGAAGGATCCAAATTAAATCTAGAAAATCACTGAAAAGAGGAAATGAAATTTTGGGATGTTACATCCATCGCCTCCCTTCCACTGATGTCCCCCAGATCATGTCGCACCTCTGTTATTCACAACATTGAAACATTGGGTAGTACCTCCATTTCACTTTGCAGCATATCCGAGGCCACCAGCACATTTGGAAAGTTGAACGCAACTGCGAACTCTACCGCTAGTTTGATGATCACGGAGAGTTCTGCTAGCTTGGAGTGAGGGGATGAGGATGTGACCCATATAGCTCATCAAAGCCACAGCAAATTGGCTGTTGCGAAATGCGATCTCTGATGGCGGCACCGACTCCAGTGCACTGAATCGCAAAGATTGCGATGTTAATATCAAGCTTCATCGGCCATTACGCTGAAAGATTGCACAGGAGTCATCATCACTGCATTTTGCAAATGTCTTTAGTTGACTGAATTGTCTAACATTGAAAGGGTTACAACAAACTAACCTACCTACCAAAAAAGTTCATTTGTACCAAAACGCTGAACAAACATATGGATCGTTTAAGGACACTTCTTGCGTTTGTAGATAGCGGAATGAACAATGCAGCATGGTAATGAATCTTATGTACTCGATTGGATCTTTCAAATGTCTCCCTAGATCAATACTTCCAGAGCATGAGTTTATTTCATTCAACTGAGATGTGAAACAATCTTCCTGAGAAGAGAAAATCGATAAAGTAAAGAGAGCGAATGAATTAGAAACAAGCAGAACCAACAAATGTATTCGCTTTGAGATAAATAGGGATCCAAATATCAGGAATTGTAAGCATAGAACATCCTTTTTTTGAAGGGGGCAGGGGTGATAGCATTTAGACCTCTAAATTTAGGATTTTGGTAATTAATGACGTTTTACGAATATGGGACTATTGTGTGTGCTAAGATTGTATAGACAAAGTTGACAAGAACAAGCTGCATGGAAAATTGACGTTCTAGAAGGACCAAAATCGAGGTACATAAAATATAGGATCTCTTTTCAATTTTACCGGTCTTAGGGGAAAAGGTGGAAGACCGGATTATAGGTTAGATGACGTACTATTAAGAGTGATCCTTGAAAATAGCTTGATTGCATGCTTTGGTGCAAATTGGATCAACTTAGGATCATGCATGCATTTGAAAATAAGGTTGAAAACTCACTGTGCTCTCTCAGTAAAATCGGTAGTACCGCACCCACCTGCGGAACTACTGGAGTGCGGTAGTTCCGGCATGTAATCAGCGGAACTACCGCAGCACGTTAGCACCAGATATTGAGCGGTATATTTTTTTCCAAAGAGCACCCTTCCACGGACTTAGACTCAACAGAAATCGGTAGTACCGGTTTTTCAATTGCAGAACTACCACAGTGCAGTAGTACCACATGTTACTGCGGAACTACCGATTATCGGTATGTTTTTTCCAAAGAGTACCCCGAGAAAATACCAAAACTAGCAAGGCGGAACAACTGCAGTGCAGTAGTACCGCATTGACCTGCGGAACTACCGCAATGCGGTAGTACCGCACTTACAACGGCGGTAGTACCGTTCTGATTTTTAAATGGCTAGTTCTGACCGTCTGACATAGCTGTTACTGTGTGATACAGTAAAGTGCGGTAGTACCGGACTTTGTACCGTGGTAGTTCTGATTTCCCTGGTTTTCTAGAATAAATTTTTGCAACGCCTAATTTTGGTTGGTGAGAGTATAAATACGCCTCCACCTGCCCAAGGGCAGGGTGCTGAACTTGCATTGATCATAATTGTGTCCTAGAGCATTCATTCCACTCTCTTTTCTTATTTGAGTATTCATTTTGAGTTGTGGAGAGATTTTCAAGTGCATTCAATTCTAATTGATCCATTTACACTTGAGCGTCGTCAAGCGAATTCATCGGTCTATTCTCTTGGTGCTTGCCGGCACCTAGACGGCGAGGAGATTGATTGCGCGGAGACTTCTTCAAAGAAGATTGTAAAGAAGCCCGAGCTGATTTGTGAGTAATTTGGAGCTCGTCATCTCTGGATCGGAGGAAGAGCTACCACTAGTGATCGAAGAGTGAGGCTTAATTCGTGGAGCTGATCCAAGGACTCTTGGGCTTTCCTCAACGTGGACTAGTGAAAACCGGCAAGTCTTCAACACCACGGAAAAACATCGCGAGTCTCGTTGTGATCATTTCTTTGCCTTACTTTAGTATTTATATCTTTGTTAAGCAATTTGATACATTGTTCATATTTTATTGTGCTTGTTAGCTTATGCTACTAGAATTGAATATGCTTGGTTTATATAGCACCCTAGTCTTGTGATAAATTGCTATAACTTGTTTAATTAGGCAAAAAATTTTATAACCTTCTATTCACCCCCCTCTAGTCGGTTATCCTTGATCCTACAAGTGGTATTAGAGCTTGGTCTCTCATTTATTAGACTTAACCGTCTAGAGAGAAAAGGATAGCTAACGAGGCAATTGCGATAGGCAAGGCACCATAATTTGATGGCACTAAATATTCTCATTGGAAAATTAGAATGTCAATTTATCTTAAAGCCATGAGCTCTAGCATTTAGAAAATTATAAATGAGGGTTATGTTATACCTCTCGATCCATTACACCTTACGAATCAAGATGCGCATAACGCTCATTTAGATGCCCAAGCCATGAATGTATTATTTGGAGCATTGAACATGGATGAGTTCAATAGGGTCAGCAATATAGAAACTACTCATACTATTTGGACAACCCTCTCAGAAATTCATGAGGGAACATCCACAATCAAAGAAGCCAAATTGCATAAGCTTCGGATAAAATATAAAACATTTACAATGTTGTCACACGAAAGCATCAATTAGATGTACTCTCGATTGAACAACATTGTAAATGACTTCAAGGGCCTTGCACGTCGCTAACGGATTTTGATGTTGTGAGAAAAATGCTTAGAGTGTTGCCGGATAAATATGAGATGTTGGTGACTCTATTTCTCAATTCATCCGAGTTGGCGAGGATGACACCAACACAACTCTTGGATAATTTAATTACCAACGAGTTGTACAAAAAGGATAAGGAGGAGCTTTTGGAGCAATCCTCCTCCAAGAGCAAGAAGATCACCGCTTTCAAGGCTAAAACGGTATCAAGCAAAGAATCCGAGGATGAAGAAGATGACTCCGAGGAGGAAATAGCACTCTTTGTGAGAAGAATGAAGAAATTCATGAGGAGGCATCCACACCGAAGTAGAGGCCAAGGATCAAGAAAGAAGGGGCGATCATTCGACTACAACAAGCGCTATAGCAACATCCGTTACTATGAGTGCGTCGAGAAGGGGCACATTGCTTCTCAATGCCCGACAAGAAAGGATGATAAGGGCAAGTCATGCAAAAAGAAGGAATTCAACTCCAAGAAGATGTTTTTAAGAGGCTTCACAAAGATGGGAAGAATGAAGCCCACATTATAGGGTGGAATTCCGATGAAGATTATTCGGATTCTGACTCCGAAGAGGATGAGTCTCCCAAGAAGAAGGGACTTGTCGGGATAGCAATCAAGGAGGCTCTATCACTCTTCTCAACTCCGACATGCCTCATGGCTAAGAGATAAAAGGTAAAAACTAGTGATAATGATGATGAGTCTTCATATAATGAATTGATGGATATGCTAATTGACTTGAATGAATTTCTTGGAAAAGAAAAGTCAAAGTTCAAGGAACTAAGGAGAGAACACATCACTCTAAAGGAATCCTATGAGGAGCTAAAGGAAACTCATGACTTACTTCTCCAAGAAACATCAAGCAATTCTTCCTCTAGCATTGGAATTAATTGTGATATTTTTAACGATATACCTAAAGTAGAAAGTGCTAAAATTAATACTACCACTTCATATGATGATTTGATTGATATGTCTTGTAGTTCAAGTATAAATGATTTTGTTAATTTATGTGATGAAGAACTTGTTGTTGAAAATTGTAAATTAAAAGAACAAGTTGTTCAATTAGACTAGAGTCAATTAGAATTTTGCTTGCCTTTCCATCATGCTTTGATATAAAACTTTATCAAATAGATGTTAAAAGTGCATTTCTAAATGAAAAAATAACCGAACTTATATTTGCTGAGCAACCTCCTAGATTTGAAGATTCTAAGAATCCAAACTATATTTATAAACTCTCAAAGGCGCTTTATAGGCTTAAACAAGCTCTTAGAGTTGGTATGAGCGCCTTCGAGATTTTCTACTCACTAAAGGATTCAAAATCGGAAAAGTTGACACTACATTATTTACTAAAGTTATTGACAATGAATTCTTTGTATGTCAAATTTATGTTGATGATATCATATTTGGTTCTACTAACCAAGACTTTTATAAAGAATTCGGTGATATGTTGTCTAGGGAGTTTGAGAAGTCCATGATAGGTGAATTAAGTTATTTCCTAGGACTTCAAATCAAACAACTCAAGAATGGAACCTTCATTAGCTAAACCAAGTATGCGAGGGATTTACTCAAGAAATTTGGTATGGAGGATGCAAAGCCCATTAAGACTCCCATGGCAACCAACGGGTATTTGGACCTCAATGAAGGAGTTAAGTCGGTAGATTTAAAGCTTTATAGATCCATAATAGGTAGTTTGTTTTATCTTACCGTATCTAGAGCCGATATTATGTTTAGCGTTTGCATGTGTGCAAGGTTTCAAGCATCTCCAAAAGAGTGCCATTTAGTTGCCGTAAAGAGAATTCTAAGATATTTAAAATATTATTCTAGTGTAGACTTGTGATTCCCAAAAGGTGCTAAATTTGATTTAATTGGATATTCGGATTCTAATTATGCGGGTTGTAAAGTGGATAGAAAAAGTACCTCAAGAAGTTGTCAATTGTTAGGAAGATCCTTAGTGTCTTGGTCCTCAAAGAAACAAAACTTTGTAGCACTTTCAACCGTCAAAGCTGAATATATTTCCGCGAGTAGTTGTTGTGCACAATTATTATGGATGAGACAAACATTGATGGATTATGGAATAAAATTTGTCAAGACACCACTTTTGTGTGATAATGAGAGTGCGGTGAAAATTGCCAATAATCCCGTCCAACACTCAAGAACCAAGTATATAGATATTAGATACCATTTCTTAAGAGATCATGTTAGCAAAGGGGATATTGAGATTAGTCACATAAGAACCAGAGATCAACTAGGGGATATTTTCACCAAACCTTTAGATGAAAGCCGCTTTTGCAAATTAAGAAATGAATTAAATATTTTAGACTTCTCAAATATTGCTTGAGCCCTTGCTGCATGTGCTTGGGTGTTATTTTGGCCATTTAAGCAATTTTTGGGGTGATTTATCAAAGATTTTTGCCAAAATCTTGTATATTCTTAAAAATTATTTTTGTTAGCTTTCAAATAGATTCTCTAATGCATAATGATCCTGAATGAATATTTCTTAAGTGCAAAACTAGAGATCATTTGCATAAATTCTCAAATCCAATCTCAAAATCAACAAAGTCCCAGAAAAAACGGAACTACCGTTGTTGCATATGCGGTACTACCCATGTGCATTAATACCGTAGCCAAGCGTGGAACTACCACTGTGCGGTAATACCGCAGGTAAGAGCAGAACTACCGATTTTTCATAAAGGGGGCGGTTACTTCTGGGATTCTCTCCCTATTCCTTCCAAAACCGCTCCCTCTCTCCCTCCACATTCAATTGCGCCCAAAAACTTCCTTTCTCTCTCTCACCCCAAGAACACTCCAAAATCCCTCACTCCGATCTCCAAACCCAGTGGGATTTTCGCAGTTCTTGGACTAATATGCATCACAAGCATTCACCTCCTTCTTCCCTTGAGATATTTCGGATCAAACTTCAAGTTTTCATCTCCTTTTTGAACCCTTGATGGAAATAGGTTAAACTTAAAGTGTAGACGAATTTGATGCTATATTCTTGGGCAAATTGCTAGTTTTAGTGATTTTAGATGATTTAACATCTTTCTATTAGATTACATCCATCAAAAACATCACTCAAAATTATAGATTAATCTACCCTAGAAACTTTCAGGAAAATCGATAATACCGCTTGAGAAGCGAGGTACTACCGCTGGGCGGTACTTCCGCCCCTAACCCCGGTACTACCGCAGTGCGGTACTACCGTGAGGTGCAGCGGAACTACCGCAACCCGGTACTACCGCCCCTGGCTGCGAAACTACCGATTTCCTTGAAGTTTCAGCATATTGTCTTCATTCAATTTCAACCTAATTCTCATACCACTTCCTTGACTTCAATATTATTCCTTTTCAAGATGGCTCCCAAGAAAAGAATTGCTCTCAAGAATGGGGCCGAAAAGATAAAAAATCCGACAAAGAAGTTCTATGTTAGCTGCGGAAGTTCAGGCCAAGGCTCATCTCATCAGGGATCTCAGGCTCCTGCACTACCTCCTGCTGAGCCAGAGCATGAAGAGTCAACTGAACGGACTCCAGCAAGCAACGATAATGAAAGCTCAAATGGTTCCGAGACCGAGTCCGATCAGCACATGAGCTCCCCTTCTGACAGTCAGGTCCCTGAAGCAGCAGAAGAAGAAGAGGATGAGGACACAGGACCAGCTGCGAATGAGCGTAGAGATATTCATCGCATGACTAGCGACGACTATGCTATCCTCAGGCACCGTTGGCAGTATGTCCTCACCAAGAACACCACCAATCCAAGATTCATACACAGTTTTAGGAGGAAGTGTATGAAGAGATATATCTAAACAACAAGTTTACTGACCACAAGTATGTAAATTGGAATCATATTGATAGGCTGGACATGTTTGACGGGGCTTGATGCATGTTTCAGCAATCAGGGATTCTCCACTTGGTCTCTCTGAAATCAGATTACAACAAGGAAGTAATTCGCCAATTCTATGCTACTTTGTTGATATCTCCAAACTTTGAGAATTCAGAATGGACGACTGGAGATCAATACATGAGTTTGAATAAGGGAGAGCTTGAGGCAGTTTTGAACACGTTCTCCAGCACTTATGAAAAGGTGTTCAACAGACCTGCGATCCCTCTCCATCAATGCTCATAATTTTATGATCGCAGTGTGAAATTTATGCTTGGAAAACTTCATGGTCTACAACCCATTCCGAGTCTGATCAACCGGATCATCAATCACACTATTCTACCCAAGAGTGGAAACTACAACGCCATCAGAGGGCATGCCTGGAACCTGATTCGCTACATCACTACAGGCACAAGGTTTGATATGATTGACCTTACGATTCGAGAAATAGACGCCTCGAAGAATGATCGGAGCCGAAACATCAATTATGCACCCTACATTATGGCTCTCATCATTCACAAGACTAGACCGTTTAAAGGCGGTAAGGGAGGTGTTTACAAACCATACAAGCATCGTGAGAAGGCCCCAATCTCTATGACTTCGTGCTCTAGTGCGTATCCTGCAGCTTCCTCTTCTTAGTAGCAGGGGGAGCACGAGCCGCAAGGGGAATATAACATCTTCATTTTTAGAGCTTTTTAAAACCTTGAATTTAAAAATTAATTTTTGGAATTTTTCTGGAATTAATAAAGGTTAATTTGAATTTTTTAGAATTTAAAAGGATTTAATATGATTAAATTAAACTTCAACATTTACTGAAAATATTTTATTTGAGTTCCTGGTGTCTCAAGGAATTTTTTGGTATTTTTGGTGAATTTTTAGGATTTATCTGCTATTTTCTAGAGCTCTATTTTGTTTATTTGAATTTCTGAAATTCAGAAAATCCTTTTAAACCCCGGGCCTGCTCCCCGCCGCCCGATCCTCCTTCCCCCTCCACGTGTCGGCATTCGGCTGCCTTCTGCGCCGCTCCGCTCGCGCCGATCCTCCCCACTGCCACGGCGTCATCCGTGCCGCCGCTTCCTTCGCCGCGCGCTCGCCTCCTCGCTTCCCCGCCGTCCGATCCGTTCCCACTGCTACGCGGCAGCACCAGCTCGGCCCGGCGCCCTCGCCTCCGCGCCGTTCGATCGACGCGCCCGCTACGCGTCACGATCCCGCGCGCTCGCCCCGCATAACCCTAACCCTAGCGCCGCCTCTCCCGAGCCGTCCGATCTCCCCCGCGTCATCATGGCTGTCCAAACCGCGTCCGCGTAACGCCGCACCGTAACCGATCGGGTTGTCTCGGTTCGCATGTTAAATACCGCCACCGACCTCGATTCGCGTGCCTCATCGCCTCCGCCGTCGCCACCGCCTCCCTCGCCTCACGCCGCCGTCCCAGGTTGGTACGATTAGATGCTTAGCTGTGCTTAATTTACGATGGGATTCATCATCATATGTGAATTATTAATTTGACTTAAAGGCATATGGAATGGTAGTTGATGCCACGTTAATTAAAATTTGTGCTGTGACATTGGTGTCTCATTGGCTTGGTTATACAAACTTGGTTTTGCACTCGGGCGAGTGATCGTGTAGTAAAGGGGGAAGTGCAGGTGCACTTCGAAGGATGTGGTAGCGTTGCCCGGGTAATGATAAGGACTTAACTTTGTGCGCCATTGATCTGAGCTTTACCGTGCAAACCACATGTCTGGTATGGGACGAACATGGCTGATTAATTTGGGATGTTTCAACTTTAATCTTGCCATTGAGATGAACATGGTTGCTGATTTCCATATGGTGCAAGGGGTGTGATCACGAAACCTAGCGGGCGGATTGAGTTATGGCGAACTTTGTAAAGGCCTTGTTGTGATTATCTTTAACGTGAGGATTATCACATCGTGTGAGTACAGTTGTGCAACCTCTGCAGAGTGTAAAACTATTCGAATAGCTGCGTCCTCGGTCATGGACAATGCTTGGTGATTTCACACGAGGTATAGTTATTTGTGAAAACTAATGGATTGTGGTTGGACAGTGGATGGTTAATCCGCTGTTGGTTTAGCTTGTAGATGAGAGGTCCGTAAGTGGTTGGTTTAGCTTGTGGATGAGAGGTCTGCAAGTGGTTATGTAAATTCCTTTGATTATTTATTTATTAGTGTTTTACTTAAAGTTCGCTTTCAATCTATTTACTGTATTTACTTTCAACTGTCATTTATGCAAATTAACCTTTCAGTCTTCCTTTGGTAAACCTTGCATACTATATTGCATTCATTTGTTACAAACGACTTGCTGAATACCAATGTACTCACGGCTTTATGCCCAATGTTGCTCAGTTGGGGAAGAGGAGTATCACCAGCAAGAGGTTCCAGAAGGAAAGTACTTCGACGACTTCGCGGATTAGGCTTCGTTCTCCACTCGATAGCCTGTGGGCTTGTCGATTGGCCACTATGCTTATTTTTGAATTTCCGCTGCTAGTTTTTGTTAAGCCTCCAGGCTAGTTTATTGTAAGCTTGGCCATAAGGTCGTACCTTTGAGATTTATCGATATTTGAGTTTTTTTTATTATGTCGTGTGTATGGTTGTGATTACATCTATGTTTGCCTGTGTCCACTAGCGTGATCCTGGACTAGTGCAGTTTACACAGAGAGACCGAATTTGCATATTCGGGTCTCGACAGGGAAGAGGTGACAATGGCTCAGATTTATTCTGCGGTCATGGGTCTGAGTGGTAGCATGACTACCCTGACAGACAATATGACCACCATGAGCAGCAATATCTCCTCTCTCACTGAGCAATTCTCTTCTATCTCTGGTGACATCTCCTCTCTCGGCGACCGTATGACAGCTCTTGAGAACGCCGTAGCTCCACGCCACTACGAGCGTCACAACCGCCGTTGCCGTGACGCTTCTCCTCAAGATCCTCAGGAGTGACCTTTTTTGGTACTTTGATGCCAAAGGGGGAGAAGTGATGAAAGGAGAAGAAGGGGAGAAGAAAAATAATCTTTTGCTATCTTTATCTATTTATGTAATAGACTATGTGGTGTATTGACACTATGAATGATTATCTTCGTCATCTTCGTTGTCTTTAGTTTATGTGTGATGAACAGTTAAGTTATGTAATGACATTTATGCTTCCTTTATATGCAATTTAAATTTTAGCTCATGTTTATTATTGTATTATGAAATTTCAAGTATTGTAGTTATTTACTATCATATACTCTTGAAATTCATGATTGATTATGCCTCATTATATCTTCTCACTTGAATTTAAAGGTGTTGTCATCAATTACAAAAAAGAGAGAGATTGATTATTATGTCGTGTGTATGGTTGTGATTACATCTATGTTTGCCTGTGTCCACTAGTGTGATCCTGGACTAGTGCAGTTTACACAGAGAGACCGAATTTGCATATTCGGGTCTCGACAGGGAAGAGGTGACAATGGCTCAGATTTATTCTGCGGTCATGGGTCTGAGTGGTAGCATGACTACCCTGACAGACAATATAACCACCATGAGCAGCAATATCTCCTCTCTCACTGAGCAATTCTCTTCTATCTCTGGTGACATCTCCTCTCTCGGCGACCGTATGACAGCTCTTGAGAACGCCGTAGCTCCACGCCACTACGAGCGTCACAACCGCCGTTGCCGTGACGCTTCTCCTCAAGATCCTCAGGAGTGACCTTTTTTGGTACTTTGATGCCAAAGGGGGAGAAGTGATGAAAGGAGAAGAAGGGGAGAAGAAAAATAATCTTTTGCTATCTTTATCTATTTATGTAATAGACTATGTGGTGTATTGACACTATGAATGATTATCTTCGTCATCTTCGTTGTCTTTAGTTTATGTGTGATGAACAGTTAAGTTATGTAATGACATTTATGCTTCCTTTATATGCAATTTAAATTTTAGCTCATGTTTATTATTGTATTATGAAATTTCAAGTATTGTAGTTATTTACTATCATATACTCTTGAAATTCATGATTGATTATGCCTCATTATATCTTTTGTTCATATATGCAATCCATGCATATATTTAGGGGGAGTGTTTCAAAATTGACTCTAGAAAGAAATTGAATCACTTTAGACTTTGCAATCAAATGAAATATTCAATTCTCCTTTCAAAAGTCAAAAATCAAGTATGCAACTTGTTCTCATATAAGTAGTATATTCAAAGTCTTTCTTCTCACTTGAATTTAAAGGTGTTGTCATCAATTACAAAAAAGAGAGAGATTGAAAGCATATAGGCCCCTAAATTTAGGGTTTTGGTAATTAATGACGTTTTATGAATATGGGACTAATGTGTGTGCTAAGATTGTATAGACAAAGTTGACAAGAACAAACTGCATGGAAAATTGACGTTCTAGAAGGATCAAAATCGAGATACATAAAATATATGATCTCTTTTCGATTTTACCGGTCTTCGGAGAAAAGGCGGAAGACCGGATTATAGATTAGATGCCGTACTATTAAGAGGGATCCTTGAAAATAGTTTGATATCATGTTTTAGTGCATATTGGATCAACTTAGAATCATGCATGCATTTGAAAATAAGGTTGAAAACTCATTGTGCCCTCTCAGTAAAATTGGTAGTACCGCACCCACCTACGGAACTACCGGGGTGCGGTAGTTCCGGCATGAAATCAACGGAACTACCGCAGCACGGTAGTACCGGATATTGAGCGGTACGTTTTTTCCAGAGAGCACCCTTTTGAGGACTTCGACTCAACAGAAATCGGTAGTACCGGATTTTTAATGGCGGAACTATCACAGTGCGGTAGTATCGCACGATACTACGGAACTACCGATTTTCGGTATGTTTTTTTCAGAGGGTACCCCGAGAAAAATTTAACTGGCTAGACATCGGAAGTACCGAAACTAGACGGCGAAATAACGCGATCGCGGTAGTACATGCGATCTGCGAACTACGCGATGCGATGTAGTACCGCACTTACAACGATGGTAGTGCCGCTCTAATTTTTAAACGGCTAGTTCTAACCGTCTGACATAGCCGTTACTGTGTGCTACAGTAAAGTACGGTAGTATCGGACTTTGTATCGCGGTAGTTCTAATTTCCCTAATTTTTCAGAATAAATTTTTGCAACGGCTAGTTTTGGTTAGTGAGGGTATAAATACCCCTCTACCTACCCAAGGGCAGGGTGCTGAACTTGCATTGATCATATTTGAGCCCTAGAGCATTCATTCCACTCTCTTTTCTCATTTGAGCATTCATTTTGAGTTGTGGAAAGATTTTTAAGTGCATTCAATTCTAGTTAATCCATTTGCAGTTGAGCGTCGTTAAGCGAATTCATCGGTCTATTCTCTTGGTGCTTGCCGGTACCTAGATGGCAAGGAGGTTGATTGCGTGGAGATTTCTTCAAAGAAGATTGTGAAGAAGTCTAAACCGATTTATGAGTGGTTTGGAGCTGGCCATGTCCGAAGCGGAGGAAGAGCTACCACTAGTGATCGAGGAGTGAGGCTTAATTTTTGAAGCCGGTCCAATGGCACTTGGGCTTTCCTCAATGTGGACTAGTGAAGAGCGGCAAGTCTTCGATATAACGGGAAAACATCGCGAGTCTTATTGTGATCATTTCTTTACCTTGCTTTAGTATTTATATCTTTGTTAAGCAATTTGATACATTGTTCATATTTTATTGTGCTTGTTAGCTTGTGCTACATTGATTACTTAGAAATACTAGAATTGAATAGGCTTCGTTTATATAGCACCCTTGTCTTGTGATAAATTGCTATAACTTGTTTAATTAGGCAAGAATTTTTATAATCTTCTATTCACCTCTCTCTAGTCGGTTATCCTTGGTCTTACAGGGGGACCCTGACTTCTAATATAAAACGAGCTCTTTTAAGGTACAACATCAAACCCCCCTAGAGGTAAGAGTTTTGATAAATCCTAACCACTGATTATGATGGGTTTGTTTTGCATAATAAAAATTATACCGGATCCTCCTAATTAATACATCACAGCCAAAAGAAAAAAGCAACAATGCACATAATTATCCTTCCTAAACTTAATCATGCATGCAGTCTAGGAAATCAAGGGGAGTCCCTACAAAAGAGGCAACGCCCAGCCCATTAATAGTGGGCCTACATGTCAAGGGAATCACAAAAGTTTTATTTCAGTATTTAAACCAAACATAGGAAGTTCCGTCATATTCAAAGTAAAAAATGAAATGTACCGAAAACAAATTCTGTACTTGAAACAAAGAAACAATTGTAATATGAAGTCTCAAACTTCTATTATGCCAAACAGAAATTAAATATGATTCAAATAACCAAATTAATCCAAAATTTCCATTATAAATTGAAGTAGAAAAGGACATATATTTGCTTTATAGTATAAATATTTAAAATTCACTGCCAAATTTTAAATTTTACTGGCAGAATTTGATATTGTTAGACCATATGGTTAGGTCTAGACTATTTTAGATGATGAATAATTGACAACGTTGGTTATGATATTATTTATGGTGTGTTGCGCGTGTACGGATTGACGTTGGTCAAGAATTTGTGCTGGAAAAATATTCTTTAGTCTTTGTATATACATGTTGAAGCATGGGAGCGATCGCGATCGATGACGAGGAGGAAAAGGACTAGGATGGGGAGATCCAAGGTCAGGCGTTCGAGAGAGTTACGAGATGATCGAGCTCATGCTTGGGTATGTGAAAATCAAATATGGATGATGCGTAGAGAAGATACAGGAGGTGCGGTCCTGGATGTTTCGACACGTGATAAGTTGAAAAAATCAAAAGCGTAAAAATAATTTAAAAAAATCCATGTTATGAAGGGTTTTGGGTCTCTTGAAAAGTAGTGGACCAAAAAGTCTGATTGAAGTAAAAAGGTCTGAGATGAGTTGTATTAGGGTTAATGACGTATTGAAGTAGGTTGATAATTTTTAGAAGGGCTAACGGAAGTGTGTCATGTACAAACAATGAAACCGATGCATGACTAGATAAAAGAAAAAGAAGAAAAGCAAAAGGCCGGGCGGCGCTGTTGGAAGAAAAGAAGCAGAGCGCGGGCAAGCGTACGCAGAAGAAAAGGAGGCTGGCGGCGGCTATTCTGTTATTGGCCGTGAGTTTTGAGCTAGAAGAAAAAAGAGGCAGGCGCGACTGCTTTTGTGCGGGGCGCTGGAAGAATAAGATCTGGTGAAGAAAAGAAGGCGCGACGAGTTTATTTCGGAAGAAAAAGGGAGCGCGGGCGGGCTTCACAGAAGGAGGCGGCAGCACCCTCGTGCGTCTCGACGCTTGCTTCTCGTGCGCGTGATTTCTCGGTCCAGATCTTTAGTTGGGCACTTGGGCAGCACACGCGGCGAGATTGAGCAGCAGTAGCACGGTGAATACTTCTTTACGTGATGCTATTTTTGTTTGCTTTAAGTCTGCATGCTTTGGCAATAGTATTGCTCAGTTGAATTGAAAGCTACTAGTAAAAGTGCTCACATGCATGTTTTGATTAGCAAAAGGTGATTAGACGAGCTGGCCGTATGCACGTCTTTTTTTGGTAGACAGATGAATACCTTGGTATAAGAAGAGATCACATGAATTGATATACTCTTGTAACAAATTATTATTATTATTATTATTATTATTATTATTATTATTATTATTATTTTTATTATTTTCTTTTTGTTTTGTTTTGTTCTCTAGTTTTTGTGCACAGGTCAAAAATCAAAAAATAGTGAATTTTAGAAAAAGCTTCCGTTACGCACTGCAATTATTTACCTCCTTCTAATTACCATCAATGATTCTACAGATATTTTATTATATTTAGAATTTAAAATGCTTAGTGAGATCGATACAGTATTAAAAATGACAAATAACTTTGCACAGTACAATTCAAATTTATAAAATATAGCAGGTGAGATTATTTCACTAAATATTTGCCTTATTGACATCCATGCTTTTAATAGCAGGTGCAAAAATATTATTTGTTTCCTTATTTACTATGTATTAATTGACAGTAGTATCTGTTGCCTCCAATGGGGTAACAGGAATAGTATCCCTTGGATCAATACACAATGAACGGTTCACACTTACTTGGTTGTAGCGTACAAAATTCCTAATAGAACATCTGACATGATAAGCTATTAGTGAGCACAACTGACCTGTTAGCAATATGATTCCTTCAGAGTTCACACTTCAGATGTGCATGGATTGTTGAGGGCATACACATCGGACTCTCTTGACCCAAAAGGAGATTCTGCATCTCCCAGATTCACTTCGGATCATTCAGTGTCCCCAACATCGTGGTCTCGGCTCAGCCTTGCTCCATTCACAACACGGGATGGTTGAGATGTTCACTTCCCCTTGAGAGGTACGCTGCTCAAATCTTCTTATCTATCAGAGTTGCTCCAGCTCGTAGATATGAAATCTTTACATTGAAATAAATCTTCCATGGTTTTACCTTTTCATATTTGGCTCCCCGCAAGTAAGTCTTCAGCAAAAGCGTATGGTTTTGAACCAATCAGGCTGTGCTCCCATTAGTCACATTGCATTGTTGATCATGGGATGCTCCAGCTTGTCCCGGGCTGACACCAATTCTAATTCTCTGCAAAGTTTGGCAACAAATGGCTACTTCAAATTACAGAAAAACAAGAGGGTACAAGAGAGCCCAATTGGTAATGGTGGGAATCGAAGGGACCAGACTGATACAAAAAGAATTACTTCTATTTTGCACACTACAGGTCAGCGAAAATTTATTCGGTTTGAAAACATTTTCGGCACCGGACGAAATGAACGAAATGGCGAAATTTCGTTTATTTCGGCCGAAATTTTGGCCAAACCATTCAAATAGTATTTAAATTTTTGATAAAATTTAATCAAAATTTAGACAAATTTCACACAAATTTCAAATGGGGAAAAATTCGGCCGAAACATTTGCCTTTCGGCACCGAACGAAAGGACCGAAATTTCGGTATTTCGCTGCCGAAATTTCGTCCGAAATGTGTAACCCTGCTACAGGTAACAAATATTACAATGCATATAGCAAGATTATGTCAGAAATAATTTATAAGCCAAAAAAACTAAACAATAGTGGTTCAGCCTTTACAAACAACTATTGTGATTTGTTTCTCTATTATAGATGGGATTGATGGAGATAAAAGCTCAAAGGAAAATAGAAACAGAAGATTATGGATATGAAAAGGCAACCACTTGGAGCCTGGGAACCTTGCTATAACATAATTTTTACATTGAACCGCAATTTGAGTTTGTCGCTACCTAATATTCAAGTCTATGTCTATATCTAATCTTCAATTTGATTTATCTTTTTATAGGTTGGTACAGGTTTATCATCACCTAATATTAACTATTTTACTTTAAGATTTGCAATTTTTTCTAAAAAGAGGTGTACTGAATCAAACCCCAATTTCTAGTTATTTTTTTAGAAAAGGGCAACCAACTGCAGGAAAAATATGCAACTAAAAGATAATCCAGTAAGAATAAACTCAGCAAAAATTTGACACACTAACTAGTGCAGTATGTGATAATTCAACATGAACGTGGCAATGTTGTATATTTGAGGTTGCTTTGCCGACAATCAAGTACTCAACTTACAATAATAAACGTATAACAAGAGATACAAAGTGTATTCCTAGGCTCTCTCACTTTTATTGACATACCTTCCAGCAGTGTATAATATACAGCCCTTACCCCCTGTATATAAGGAGAAGTGTGGTGTCATGATAATAGAATAAGTAATATGGGAATAAACTATGCTAATAGGGCTCGTGGGCCGGTTGCCCCTAATCGCTCTAGTTTAGGTAAATTATCCACACTTATCGGCCCTTGGATGGTTGGTATACAAGAGAACATAATTATGAAAGAAATAGTATCTTACAGCAACTGCAATTCATCAAAACTAGTAGCACTTAACACACCAATCCACAAAGCACCATTCATGTACTCAAACTCATCATAGGCTGAAGAATAAAACAAAAATTTGTTTTTGAAGTATGAAAGCATAGTATGTTGTAGCAATTGATAAGAAAATTGTTAGTATCGTTTGCTTCATCGACATGGTATTAGTTAAAGATAATGCATACCTTATGGTGACATGTCTTGTATCTGCTTCTCTGGAGGAATCTGTATTTGTTGTGGAACTAAATGGAGTCATCATGAAGAGACTGAAATTTAAATCTATCATCACACTGCATCAATTCGGACGCAGATGCCGTCAAAATTTTGAGCTAGTAGTGAAACATACTTGAAAGTTGAAAACTCTTTGCCAAGCCGCAAAATACACAACCTCTTACACGCATTATGACGATCACTTGGTGAGCACAGAGAACAAAATACGACAGCTACAACAACTAGGTATTCCCAATCACAAACTGAAACTTATCATGCTAATCACGAACCGCAACTAAGCATCCTAATCAAACAACGAATTAAGCTGCTCGTTGCAATAGTGGTGCTACAAGTGTACAGTACATTGCGAGAAATCAGATGGAATCAAAACGTTGCAGGGAGATTTGAGCAACAGGAGACTCCGAGGTCAGCAACAGGAGCAGCCGATCATCAGCCAGCGACCAGCAGCATCAGAACGCATCTTGGCTGTTGGGTTTAACCAGAGACAGCAAGAGAGAGGGATTGTGAGTACAAAGCATCCCAATTGATAACTACTACTACGTGAACGAAAGGGAAAGTAGGTGCCGTACACTTGCGAGCTCTCTCCCGCAGGCTCAGCAAGGGATTCCGTTGCTTCCGCTGCTCCTTCTTCGAATCCTTGCACGTCCCCCAGGTCATGATCGCTTCGGTTCTCCTTCATTCGCAATACGGGATGATTGGGGTGTGCGTCCACTTCCTCTTGCAGCATACCAAGCTTCGCCACTTTACTTTCGTCACCAAGTGAAATCTCCTTGAGCCTTGGAAGGTGCTTGATACCAAGAATCCCTGATTCCAACCTGCACGAGATGATCTCTATCACTTCCATCTGAGGTGGGGCGCCCTCCTCAAATCTCACCTCTCTTAGTTGCTCCAGTTCAGTAATACGTAGTTGCCTGATATTTGGGAATGCTCCCTCTCGGAACACTAGTTTCTCCCCAACATAAGCATTCGAAATAAGCCAAAGGATCATAAGGTTGGGCAGCGCCCCAAGTATCTCCACGGTATTTAGTCGGTTGCGACGTAAATAAAGCTTCACTAACTTCTCGAGACTCTCAAACAGGTTGGGCATCTCTCCAAGATATCCTCTCAGAATGAGGGTCCTCAGGAGGGGAGGAGGGGAGGAAATAAAATTCATCCACTCGAGTGTTCCAGTATCAGAGGATCCTACGGCATCCACATAAAGAAAATGGAGGGAAGGGAGCTTCTGAATGGCTTCACAAAGTATCTTGTGTTTTTGCTCGCTGGCCCCTTGTGTTGTCACACTTAATTGTCTTAGTTGCGTAAGCTCCCCTAACTCTTTAATTGCTTTGCTACTAGTTCGCTTGATGTCAACATGCTCTAGTATCTGTAACTCCCTCAAGCTTCCGATTCCTTTCGGTACCTTCACACCAAATGTTTTAGACCAACAGGTAGAGGTGGCCAAGTGCAACTCAGCAATTCTCATCGCCCGAGTGTCAGGATCAACTAAAGGTGTACATATCTTGGGCAAGCACATTGTGTTTGACAAGCACCTTTTAGGGCGATCTAGATCAAAATATGAATAATATGATGCTCTGCAACAACGAAGGCTATGGAGCCCATGAAGTTTGCTAATCTCGGTTGGCAGTGTTGCAATATATGTCGAACCCAAGTCCAAAGTCTGTAAACCTTGCAATTTCCCAATGAATCTTGGCAGTGAATAAATATATGAAGAGCCTTTATAGCCTTCAACTCGCAAGTATTTCAAGTGACGCAACAATGCTATATTAACAATATCTTTCTGTGTGATGCTAAATTGTGCATCCTCTAGATCTAAGACCCGTAGCATCCTCCATTGGGGTGAACAAAGTGAAGGCGTCAGTTCATTGGGTCTCTCACCAAAGACAGTTAATGATCGAATAATGCTCCAATCAAAGCTTGTCTTTGAGCACTTACTCCCATGGAATGCTATATGGCGGGTGTTCTCCTGCGCTACATCAGTGCCAATGTCCCCAATCAAGAACACAAAATTTTCCTCTCTAGAAATTGAAACTATGATATCACGCACGATATCATGAACTCGACAACTCTTAGGGGCTCCTTTTATACTCACTATTGATGGTTGAATCATGCTTCGGTTGGCGAGCTCGTTAAAGTAACATTTTCCGACATCCTTAATGGTCATACAAGCCCTAGCTTTAACAAACCCTTCTGCTATCCATCTATCTACCAGACGCTTCCTCTGAATTTCAAAATCCTCAGGAAATATGCTTAGGTATAAAAAGCATGGCTTAAGATGAGACGGTAAGTAGTTGTAGCTTAGGGTCACCATCCTCCTCATTGCTTCGAGGCTTGGGTTGCTCTCAAGCTCCGAGGGTAGCTGCATATAAAATTTTTCCCACTCTGTTACTTTTTTGGTGGCAAGCACGCTTCCAATTGTGAGTATCGCCAGAGGTAAACAGCCACACTTGTTTACTATTTTAGTAACTATGTTGCTCATGTTCTCATCATTTTCCATGTCTTCATTTCTTTCATTTGTCTTTCTTAGCAGCAAATCTTTGGCATCATTTTCTTGTAGGGGTTTAAGTGGGTAAATAAGTGACCCAGATGTGCATTTCTCAGCTAAGCCAACGTCTCGTGTTGTTACTATTATCCGGCTACCTCTGCTGTTATTGCTAGGAAGAGCAATACTAATGATCCACTTCCACTCATCTATGCCCCACAGGTCATCAAGAACAACAAAGTACCTCTTCTCATTTAGCTCTTCCCTGAGGTAGCTGGCGAGGTCCTCTATCACCACCTTCCCTTCAAGTTCCTTCAAACGCTTCTTCAATGCTTCATCACCGAAAAGACCTCTGATCATATCTTTGAGCAGCTCCATCCTGACAAACGACTGCGAGACAGTGATCCAAGCACAGCATGAAAAGTTCTTGGCAATGTCCTCTTTACTTTCGTAAATCTTCCTTGCAATAGTAGTCTTACCCAGACCGCCCATGCCGACCACGCATACCACCCGAGCAAGGCCATTATTGGCATGGACATCTATAAGCTTAAGCAACTCTTCTTTGGGTTTGGAGAACCCCACAAGTTCAGCTTCATTGATGTTGCTAGCCGAGTGATTGCGAACATCCTCCATGTAGGAATCCATCTCGTCAGTGGTGCTGGAGGCCTCCGTCTTGATCAAGTTGTAGCGTGTGTTTCTGCTGCTCACTTCTTCAACTCTTGCTTTCAGGTTGCGAATCTGGGTGGCGATCCGATGGCGATCTTTGAGCATCATCAACTGCTGTGACAGGCGTTTGCTTCCCACATGCACCATAAATTCATCAAGGCAATCTTCAATGTCGTAGGACAATTCCCGTACTTGCTCCGCCCAGACCTTCACTAGTTTATCTTTCTTCTTCGTTACTTCAGGGGCTATCAGGAATGCTTGCATCGTCTTTAGCTCATCTTTGATGAACCTGTGAACCAAAGGTTAAAAAAAAGTTTAGGACACCACCCAGTGCCATTCTACAGCTCCATGAACAGATTGCCATGTATGGAATCTTATAATGCTGTTAAGTAAAACTTTTGTGTATGTTTCAAGCATTCATAGATCCAACCGGTGTTCCCCTAATTTGAAGTTTAAGCAGAAAATGAGGCTGCTGTTGTTGTGGACGCATTTGTTAGCAAAGTCTATACGTGTCGTCCACGGCAACTCGTCAGAAATGGTTCGGCCGTTGCAGCCTTGCAGGGCAGTCTACAGCACCGACAATGGCTGGTTGTGACACAGGGCCAGCGGCGACAACAGCAGGACCTGATTCGGTCACAGCTGCTGCGAACGAACCAGAGATGGATTCCGCATGAGCTATATTTGGAAGTACTTCTTAGTAATTAGTATGCTATCTTTATATTAGGCAATATATATTGAGAAGAGCTCTAGTATTAGTATGATATAGTATTTCCTTGTTAGGAGGGTACCTCTGTTATAAGGGTAGCCGACTGTTTTCTTGAGGAGGCAATAAAGATCATAGTTATCCAGTTAACCGACAAGGCCAGAGCCTCTGCAGCAATGGCAGAGGGCGATCACGCCATCCCTTCTATCTCTTAGAATTGGGAGGGAAGAAACATGCAGCGCTCACACACCTTCGCTGCCGTGAAGCACTACTACAGAAATCATCATCACAGACGGTTCAAAAACGTCATCACAGACGGTTTTCTGAACTGTCTGAATTTATGGATCAGTGATAATCAAAGGTTATCATAGATGGTTTGTGAGCCGTCTGTGATGAATACAAAATAGATGGTTTGTAACTAGAACCGTCGGTGAAAACACTATCACAGACGGTTCTAACCAAAAACCGTCTATGATACTTTTGCATCACAGACGGTTCTATATATAGAACTGTCTATGATGTTCTTCACAAACGGTTTATATTACAAAACCGTCTATGACAGTTCATTCTATACCTTTTTTTTTCTATTTTTGAATTAACTTCAGAAAATATTAGCTATGCCGTTTGAAAACAAGCAAATACGACAACAAATATAGCAAGAACATTCTATTTATATTACAACATTCTATGTATATTACAATCCACCATTACAACATCATAGGACTACAATCCATCATTACAATAGCAGATAATATAGCAGAGAACATTCCATTTCCATTACAAATCGAGCAACAGACAAGAAAGAAAATATAAGAATCAGATATCCTAATGGAAGCTCATCCCTGATGTAGCTCAGGTAGACCTTCTTGGTGGTCGCCTCACTGTAAGCTCCCAGACAGCTCTAAACCCAACAAAATAGCAACAATGGAGGCTACCATGAAGATCTAAACGTCACAGAATCAAATACTATAAGAAACAATGAAGAGAGGAAGCTTAAGATGCATTTGAAGGGAGGGAGCGAATGGGTTCGGGTGAGTATTTATAGAGGAGGAAGAGCTACGATCCGTGAGGTGTGGATTGGTCGGTTTCTATTGGCTGAAATTGGGTTGATGAGAATTGACGGGCCCAGTGGTCAGGGAACAAATTATCACAGAAGGTTCTTGTTGTGGCTACAGACCAAACAGAGAGAGAGGTGTATGGTAGTGGAGAGTTAGGTGAGCAATGTCCTCTTGGTCTTTCCCAAGGGCTCTGTATGATATATATATGCGTTCCCTCGTAAGGAGCATCTTTACAATCGTAACCTTACACTGAGCCTCCTTTCGAGGGCAAGCTACGTCATTGTATATGGTTTATAACCTTCTCAACAGGCTAGCTGGGTTTAGGTGGGGGTCACCCCTACAACAGGAGCCTCTCATAGTGAAGGGCTTCACAGGCCGAAGCCATGCTGCCGAGCCCTTTGGCCCCCTCCATCCTTGCGGCCAGTGACCTTGTGTGATTGTGGGCGAAAATGATTTGGCGCATGTAGCCCCTCGTTGCTCCGCGGAGTCGGAACCGCGGGACCGCAAGCGGAGTCAACGTCGGAATCATGCGCCGGGTGGTCGTAGGCGGAGTCACGGATGAGCAGGTAGGCGCGGGAAGTTGGGACGTCGCATGCGCGTGAGCGACCTTGCCGGTTCGACTCCCGCCGGTTGGACCCGCGTGGGCGGCCGCGTCGGTTGGACTCCTGCCAGTTGCGCCTCCCGAGAACGGCTATATATGCGGCCGTAGCGGCGTGACGAGGTATCACTGGGACGGCTTGTCTGAAGAATGTGCCTCTTCCGCTCACGAGCGTGCGACAGGGTTAGCGTCAGTTAGGGCGCTCAGTGCATGCTTGTGGACGGAAGAAGGTACATTCTTGAGCTGGCAAAAAGATGCACGCGCCGCGCTGAGGAAGAGGCGTCGGGCCTGTTGGTGATACATCCTCCGAGCCTGGGGCCATCCCTTGCGGAGTATAGGGGGTGTCTTCAGTCAGGCGGTATACCGTGCGTCCACGCCTGTAAGGAGGTAGTGCTAAGGCGTTATGTCCCGAGGTGATGGTGGCCGCGGCGCTGCGAGTGGTCAGACGACCGCGGGTGCGCGCGCCTTTCCAGTGGCTGGCTTCGTGTCGATCGGTGTGGACTCGTTGCGACTGACCTGCCCCGCCAACGCTCTCCGCGACCTAGCATCCATGAAAAGACGTTGGCCACATTAGGGTGCGAAAACAGTTCCCTCTGCCAAGAATGAAGGGATAGGGTGTGCAGCAGGTGCTAGGGTTGTCCTGAGTCACCGAAGCGGGGGGCGTCTTCAGGCGTGCCGTCTTGCGTGCGAATGCGTGTCGAGTGTTGAAGCCAAAGACGGACCGAGGGTTGCCTGCGGAGGCGAAGGCCTCGTCAGGGGCGGAGCCGAAGTCGTCCCGCCTTGGCGAGGGGTCCCGTGGAAGGCGAAGCCGGAGTTGTCTTGCGCAGATTCCCGAGTAGACACGTGGCAGGGTGGTATTAGCGCGTCGTGCGCTGTCAGGCCCTCTGGTGCGACCATCGCTTGACTGGGCTTGGCGCGCGTGGGTAGTTGTGCCACTACGACCTTGATCGTGGGGAGGCGGGCGGTTCGCCTCCCGACCGTTACGCTCACCGGTGGCATGGGGGATGCAAGGGTTTTGAATACCCCGTGCTACGCCCCATCTGCTTTAAGCTCGCTTCATCTTCCAGCGTCTGACCACACACCCTCAATCTCTTGTCTTCTTTGCTTGCTCCGTCGTCGCTTATCTCTTGGGAGGACGATGGCACACGATGGAGGGCGCGCTCGGCCGGACGGCAACGACGCCGTCTTTCGGTGGTCGTCACCGCTCGAGGTGGAATACACGTTCGAGGGGCACAACCCCGCGCAGGTGGACAAATGGTGGGTGGCGACTGAAGGAGTAGAAGGTTCGTGCTCCCGTGTCTTGGGCTCAACGCTAGTGACGGAGGAGATGATTCACAGCCTCCTGCGCGAAGGGAAGCTATCGGACCGTCGAGAGGTGAGACTGCCCGCGCGCGACGAGATCGAACCGCACCCCGAGATGTTAGAGGCAATCGTGTTCGTCGCGCGTTTTGAAGCCGGGTTGCGCATTCCGGCCGCCGGACTTGTGGGGGACGTCCTGCGGGCTTTGGGGCTTGAGCTGGCGCAGATAACACCGAATGTGATAGCCCGGCTTGCCGTGTACAGCTAGGCGTTGCGCACGGAGGCGTGTTGGCCGACTGCATCACTGTTCACGTTTCTCCACGACGTCCGGTGTGCGTCGGAGAATCAGGGGGACAAGGCGTTACCCAGCTTCGGCAACGTCGACCTCCTCTTGCGTTCGCGGTGCGAGAAGATTTTTCCCGCGGAATCGAGTCGGGCGGAGTGGAAGCCGAATTGGATGAGGCGGTGGTTCTACCACCACGTGGCGAGCGGTAGCAGCCTTGAATGTTCGGGGCAGCCGGTGGCGGTTAACACCACGCCCGATGCGCCAATAGATGCTGAGGATGAGCGAATAGTGCAGAGGCTTATGGGGATCACCGCTCGCTTCAATATGCGCGACCTTGCTGAGGAGTTCATCATGTATGGCGTGGTGCCACTTGCTGCAGAGTGGCGTGTTACTCTTGGGAAGCTTCGGCGCGACAACGTCCGCCCGTCTATGTCTTCGCTGCCGAGACCCTCCGGTCCACGTAAGTTGTGTTGGAGCTTAGCTTTCATGTGCTATTCCTCGGGGTCGTTGTTTTACATCGTGCCCCCGTGCCACTCGCAAGTGCTTCCCTGGAAGACGTGGAGCGTGTGGTGGGCGCGTTCCTTGGACCGTATATGGCCAGGGAACACACACTGCGCGTAGCTGCCACTGCGAAGGCAGGTCCGGGGCGACTGAACCGTGTGTGCGAAGCCTTGGGAATTAGGGTACCAGAGCGCGCTGTTCCAGCCCCAAGCCCACCTCTTCGCGATTCCGCGGGGGAGGGAGTACAAATGGGCGTGGGTTCTGACTCGGCAAAGCATGCCGACTTGGAAGCGGCGCGGTGTCTTTGCCGCTACCGGCCGGCGTTGAGCGGGCCGTCGCCGCCCGAGATCTTTGAGGCGGTGTCCGTTCCCGCGACGGTGGAACCTCCTCCAACGGCAGTTTCCGAGGCAGGGCCGCCCTCTTATTCCCCGAAGGCGAAGCAGCCCCACACATAATCGCCCCTTCGCTCGTCGAGGGGGTTCGTTGTAGCGATCAAGGTCGGAACCCTATGGGACTCCGACTCAGATACGGAGTGCCTCGGTGTCCCCACAGCCTTGATCAGGTCTACAGCTGCCGGGGCGAGGGCTTGGTGGAGCTAAGCTCCGACACAGAGGTCCCCCCACCTGGCGGGATGGCCGGGGATGCCGAGGATGTTCGCTTGGAAGGGACATCCGGCGCCGCCGAAGCTATCGCCGCAGATGCCACCCGACATCTAGCGGACTTCATCCCTCGAGCAGAGGTGCTGGCAACGTGGCGGGGGGTCGCGGATAGCGTGGCCGCGAGCCTAGACTGCAATGCGCTACAGGTTTGCAGGTCGGGACTGCTTGAGAGCGTGCTAGAGGTCTCCAAAATGAGGGTAAGTGTCTGACCCTGAGCAGCACACGGCCCTTGGGAGGTGTACTGATTGCTTTATTGCGTAGACCTTCGCCCTTAGCCGGGCGCTGCAGGCGGCCCATGTCTGGGAACGGGAGGCCTTGGAGGACCGACTGCGCGTCGCCGAAGGAGCCCTTCGCGCATTGGAGGAGGCGCGTTCCGCTAAGGACGACCGCATGCGGCGCACAGGCGGGCGTGCGGGGGCCGTCGTATGCCGAGGAGCTTGTGGCATCGGCTCAACGAGCGGCCGTGGAGGAGCGCGGCACGCTTCAGCAATTCTTTGTCTTTGGAGGAAGAGAAGGGCCACCTTGTTGCATCTCTGAGGGAGCGGGACCAGGCACTGGGCGACGCCTCGGCGACGGCATGGGAGGCTATCTTTGGCTGGAGGCACCCTTGAAAACCTTGTTGCGAGTGCCACCCGCTCGTCGGACCGAAGAAATTTCCACGGACGCCGGCGGATTGGGAAGCAGCCGATCTCGCTCAGGCCGCTGCGACGTCCTTTGGCAATCACTACTCCTACGTGACCACATGCTTGGCGTGTGCTCTTCTCCAGTACCGGGGCTGCCGTCATGTCGACGAATTGGGCGACCCGCAACTGGAGATGCCTGCTAGGGCCGAAGTGATGTCCGGTGGCGTGCGCGCTGTTTCGCTCGCTGTTCGGTTTTTTCACGAACCGATCTGGGAGTACATCGGGGAGGCTGCGGCAAAGGTGGAGCTGCGGCGGAACATGTACGGCGAGGGGAACCTTGGTGAATGGCTAGATGGAGTTGCCCGGCGCGACGATGATGGCGCCGACGACTCGAGGCAGGTGTGACCCCGGGGTTCTTTGTGCGCTGGTGTGTGTTGTAAGCTATGTACTCCATGCTGCGAATGAAGTGAAGATTGCTTCCCTTCTTTGACCAACCGCGCCATTTTATTGAGCGACTACCGATGGGGACGGTGCTAATTTACGACGCCATGACCAGCGCCGTTCTGTGGCGGTGGCGGCGAAGACTCGCTGAACTTCTGGGCGAATCGACCCTCAACAGGTGAGGCTTTGGCGCGGAAGGCCGTCCAGGCGAAGCCGGACGAGTAGCATTGGTCAGGTGGGCTTTGTAATCACTTTGTAGCAGCGCGGTAGATAAGCCGAAGCGATCATCCCCGCCGTCGTTTTTGGGCACATCTCCTGTGTGCTTTTCTTGTGAAGTTTGTTGGCTAGTCGAGGTAGATGCTCGAGCGCTCTGTCCCTTATCTCTCGAAGTGGTGGCAGCGGAGCTGGCGCCTAGTCGGAGTAGACGCGCGAGCGCTCCGTCCCCTACCCCTCGAAGTGGTGGCGGTGGGTGGCGCCTGGTCGGAGTGAGGCGCGCGAGCGCCCATCCCCTACCCTTGAGTGGTGGCGGCGGGTGGCGCCTGGTCGGAGTGAGCGCGCGACGCTCAGTCCCCTACCCCTTGAAGTGGTGGCGTGGGTGGCGCCTGGTCAGTAGCGCGCGGCGCTCCGTCCCCTACCCCTTGAAGTGGTGGCGGTAGTGGCGCCTGTCAGTAGACACGCGAGTGCTCTGTCCCCTACCCCTCGAAGTGGTGGCATCGGAGCTGGCGCCTAATCGGAGTAGACGCGCGAGCGCTCCGTCCCCTACCCCTCGAAGTGTCGGCAGCGGAGCTAGCGCCTAATCGGAGTAGACGCTCTGCGCAATTCCAGACACTGACGGGATAGCTGAAGCGGGATTGATGGGGCTCTGCGCATGTGGCTTTACAGTTGCGAGGGAAATATCCCTCGCCCGTCGTCGATTGCTTCGGGCCCCCTAGGATGGGAGGACACGTGGAGCGTAGCTGGCGGAGTCCTATAATGGACGCGGGGCAGCACTATTGCGTCACGTGCCCCCTGGGGCAGGCGATGGGACTCTGGAGGCGTAATTTACGCAGTCTTCCTTCCGGAGCTCTTTAAAAGGGCGAGTGGCCAAGTGAAGCGGCACTCGCCTTCCCAGTCATCGCGCCCCCGCAACTTCCTCTGTCGAAATCGTCGTCCCCAACATGCCCCGGCTTCGTCCAGTAGCGCCGAGGGTTCTAGAGCGCAGCTGATGCCGCCTAGACGATCGCGGGGTCGGACATCCCGCCCATATGGGGTGGATGCGACGCCACGATGTGTTTTCCCCTCGCTAGTTCGTCGAAGAGCCGTGGCTGGTGCGGGGTGGTGGGCAATTCACTTGTACTTCAGCAAGGAAACTCCTAACTTTGGGAGTAGACTTCTACGTCGTGCCAGCGAGGCCGCCCATGAGGTGGGCGGGCTTCCACGAGCGCGTTTGTGTCGTCATCGCCTCGGCAGAAGCGTGGGCCGTTGAGCTCGTGTGCCGCCCCACCTCCCCGGGTCCGCAGTCCAGCTCGTCGAGCGGAAAGCTGGTGGCAAGCTGTGGTGTGTTGGGGGGAGGGGTCTTGCCGCTTGCGGCGCTGCAAGGAACCGTGCTGCTCCAAGGAGAACATCCGCTGTGGTTGATAGTCCTTGGAGCCCGTGCTCCAAGGAGAACATCCGCTGTGGTTGCAAGGAACCGTGCTGCTCCAAGGAGAACATCCCCTGCATGGGCGCACTCATTCCTTCGGCTTGGCTGGTAATGGGGGCTTGATATCGAGCTCGTGCCGCCTTATTGGGGCGATGCTATGTCACGAGCTCGAACGCCTGCGATCCTGGGCGTCTGCTGGGGCACCTCCCCGTGCCGGGAGCCCGCGCCCGTGTGGGTGCCTTCGACGAATGCGTTTGGTTTCTCGTCTCTTCTGCAGAGGTGCAGGCCATTGAGCTCGCGCGCCTCACCCCTGCACTCGCTGCCGCTCGTCCATGTGGTGCACGCGGTTTGCTGGAAGCGCGAGAAGCCTCTAGTGCCCGTGCGCCGTTGTATGTAGACTCCAGCGAGTGCGTGAGAATACCATCCACGTCTTATTTATACTCTGGAGAGTACGCACGGTGATAACACCTGCGCGTGCGCGGGACATCCGCGTCTTGTTTAGACTCAGTAGAGTGCGCAGGGACAACATCCGCGTCTTTGTTTGTACTCCGGAGAATGCGTGGGACTATCAACCACGACTTACTTAAGCTTCGGAGGGTACTCCAACGTGCGCGCGGGACATCCACGTCTTGTTTAGACTCAGTAGAGTGCGCAGGAAAAACATCCGCTTCTTTGTTTGTACTCCGGAGAATACGTGGGACTATCAACCACGGCTTACTTAAGCTCCGGAGAGTACGCCAACGCGCGCGCAGGAGATCCGTGTCTTGTTTATACTCAGTAGAGTGCGCAGGGAAAACATCCGCGTTTTTGTTTGTACTTCGGAGAATGCGTGGGACTATCAACCACGGCTTACTTAAGCTCCGGAGGGTACGCCAACGCGCGCACGGGATATCCGCATCTTGTTTATACTCAGTAGAGTGCGTAGGGAAAACATCCGCGTCTTATTTATACTCCGTAGAGTGCGCGTGGAGGCGTCCCCCCGCTGCGTCTTATTTATACTCCATAGAGTGCGTGCGGAGGTGGACCTCGACGCTACGTCTTATTTATACTCCGTAGAGTGCGTGCGGAGGTGGACATCGACGCTACGTCTTATTTATACTCCATAGAGTGCGTGCGGAGGCGGACCTCAACGCTACGTCTTATTTATACTCCGTAGAGTGTGTGCGGAGGCGAACCTTCGTGGAGTGCGTGTGCGGAGGCGGACCTCTGTGGAGTGCGTGGGAACATCGACCACGTCTTTATACTCCGGAGAGTACGCGTGGTAGTGACACCGACGCGTGCGCGGAACTCCGCGTCTTGTTTATACTCAGTAGAGTGCGTAGGGAAAACGTTCGTGTCTTTTTTATACTCCGGGGAGTGCGTGCGGAGGCAAGCCTCCGCACGTTTTTGGTGAGGAGCATGAATAGCTTCTCAAACGGCGAACTTTATTAAATTCCCGTTTGCGCGGGTGGACGAGTACAAAAGGTCGGGGACTAACCATTGGACTCGTTGTCGTGACGGCGAGGTGGGGGAGCCTCTGGTGCTTGGGCTGCCATAGTGCGTGTACGGGCGCGGCTGACCTAGGAGCCTCACTGGACTCCCGGGTACGGGCTTCGGGTGCCATGCTCCATGTGCCGAGCCATGTGCTGGTCGCCGAGGACGGTAATGATACCTCGCGGGCCCGGAAGCTTTACACATAGGAAGCCATGGTGTGGTACTGCCCCAAAGTAATTGAGGGTCGGTCTCCCCAAAATGGCGTTGTAGGGGTACTGGATATCAACGACATCAAAGGTGGCGTCCCTGCTCGCCACATTGTCGTCCTGGCCGAAGGAGATCTGCAAACATATTTGGCCCAGCGCCAGCAACGACTGACCTCTGAAGCCCTACAGCGGAATTCTTGAGGGGCCTAGGCGGCTTCGAGGGATCGCCATCTGGTCGAAGGCCTGTGCGAACCAAATGTTCGCAGAACTTCCCCCATCGATCAGGACATGCCGGACGTCGCACCCGGCAATCGCGACCTAGATGACTAGGGGATCTTGATGGGGGAACTCCACACCTTCGGCGTCGGCGGGCGTGAAGGTGATCGCATGTTGTGCCCAATCTGGCGGTGCATGTGCCGGGTACACCGCCACGTGGTGTAGCCTCCGCACGTAGGCCTTGCGCTGTCGCTCCGAAGCGAACTCAAGGGAGGAGCCTCCGGAGATTACATTTATGACCCTACGCTGAGCGCCCTCAAGGGCGTGGATCCGCAGGGGGCTCTCCTGGGGCTGCTGCACCTGAGCTTGCGTTCGGCGGAGGCCCTCCTGAGTATGAAGCTCCTGATCCCGAATTCGTAGGGGGCCGCCCAGGGGCTGCTGGACATGCGTCACGACGGGTGACTGCGCTTCGAGATCTCTATCTCTGGCGACGCTTTGTCGAAGCGTCGCGATGGTCGTGCAGGAGCGGGTGTCATGATTGCCTTGGCCATGCACCTCGCACCACTGTGGGCGATGTCGGTCGCCGTACTCCGCGCGGGCCCAACCCTCGCGGCCTCGACCGCGACCTCGGCGAGCCCTAGCCCCGCGACCGGCGGGGGCGTTGTCTTCCGCACTACCCTCAATGTCGAAGACGTAGCGAGCTCTCGGGGCGTCGGCGGCCGCGGCGAGGCTTGTCGACGGCGCGTCCTTGTCTTTGGGAGGTGTCCTTCGACGGCTCTTGCCTACGCTTGCTCCGCGAGGAACTTTCTTTCAACGGGTCGGTGCTCTTCGCCGCACCTTCCGCTGGGTTGGCGTCGGCATCGTTGTCCTGACGCCGCCTCGCGTCTTCCTCCGTTCGAGCGTACTCCTCCATCTTATCGAAGAGCTTCGCCCTTTATCTTGATTGGCTTCGCGCGTTGTGCCAGCGTGGCGGCCGGGCGAACCTGTACGCTGCGTTGATGATTGTTGTCTCGTTGACATCTTTGACCTGGCAGCGGACCTTCGCGAAACGTTTGAAGTACTCGCGGAGCCTTTCCGATGGTTTTTGCTTAATTGCAAAGTGTTGATCCGCGTCGACACGCTCGACGTAGTTCCCCTGCAAGTTGTTGTAGAGGCGGTCGCAAACCTGCTCCCATGCATAGATGGAGTTCGGCTCTATGGTGAAAAACCAAGAGAGCGTCACTCCCTGCAACGCGAGCAGGAGCCCCTTCGCCTTGGTGGTGTCGTCGCCGCCTGCTTCCTCGATGGTGGTCTCATACACGCGCACGAACTCCCGGAGGCCCGTATCGCCCTTGTACGACGTGACGGATCTAGGGAATTTAAAATCCTTCGGCCACGCTGCCTGCTGTAGGCCCGCCGATAGCGGGGACTCCGGGTCCACGCGCCGCAGCGAAGCGCGGCTGGATGTGGGGGCATCACGGCTATCCGCCCGCTCGGGCGTGCACTCCGACGCGACCACCGGCGGGGCCTGTTGGCTCCGAGCCTCTTGCATTCTCCGCACGGCCCCCCAAAGGTCCGCTAACTCCTGTTGGAGCGTGCCGAGGGCCGCCAGCAGGGCGTTCTCCACTGCCGGCGTAGACGAGGCGACGGGCACACCCGGTCGCATTGCCGGGGTAGCCGTAACCACCACTTGTGTCCTTGGGTGGTTTGTCACGTCAACACGATGGGCTCCAGCGTCGATGACGAGGCCCGTGTCGCCGCCGGGACCGCATGGCGCTCCCGCATCGGGTGTAGGAACGGTGGTCGCGCCTTGACGGGCACCAACACTACCACTCCCTAGCACCTGGTCGGTACTGTCGGGGTTGGCTATCGCGCCAGCGGCTGGGTGGGGCGTCGCGCGTAGGGTGGGGTCGACCGTCGCCTCTGCAGCGGCGGGGTCGATGGCCGCATCGACAGTGGCGGGGTCGATCGTCGCGCGATGAGCGTCGTCGTCTTCCCCCGCGTCCGCCGATGCCGAAGCTCTGGTGTTGACGCGGGACCTCGTTGCGACCCCTCCCCTCTTCTTCGCCGCCGACGGTGCAACTTTCTTTGGTGCCATCTCGAGATCTTGAGACTTGCTCTCGTCGTCTCCACGGACGGCGCCAACTGTTGTGGCTACAGACCAAACAGAGAGAGAGGTGTATGGTAGTGGAGAGTTAGGTGAGCAATGTCCTCTTGGTCTTTCCCAAGAGCTCTGTATGATATATATATATATATATGTGTTCCCTCGTAAGGAGCGTCTTTACAATCGTAACCTTACATTGAGCCTTATTTCGAGGGTAAGCTACGTCATTGTACATGGTTTATAACCTTCTCAACAGGCTAGCTAGGTTTAGATGGGGGTCACCCCTACAACAGTTCTTGATAAGAACCGTCTATAATAGTATCACAAACGGTTCTTGTTAAGAACCATCTGTGGTATTAGCTAAATATATACCGATACAATATAAACAACTAGTCTCAAAATATAAAATAGTAAAGTTCTGTGTGGCTTATATATACTCATTTGAAATGTTTTGATGAGATCTACAACTTTGCAGATGAGACAAACCCCAAATTTTGAAGGAAAAATATAAAATTTTGGTAAAAACAGAAATAAAAAACTTTCGATGCAAATTTGAGCCTAAAGATGGCCGATTTTGGGGGTCCTAGAGGGCGGTTGGCGCAAGCGGGTCGTTTTTTTGGATCGGGCTCGTCATTAACTTTCCAACGAGTACAAGAACGTCGAAAACGGATACCGTATGCAAAAGTTATGTCCGTTTTATTGAAGGTGTGTCGGAATGGAATCCTACTCGGCATTAGACGAGAGATTATGAAATTTTAGAGGATTAGAAGGCGGGAAACATATCACAGACGGTTTTTAATTCAAATCGTCTGTGATAACTTCATTATTACAGACGGTTTGTAATACAAACCGTCTGTGAAGTATCACCGTTTGTGATATTGCCAATATTACATATGGTTCTTAGTAATATTACAGACGATTCTTACTAAGAACCGTCTGTAATATGCGAGATATCACAGACGGTTTTCACCATAAACCGTCTGTGATAGTATTTATCACTGGTGGTTTTTGTGAACTGTCTGTAATGAGACGTCTAATATAAACTTTTTTGTAGCAGTGAAGAAAACATAAAGTTCTGATGTTTTGTGGGCTCTCCAAAAATTTTTTAGTTCAGTTTTGATCCTAGTTTGTCATTATGATTAAAAAGATTGTGAATATTTCCAACAATGAGATGTGGAATACGACCCTCACATCAGTAAAATGGATTGAAGCCTAAAAAAAAGGCGCCAGTCTGCTACTATGTGTCGTTATTTACTTTAGTGGGTTGTGCCGTTGCTGATTTCAGATCGGACATGCACGAAGCATGATAAACCTATTTTCGACTTCCTAGCTAGCTGTTGTATTTGGTGTATGAATTGAACAAACTGTACACATACCAGATCTCCTTCTGGACTCCCATCAGCAAGCTCATCTCGGCGGCGGCGGCGGAGGCCGCCTTGCTGACTGCGCTCCCCAACAGCGACCTCGCCATGCTCAGCGCCGTCTCCGCCATCGGTCGATCGCCTCTCGCTGCACGCTCAAAACAATCGGCGCAAAGCTCTTGACGCTATGAGAGAACGAGATACTAGTGCGTGCGCCGAGGCCAGGAGGAGAGCAAGCTATAAATACCAAGACTCTATGGTCATGATAATAGAATAAGTAATATGGAAATAAACTATGTTAATGGGACTCGTAGGCCGGCTGCTCCTAATGGGCCTAGTTTAGGTAAAGTATTCACACATATCGGACCATCAGATGGCCGATATACAACAGACAACATACTTATGAAAGAAATAGTATCTTCAAGCAACCGCAATTCATCAAAACTAGTTGCACTTGATACACCAATCGATAAAGCACACTCATGTACTCAACTCATCATAAGCTGAAGAATACAAAAAAAAAAGGTTTTTGAAGTATGAAAACATAGTACCTTGTAGCAATTGATAAGAAAATTGTGGCTATCGTTTGCTTCATCGACATGATATTAGTTAAGATAATGCATACGTTCTGGTGACATGTCTTGTATCTGCTTCTTTGGAGGGATCTGTATTTGTTGTGGAACTAAATGGAGTCATCACGAAGAGACTGAATTTTTAATCTGTCATCACACTGCATCAATTCGGACGCAGATGCGGTCAAAATTTTAAGCTAGATTGTTGCTATTTGAAAGGGATATATGATTTAGACGAGTAAGGAAACAACAAAACTTAAAAAGAAAATACTAGTAAAAAATGAAGGACGGCCGGAATCACCGGGAAACCGGGCAGGTAACCAGTCAGTTTCTTGATTATTGCGTTTGAACAAGCTAGCTAGGTCCCAGTACTTTTCTTCCTCAATTCTCTCTCTCTGTGGAATAATTTTGCCGGGTCAGCAGGTCAATAAGGAACCAAGGACCGGTGATGTATAGCGGGAAAGGGACCGGAAAGGAAAGTCACTTTCCCTTGTCAATTTACGCTACTGTGATGTTTGGCGACCTTAGACTGGGTATATTCTTCACGTCGCCATATATCTTGTCTTGTTCGAAAGATATATCCAGTAATTTACACACACATATATAGAGAATGATTGAATGATTAGTTAAACATGTGATGTGACCTAAGGCATCAGACTGCTTCAAATAGCTTTTCCGGCCTATAATGTGCGGATCAAACAGATGCCAGGCATTACTACTAGGTAGGGGTGAAAAGTGGATATGAATTATCTATGTTATTCGATTATCGTAAACCTTGCAATTTTTCCATCAATCTTGGCAGTGAATAAATATATGAAAAGCCTTTATAGCCTTGAACTCGCAAGTATTTCAAGTGACGCAACAAATGCAATATTGTTGATATCTTTCTGTGTGATGCTAGCTAAATTGTGCATCCTCTAGATTTAAGCCAGCATCCTTCATTGAGGTGAACAAAGTGACGGCACCAGTTCATTGGGTCTCTCACCAAACACAAATAATGATCGAATAATGATCCGATCAAAGCTTGTCTTTGAGCACTTACTCCCATGGAATGCTATATGGTGGGTGTTCTCTTGCGCTACATCAGTGCCAATGTCCCCAATCAAGAACACAAAATTTTCCTCTCTAGAAATTGAAACTATGATATCACACATGATATCATGAACTCGACAACTCTTAGAGGCTCCTTTTATACTCACTCTTGATGGTTGCATCATGCTTCGGTTGACGAGCTCGTTAAAGTAACATTTTCCGATATCCTTAATGGTCATACCAGCCCTAGCTTTAACAAACCCTTCTGCTATCCATCTATCTACCAGATGCTCCCTCTGAATTTCAAAATCCTTAGGAAATATGCTTAGGTATAAAATGCATGGCTTAAGATGAGACGGTAAGTAGTTGTAGCTTAAGGTCACCATCCTCATTGCTTCAAGGCTTGGGCTGCTCTCGAGCTCCGAGGGTAGCTGCTTATAAAATTTTTCCCACTATGTTACCTTTTTAGTGGCAAGCACGCTTCCAATTGTGCTCCTGCTTGAGCTACATAGTCTCATCCAGACTTATATGATCGCTCTAGACCTCAGCCCCCTCCCCTCGGCCCCCTCCCCGCCTAATCTTGGTCCATTGCCACCGACCACTACATCCTCCAAGTCATTTGTATATCTAAAGACCAAGCAATCATATCGACCACACGTTGCATGCACTTAACTCACATTAATCAAACTCATACATCATGCAATGCAACACAAACCCAACTCACCCTGATCAACCCAAATCGTCACAGCCAGTTTGACCACTAATAGCATGTCGGCTAGACTGCCCCTTCCAAACAGACTAAGTGCACCAGAACACCTTTTCTGGAATTTCAGTATGTGTATCTAATTTTGCCTCACAACTCCATTTACAGTGGGACTTAGTGTAAACTCATCCCCAAACAATCATACACAATTGTTTGGTCCAAAATCCCCAAAACTCCACAAAAGATACCTACGCCGGTCTGATCGCTCATCCTATATCGGTCTGACCGCCCTATGTATTTTTAGCACAAGACCCATTCGGTCGTCTGACCGGCCTTCAGGATCATCAAACCGCTCATGCACAGCGGTCTAACCGGCTCTGTAAATCGGTCAGACCATCCACTACCAGTAACACTGAAAATTGTGGTTCGTTTGTACAACCAAAATACAATTCAGCAAATACACCAATTGTTCAAATTCAATTGTCAAGCTTTCTTCCACACTTTCACAGTAGCATGCGCCCTCATTCTTCAGTTACAAAGGAGTACAAATGTAGTCACAACAACAAATAGAGAATACTAGTAAAAAGAGTCGCTAATGACAATTGCACATATGAGCAAGCAGATCATGCGATGATTCGTTTAACAGCGCAGAATGCAATCAACTGATGTTCCTGGGACTCGAAGCTGTTGGAGTCCAAGGCTAGAACTTCTCATCAAGTTGATCCATGGTGTTGTCGAAGAAATGATCGTCGTCGCCTAGCCAGGAATCGGGGCAGACAAGCCTAACTTAAACTTCGATGCGAGCCACGGAAACTCCCTTCCATTGATGTCCCCCAGATCGTGTCGCACCTCTGTTATTCGCAACATTGAAACATTGGGTTGTACCTCTATTTCACTTTGCAGCAAATCCGAGGCCACCAGCACATTTGGAAAGCTGAACGCAACTGCGAACTCTACCTCTAGTTTGATGATCACGGAGAGTTCCGCTAGCTTGGTGTAAGGGGATGAGGATGTGGTCCATATAGCGCCATCAAAGCCAGAGCAAATTGGCCATTGCGAATTGCGATCTCGGCGGCTGCAGAGCTCCAGTGCTGAAGCGGCAAAGATTGCAGTGTCAATATCAAGCCTCACCCAGCCATTCTGCTTGTAAGATTGCACAGGTGTCATCATCACTGCATTTTGCAAATGTCTTCAGTTGACTAAATTGTGTAACATTGAAAGGGTTACAACAAAATAACCTACCTACCAGAAAAGTTCATTTGTACCAAAACATTGAACAAACATCTGGCCCGTTTGAGGACACTTCTTGCATTTGTAGATAGCAGGATAAATAATGCAGCATGGTAATGAATCTTATGTACTCGATTGGATCTTTCAAATGTTCTCCCCAGATGAATACTTACAGAGCATGAGTTTATTTCATTCAACTGAGATGTGAAACAATCTTCCTGAGAAAAGAAGATCGATGAAGTAAAGAGAGTTAATCAATTAGAAATAAGCAGAATCAGCAAATGTATTTGCTTTGAGATAAACAGGGATGCAAATATAGGTGGCCACTGTTATGAATATTGTGTGTGTATTGATATGAGGCCTAAGGGACCATATATATAGAAGTACAAAGAGATATGCCATAAAGAAATAAGGCATATGTGGAATAGAATACAAACTTTATATCCTAATACAACTCTACTCTATATCATTAACACCCCCTCAAATGCAAGGCGTATGCAATAGCATTGCATTTGAAAGAGTTGACATTAAAATAACAAAATCCAAAATCCAAGTCTTGTGAACGTCGTCGTAGCAGGCGGCTCTTGAAAATTGTGTCAAAATTAGAAGATCTCCATCCGAGATCGTGCGGTAGCCATAAAGCGGTCGAAGCCGAGGCGGCGCGCGCGATGCACAAGCGCAATAGAAACACAGTGCAGAAAAAGCGTGGCGGCTTTAAAAGCTCGGGGCGGCGGCTCAGAAAGAAGAGCGGCGGCATCATAAACCGAGACAGCGGCGGCGTAATGCATAAGAAGCGCAATAGAAACGCAGTACACAAGAAACGTGGCGGCCTTAAAAGCTCGAGGATGCGACGCGAGAGGCTACCCACGGAGTGCGGATCCAGGCACGAATGAACACGGATCGAGCGGGGCAAGGCGGATCCGCGAGCGAATCGGAGAAGAAGAGTCATACAGGCGCGAGAGGGGCGGCACCGACCATACAAAATCCTAAAGGATGGACTATGGCTAGCAAAGCAATCGACTAATTGACCCAAAAATTGGTGGACTCACCTGGTTTAGACGAACTGAAAATAGAGACTATGGATTTAAATGGACGCAGCGGAAAACTCAAAATTCTAACAGATTCAAAATCCTAAATAATAGACATAAAAGATTAGTCTTGAAAACTGATCAATCTCCTTAGAAAACCTCAAATCGCCGACTCCTCAAACCGTAGCAAGGCACCTGCTGAAAATCAAGACGCTGATGTTGAAGATGAACCAAAATTCAAACCATTTACTGGTTCTGGAAAGCGGTTGGATGGTAAAGCCTCCAGACAACAAGTACCCGAGGGCAAACCAGCAAACAGTAGCATAGCAATTCTCTTCTCTCCTCCTCAAACTCGACGCCTCCTCACGGCAAACGGCGGCTTCTCTCCTCCTCACGGTCCTCTCCCGCGAGCGGCGCTAAACCGTGCGGGAAGAAGCCGGCGGCGGGCGATAAGATCCAGAATAAGCGGCACGGTGGAGGTGCGGGAGACGACAGCGGCCGAGCTAGGCCCGATCCGACCGGATCTGTCGAAGAGCAGTGGCAAGAGGCTTTGGCGCCACCGGCAGTGGAGGCGGAGGCGACGACGCTCGCGTGCAGGTGGAGCGGCGGCCGTTCACGGCGAAGGAGGACGCCACCATCCTCTGCGCCCATGCGCGGCTCGAAACAGTGGTGCCATGCGCGATGGTGGAGATCGCTCGATCCAGCCACGCCGGCCGGAGTAGCCATGAAGAAATCGTCCGTCCGAGAAGAGCGCGCAAGCGAACGAACATGAAGAGCCCGGCGGAGGCGCGGCTAGGCGCGGCGGAACGGTCGGACGAAGAAGGGCGAGCGGCGTAGATGAGACGAGATCCGGTGAGCGCGTGGATCCGGCACGAGGAGCCGGAGGCGGAAGAGGCGGCGGCCGACGATCCACAAGGCGGACGTTGGAGGAGGCGGCGCCGAATACGGATGTCGAAGGCGGCGGCCGGATGCGGATGCCGGCGATTTGCCGCCACCGTGCGAATCAACTCCCAAGGCGGCGGGCCTCGATCTCTTAGGCGGCGGCGAGAGGTTAGAGAACCTCCTAAATCCGGGCGAAGATCGGCGAAGATCGATGGCGCGGTGGAGGCGGCGGTCGGTCGGCGGCGACGGCGGCAGGCGATCGCTCGGAACAAGGAGAGGTCGGCGCTAGGGTCGGACGAGCGGTCGCCGCGAGCGCCGATGGCGCCTCAAGGCTGCGGCGCCGAGGATGGCGCCTCAAGGCCCGCGGCGCCGAGGCGAGATGCCACGGCAAGGTCGGTGACGGCCGATTCGATGAAGTCGTCGCCGAAGAACGAGTGGCGCCCGGGAGTATAGATGATCCTCCCGGGGGCAGCGGCAGTAGAAAACTTGCGGAGAGGTTAGGATTAGAGAGGTATGAACCTTAGCTCTGAAAGCATATTATGAATATTGTGTGTGTATTGATATAAGGCCATATATATAGGAGTACAAAGAGATATACCATATAGAGATAAGGCATATGTGGAATAGAATATAAACTCTATATCCTAATACAACTCTACTTTATATCCTTAACAGCCACAAGCTGAAAATAATATCAGGAATTGTACGTATAGAACATCTTTTTTGTTTTTTTTTAAGTAGGTGGGGAGACCCTGGCTTCTATTATAGAACGACCTCTTTTAAGGTACACAAACTCCCCTAGAGGTAAGAGTTGTGATAAATCCTAACCATTGATTATGACGGGTTTGTTTTGGCTAATAAAAATTATAACGGATCCTCCTAATTAATACATCACAGCCAAAAGAGGAAAGCAACAATGCACATAATTATCCTTCCTAAACTTAATCACGCATGCAGTCTAGGAAATCAGGGGGAGTCCCTACCAAAGAGGCAACGCCCAGCCCATTAATAGTGGGCCTACATGTCAAGGGAATCACAATACTTTTTATTTCAGTATTTAAACCAAACATAGGAAGTTCTGTAATATTCAAAGTAAAAGTGAAATGTATCGAAAAACAAATTTGGCACTTGAAACAAAGAAACAATTGTAATTTGAAGTCTCAAACTTCTATTAAGTGAAACAGAAATTAAATATGATTCAAATATCCGAAGTAATCCAAAATTTCCATTATGAATTGAAAGTACAAAAGTACATATATTTACTTTATACTCTGAATATTTAAAATTCAATACCATGTTTTAAATTTTATTGGTAGAATTTGATCTTTTATTATATTTAGAATTTAAAATGCTTAGTGAGATCAATATGGTGTTAAAAATAAAATTTAATTTTGTACAGTACAATTCAAATTTATAAAATATAGCAAGTGAGATTATTTCACTAAATATTTGCCTTATTGATATCCAAGCTTTTAATAGCAGGTGCAAAAATATTATTTGTTTCCTTATTTACTATGTATTAGTTGACAGTAGTATCTATTACCTCCAATGGGGTAACAGGAACACTAACCCTTGGATCAATACACAATGGACGGTTCACACTTGGGTGTAGCGGAAAAAAAATCCTAACAGCACATCTGACAAGATAACTACAAGCAGAAGCTGTTACTGAGCAGAACTGACCTGTTAGCAATATGATTCCTTCACAATTCACACTTCAGATGTGCATGGATTGTTTAGGGCATAACGGACTCTCTCCTGGCCCAAAAGGAGATTCCGCATCTTCCAGATTCACTTCAGATCCCCGACATCGTGGTCTAGGTTCATCCTTGCTCCATTCACAACACGGGATGGTTGAGACTTTCACTTCCCCTCAAGAGGTACGCTGCTCAAATCTTCTAATCTATCAGAGTTGCTCCAGCTCGTAGATATGAAATCTTTACATTGAAATAAATCTTCCATGGTTTTACCTTTTCTTATTTGGCTCCCTGCAAGTAAGTCTTCAGCAAAAGCGTATGGTTTTGAACCAATCAGGCTGTGCTCCCATTAGTCACATTGCATTTTTGAGCATGGGATGCTCCAGCTTGTCCCGGGCTGACACCAATTCTAATTCTCTGCAAAGTTTGGCAACAAATGGCTCCTTCAAATTACAGAAAAACAAGAGGGTACAAGAGAGCCCAATTGGTAATGGTGGGAATCGAAGGGACCAGACTGATACAAAAAGAATTACTTCTATTTTACACACTACAGGTAACAAATATTACAATGCATATAGCAAGATTATATTAGAGATGAGATTATGTCAGAAATGATTTATAAGCCAAAAAAACTAAACAATAGTGGTTCAGCCTTTACAAACAACTAGTGTGATTTTTTCTCTATTATAGATGGGATTGATGGAGATAAAAGCTCAAAGGAAAATAGAAGCAGAAGATCATGGATATGAAAAAGCAACCACTTGGGGCCCGGGAACCTTGCTATAACATAATTTTTACATGTCCAGTAGGTAATTATTTTTACATAATTTTTGTTTTAGCCTTTTTATCCTTTTCCACATAATGGCCGCCGCCGGCGGCTGGTCGTCCCTGCCGGCAGAGCTCCTCAGCGAAGCCTCTGGCCGCCTGTCCGCCGACGCGGACCAGCTCCACATCCACGAGGTCTGCACCCACTGGCGCGCCTCCACATCGCGGCTGGCCGCCTGTCGCCCGTGGATCGTAGCCGGCCGTGAGCCGTGGCGCGGGGTTGGCACGATCGGCGACCACTCCTTCTGGCTCCCTCATGGCGGCCAAAGGATCCACCTTCGAGCCCCGGCCGGCCTCCCGTACTGCTGCGGCACGCCCCTTGGCTGCTTCGCTCTGACGGACGGCCTCCGATCCCCCACGCGATTTATCCTCTGGGAACCCCTCTCCAAAGTTGAGATCTTGCTGCCCTGTTTGCCCGACGTGGCCCAGGTCTTCCTCTCCGGGGACCCTCTCACCTCGTCGGATTGGATGGCAATCGCGAGCTAGAGGGCCTCTCGATCCGACATAGACATAGCGCAGAGGCTCTTCTTCTGGCGGCCTGGAGACGCCGCCTGGACAGTGCAACTCGAGCTACCGACCGCCAGAATCGACAGCGCGGTGTTCCACCAACGGAGATTCTACTTCACCGACATGTCGTGGATCCTTCACGCCTACGATTTGGAGGCGTCTCCTCCGAATCGTGTCTGGGCCGTGTTCCTTTACCCTGCTGTGAATCGGGTGTGCACGTTTGGACGGTGGGACAGCTTGCGCGCGGTGCACGTGGTGGCCTGCAACGGCGACCTCTTGCTTGCTCTGTTGCACTGGAAGCGCCCCCGGACACTCGCAGAAGTCTACAGGCCGAACTGGACGGCTGAGTCGCGGCTGGAGCTCCGGGAGAGGGTGACGGACCTCGGCGAGTACTCGCTCTTCTTGGGGCGGGGCAATGCGTTCGCCCTCTCTGCAAAGGAGTTCCCGTCCATCAGGAGAAATTGCGTCTACTTCGTGGAGCACGATAAATTCAAGCACGAGCGTTGGGCGATTGTGTGCGATTTGGGGTCAAATGCTTGGGAACAAATTCCGTATCCGGAAGAGCACAGGGAGGACGGGAGCGATAGCAATTATGGGCTGGCGTATTCTTGGTTTTGTCTCAGAGGACCGTTCTTGAAGCAGTGACTTTCGAGTATCGGCAAAGGCCTACGAGGCTTTGGCGATCTGGAACTAAAAAAAAATACAAACTCTATAACTTAATACAACTCTATCTCTTTAACAAAACTAATGATACAACATTGACCTACAATTTAAATTTGTCGCTACCTAATATTCAAGTCTATGTCTATATCTAATCTTCAATTAGATTTATCTTTTTATAGGTTGGTACAGATTTACCATTACCTAGCTAGTTATTTTTTTAGAAAAGGACAACCAACTGCAGGTCAAATATGCAACTAAAAGATAATCCAGTAAGAATAAACTCAGCAAAAAATTTGACACTCTAACTAGTGCAGTATGTGATAATTCAACATGAACATGGCAATGTTGTATATTTGAGGTTGCTTTGCCGACAATCAAGCACTCAACTTACAATAATAAACGTATAACAAGACATAGAAGGTGTATTCCTAAGCTCTCTCACTTTGATTGATATACCTTCTAGCAGTGTATAAAGTATCCACACATATCGGTCCCTTGGATGGCTGATATACAAGAGACAACATAATTATGAAAGAAATAGTATCTTACAGCAACTGCAATTCATCAAAACAAGTAGCACTAAACACACCAATCCATAAAGCACCATTCATGTACTCAAACTCATCATAGGCTGAAGAATAAAACAAAATTTTGTTTTTGAAGTATGAAAGCATAGTATGTTGTAGCAATTGATAAGTATTTGTTATTATCGTTTGCTTCATCGAAATGGCATTAGTTAAGATAATGCATACCTTTTGGTGACATGTCTTGTATCTGCTTCTTTGGAGGAATCTCTATTTGTTGTGGAACTAAATGGAGACATCACGAAGAGACTAAAATTTAAATCTATCATCACACTGCATCGATTCGGACGCAGATGCCGTCAAAATTTTAAGCTAGTATGTTGGTCCAGCTCCTGGAAAGAACTCGCATATTGTTTCCTCTCTAGAACACACACAAATACAGAGGAGACAAGTTGTTTTTGTTCTGCTGCACTTCTCAACTTGAACTGCAGCGTCTTCTTCCTTTTATAATGCAACTAGTACTTAGTGCAAGATCTACTAACTCCTAGCATTACATGCATACATAACTCTTAACGTTACATGCAGTCCATACTGAAAACGTATGCATACATAGTGACTCTAGAGCTACTTGTAACTGATACATGCAAGGCCTAACTGCTACTAAAATGGATGCATGCATGAGCGAGTTATTCTTGAAACAGCTAGACACTAAATACTTACATGGAACGTGCACAAGGTTACCAACATAGTAGTGAAACATACCGGAAAACTGACTTTGCCAAGCCACGAAATACACCTCTTACAAGCACTACGACGATCACTTGGTGAGCACAGAGAACAAAATACGACAGCTACAACAACTAGGCATTCCCAATCACAAACTGAAACTAATCATGCCAATCAAGAACCGCAACTAAGCATCCTAATCAAACAACGAACTAAGCTGCTCATTGCAACAGCTACAAGCGTACAGTACATTGCGAGAAATCAGATGGAATTAAAACAGGCAGGGAGATTTGAGCGGTACTAGCAGGAGACTCCGAGGCCAGCTACAGGGTCAGCCGATCATCTGCTAGCGACGAGCAGCATCAGAAGGCATCTTCGCTGTTGGGTTTAACTAGAGACAGCAAGAGAGAGGGATTGTGACCACAAACATCCCGACTGATAACAACTAGTACGTGAACGAAAGGGAAAGTAGCTGCCGTGCAGGACTGACCTGTCGTCCGTCGTCAATGTGACCACTTGCGAGCTCTCTCCCGCAGGCTCAGCAAGGGATTCCGCTGCTTCCGCTGCTCCTCCTTCGAATCCTTGGACGTCCCCCAGGTCATGGTAGCTTCGGTTCTCCCCCATTCGCAATACGGGATGATTGGGGTGTGCGTCCACTTCCTCTTGCAGCATACCAAGCTTCGCCACTTTACCTCCGTAACCGTACCTGAGTGAAATCTCCCTGAGCCTTGGAAGGTGTTTGATACCAATAATCCCTGATTCCAACCTGCACGAGTCGATATCTATCTCTTCCATCTGAGGTGGGGCGCCCTCCTCAAATCTCACCTCTCTTAGTTGCTCCAGTCTACGAATACGTAGTTGCCTGATATTTGGGAAAGCTCCCTCTCGGAACACTAGTTTCTCCCCAGCATAAGCATTCGAATAAAGACAAAGGATCATGAGGTTGGGCAGCGCCCCAAGTATCTCCACGGTATTTAGTCGGTTGTGCCATAAATCAAGCTTCTCTAACTTCGTGAGACTCCCAAACAGGTTGGGCATCTCTCCAAGATATCCTTCCAGCATGAGGGTCCTCAGGAGGGGAGGAGGGGAGGAAACAGAATTCATCCACTCGAGCGTTCCAGTACCAGAGTGGTATCCTACGGCATCCACATGAAGATAATGGAGGGAAGGGAGCTTTTGAATGGCTTCACAAAGTATCTTGTGTTTTTGCTCGCTGGCCCCTTGTGTTGTCACACTTAATTTTCTTAGCTGCGTAAGCTCCCCTAACTCTTTAATTGCTTTGCTACTAGTTATCTTGATGTCAACATGCTCTAGTATCTGTAACTCCCTCAAGCTTCCGATTCCTTTCGGTACCTTCACACCGTATGTTTTAGACCAACAGGTAGAGGTGGCCAAGTGCAACTCAGCAATTCTCATCGCTCGAGTGTCAGGATCAACTAAAGGTGTACATATCATGGGCAAGCACATTGTGTTTGACAAGCACCTTTTAGGGCAATCTAGATCAAAATATGAATAATATGGTGCTCTCCAACAACGAAGGCTATGGAGCCCATGAAGTTTGCTAATCTCGGTTGGCAGTGTTGCAATATATGTGAAACCCAAGTCCAAAGTCTGTAAACCTTGCAATTTCCCAATGGATCTTGGCAGTGAATAAATATATGAAGAGCCTTTATAGCCTTGAACTCGCAAGTATTTCAAGTGACGCAACAATGCTATATTGTTGATATCTTTCTGTGTGATGCTAAATTGTGCATTCCCTAGATCTAAGACCCGTAGCATCCTCCATTGGGGTGAACAAAGTGAAGGCGCCAGTTCATTGGGTCTCTCACCAAACACAGTTAATGATCGAATAATGTTCCAATCAAAGCTTGTCTTTGCGCACTTACTCCCATGGAATGCTAGATGGCGGGTGTTCTCCTGCGCTACATCAGTGCCAATGTCCTCAGTCAAGAACACAAAATTTTCCTCTCTAGAAATTGAAACTATGATATCACGCACGATATCATGAACTCGACAACTCTTAGGGGCTCCTTTTATACTCACTCTTGATGGTTGAATCATGCTTCGGTTTGCGAGCTCGTTAAAGTAACATTTTCCGACATCCTTAATGGTCATACCAGCCCTAGCTTTAACAAACCCCTCTGCTATCCATCTATCTACCAGACGCTTCCTCTGAATTTCAAAATCCTCAGGAAATATGCTTAGGTATAAAAAGCATGGCTTAAGATGAGACGGTAAGTAGTTGTAGCTTAGGGTCACCATCCTCCTCATTGCTTCAAGGCTTGGGTTGCTCTCAAGCTCCGAGGGTAGCTGCATATAAAATTTTTCCCACTCTGTTACTTTTTTGGTGGCAAGCACGCTTCCAATTGTGAGTATCGCCAGAGGTAAACAGCCACACTTCTTTACTATTTTAGTAACTATGTTGCTCATGTTCTCATCATTTTCCATGTCTTCATTTCTTTTGTTTGTCTTTCTTAGCAACAAATCTTTGGCATCATCTATTTGCAGGGGTTTAAGGCGGTAAATAAGTGATCCAGGTGTGCACTGCTCAGCTAAACCAACATCTCGTGTTGTTACTATTATCCGGCTACCTTTGATGTTATTGTTAGGAAAAGCAATACTAATGATCCACTTCCACGCATCTATGCTCCACAAGTCATCAAGAACAACGAAGTACCTCTTCTCATTTAGCTCTTCCCTGAGGTAGCTCGCGAGGTCCTCTATCACCACCTTCCCTTCAAGTTCCATCAAACGCTTCTTCAATGCTTCATCACCGAAAATACCTCTGATCATATCTTTGAGCAGCTCCATCCTGACAAACGACTGCGAGACAGGGATCCAAGCAAAGCAAGAAAAGTTCTTTGCAATGTCCTCTTTACTTTCATAAATCTTCCTTGCAATAGTAGTCTTACCCAGACCGCCCATGCCAACCACGCATACCACCCGAGCAGGGCCATTATTGGCATGGACATCTATAAGCTTAAGCAACTCTTCTTTGGGTTTGGAGAACCCCACAAGTTCAGCTTCATTGATGTTGCTAGCCGAGTGATTGCGAACATCTTCCATGTAGGAATCCATCTCGTCAGTGGTCTGGAGGCCTCCGTCTTGATCAAGTTGTAGCGTGTGTTTCTGCTGCTCACTTCTTCAACTCTTGCTTTAAGGTTACGAATCTGGATGGCGATCCGATGGCGATCTTTGAGATTCATCAACTGCTGTGACAGGCGTTTGCTTCCCACATGCACCATAAATTCATCAAGGCAATCTTCAATGTCGTAGGACAATTCCCGTACTTGCTCGGCCCAGACCTTCACTAGTTTATCTTTCTTCTTCGTTACTTCAGGGGCTATCAGGAATGCCTGCATCGTCTTTAGCTCATCTTTGATGAACCTATGAACCAAAGGTTAAAAAACAAAAAGTTTAGGACACCACCCAGTGCCATTCTACAGCTCCGTGGCTTGCAACAGTGCATCGGAAAGTTTGTCAAGTTTAAGCAGAAAATGAGGCTGCTGGCCTGGCCTCACTTCCAGGTTAGAATTGGGAGGGAAGAAACATGCAGCCCTGACACACCTTTGCTGCCTTGAAGAAAGCATAAAGTTCTGATTTTTTGTGGGCTCCCCAAAAAATTTTTAGTTCAGTTTTGATCCTAGTTTGTCATTATGATTAAAAAGATTGTGAATATTTCCAACAATGAGATGTGGAATATGACCCTCACATCAGTAAAATGGATTGAAGCCTAAAAAAAGGCAGCCAGTCTGCTACTATGCGTCGTTATTTACTGTAGTGGGTTGCGCCGTTGCTGATTTCAGATCGGGCATGCACGAAGCATGGTAAACCTATTTTCGACTTCCTAGCTAGCCGTTGTATTTGGTGTCTGACTTGAACAAACGAAGCAGCGGGAGCGATGATCGCACACATACGGATCTCATACGGGCGCCCATCAGCAAGCTCATCTCGGCGGCGGCGGCGGCGGCCGCCTTGCTGACGGCGCTCCCCAACAGCGACCTCGCCATGCTCAGCACCGTCTCCGCCATCGGTCGATCGCCTCTCTCTTCACGCTCAAAACAAAAGCTCTTGACGCTATGAGAGAACGAGATACTAGTGCGTGCACCGAGGCCAGGAGAGCAAGCTTATCATGGAGTCAGATCCATCAGCAAAAGATGGAACATTGGCCTCCCAGTCACCAAAGTCTCTTAAAGAATGTCAGATGCCAGCCTGCTCTAGCAACTTTTCTCTTGGGCATTAGTCCGTGTATACGCCCAGTTTTAATTCCTTGGAAAACTCTATCATGAGTGCCAATATGCACATGTCTGGATCGGCTCGGTAGTGACCTTTGAATTCATCGGCTTGATTCACGTGGTTGCATGTTACCACTATCAAATAATGGACTGGTTAGTTTGGCAATGACAAAATGTTTGTCTTGGTGTAGGATCATTGATGATAATTAAAAGGGATGGATGATTGTAATCCAAAATAAAAAAAAGTTTCTTAAATTTACTATCTTCTGACTGTTAAATTTACCGACACAGTAAAAACAGAAACAACAGTAAAAAAGAAAAAAAAATAATTTTTAGTACTGTAGCAAAATACTATAGTAACGATTATAGCAAACCTAGCTTTCCCTAGAACTGCGCACTCTGTTGACCGGAGCTGAACCCAATTGCATGCGGATGCATACACGCGGATGACGTCGATGTAGTGCGCGCCACGTTGTCGCGGGGCCCTGGCATAGTGGCATCTGAACCGCGTCAAACTTTTTGATATGGACGGCCGCGATTGGCAGGGCAACGTGATTAATGTAGGGTTGTTGATGGTAATTAAAGAGGACGAATAATTATAACTAGCAGCGAAAATTTTTCTCATTTGCTATAGTCTTTAGATTTTTTATAATCTGTTCACAAAAAGAACATAAACAATAAAAAAAATATTGATCGATCACGGATCACAGAGCCAGTTGACCGCACGGAACAATCACACATGCATGCTCAAGAGCTTCACAAGTAGCACCATAAAAATCACTTAATTATTTATTTAACAATCATATTACTCATAAAAAATCACCATGTATACACCCAAAGCACAGATCACTGCAAGCACAAAATAAAAAATCACGTTTGTACTTACCTACTGAATGCTCACCTATTGAATGCTTGTCAGTCACGTGAAGACCCAGCAGCAAGAATCTTTCTTTCTCACAAGGTACCTCCTCTGATGACCGAAGTCTTCATCTGCTCACCTTGCATACGGCCAGCACCACTAGTCCCAAGAGCTCTTTTTCTATTCTATCTCACCTCTCTCCAAAAAGGTATCGATCCAGCCAACCAATGCATGCAAGTCTAATTTCTAATTTTTATTCAATCAAATACTCTAGCGTTGCTATTTCCTCACACCAAAAATCCAGTACACAAATCTATCTTTCCTGACGTCACTTTTGACAGAAGAAAATAATGCCTTAGAGCAACTTCACCAGCAGCCCTCAAAACAGGACCCTTACTTTTCATTTGAGGGCTCCCCTACTTTTGAGGACCCTATTTTCTGAGCTGCACTCCAGCAGGAGCCCTCAAAATAGAGCCCCTACTTCTCAATTTGAATTCATAATTTGTTCATAAATTATAAATTCAAATTTGTTCCAAATTATAAATTTATGAATTTAAATAGGGTTTGGAAGCCCAGGCCATGTACAACAGCCAACGAAAAGGCTGCCCCCGGGATCAGTTCCATCAAAAAGTAGGGGCCCTATTTTGAAGGCTCCTGCTGGAGTGCAGCCCAGAAATTCAAATTTGTTCCGAATTTAAATTTATGAATTCAAATACGAATATTCAAATTTAAATTCAAATTTGTTTCGAATTTAAATTTATAAATTCAAATACGAATATTTAAATTTGCTCCGAATTTAAATTGAGAGCACAATGAGGGACGTGTAAATTTATGAATTCAAATACGAATATTCAAATTTAAATTCAAATTTGTTCCGAATTTAAATTTATGATCAAAAATACGAATATTCAAATTTAAATTTAAATTTGTTCCGAATTTAAATTTATGAATTCAAATACGAATATTCAAATTTAAATTCAAATTTGTTTCGAATTTAAATATTCACACAATGAGGGACATATTTATTCAAATACGAATAAATCTGAGTTTGAGGCTCAAGTAGGGACCCCCTAGGAATGAGGGCTTGGAGGCCTCATTTGAGAAGCTTTCTATTTTTGAGAGCCAAGTAGGGGCCCTGCTGGAGCTCAGTTTTTTGCTCTGGCTCTCAAATCTGAGTTTGAGGGCTCAAGTAGGGGCCCTGTTGGAGTTGCTCTTACCGAACAAATAGCACGGCGCACGAAACGCGAAGACAGCTAGAGTGCTCACGCGAGGGGCACTCGACGTGTGGTGACGATCGACCGAAGATTGGAGTGACACGCCGCCGATCTGCTTCGTTTCGGGGACGGACCGGTGGTGGCTGCCCGAGGAAACAATCACCACACGCCCAGATAATAGCCTCTACTTTTTTCTGTTCTTCCGAAAACACGACGCACAAAGAACAGCCGCCGCAACCCCTTCAAACTTTCTCACAAAAGTTACGACTACAGTGCTCAACAAAAAGAACCAGCCACAACCCCTTTTATACATAATCACCTCTAGAAATTCTAATACAATTCATCTTGGACCTTTTTGTCTCAACCAGACTTTTTGGCCTACTACTTTTTAAGAGATCTAAAACCCTTCATAACATGAGTTTTTTAATTATTTTTACGCTTCTGATTTTTCCAACCTTACACATGTTGAAACTTCCAAAACCGCACCTCCTGTATTTTCTCCATGCATCATCCACTTTTGATCTTCACGTGCTTAAGCATGAGCTCAACCATCTCGTGACTCACTCGACCGCCTGACCTCGGATCTCCCCATCCTAGTCGTGGTCCTCCTTGTCATCGACCACGATCGCCTCTATACTTCAACCTGCACATACAAAGACCAAAGAATATTTTTCCAGCACAAGTTCGTCAATCCATATACACGCAACACACCTTGTACGTAAATCCGTAATCACTATCACAACTATTGTTAATGTATTCATCACATGGTCTAACAATTAATCAATTCCATGACTCTACGGTTCGCTAGTCCGTTAGCCCTTCTATCAGGCCCCGCTCGTTTCAGTTTCAGCTTCTAGTTTCAGCTTTTTTCACTATTCAGTAATTTATCTTTTTCTAAATTTTTTTAGATTTTTTTAGACTTTTTTTTCTTTTTTTTCCTCGTGTTCCTTTGCATTGTCCGTAATGGACTAACATATTTTTATATTTTTTTAAATTTAATTATGCCCAAAAAAACCAAAGCAGCTATAGTAAAAAAAGCCAGCTACAGTTAAATTTTAGCCAAAAATCAGAAGTCATCGCTAAAACGAACACCTCCTTGTCATCGGTGGGATCCATCAGCAAAAGATGGAGCATTGACCTCCCACTCATCAAAGTCTCTTAAACAATGTCAGATTCCAGCTTTCTCTAGCAACTTTTCTCTTGGGCATTAGTCTGTGCATACGCCTAGTTTTAATTTTTTGGAAAAATTCTATCATAAGTATCAGGACCTGTTCTTTTTTACTGTGATTTTTAGTTGAAATTTTTGAATTTTAGCTGTTTACGACAGAGATTACGGAAAGAGAAATATTCACTTGTGATTTTAGATGGTACAAATATTGGTCTTTTAACGTATACTACAATTAACTTGTAGACCCTGTCTTAAAAAAATATTCTATTTAAAAGTTAGGTACTGTAACAAAATTCCAAAGCCGTTTTTAGAATCTAAAAAGAAGAGGCCCTCAGTATGCACATATCTGGATCGGCTCGGTAGTGACCTTTGAATTCATTGGCACGATTCATGTGGTTGCATGTTAGCACCATCAAATACATGACTGGTTAGTTTGGCAATGACAAAATGTTTGTCTTGTGTAGAATTATCAATAACAATTAGAAAGGATGAATGATTGTAATCTAAAATGAAAGTTTTTTCTTAAATTTATTATCTTCTGATTGTCAAATCTATCAACACAGTAAAAACAAAAACAACAATAAAAAGACAGTAAAGAAAGAAAAAACTATTTTTTTAGTACTGTAGTAAAATACTGTAGTAACTATTGTAGCAAACTTAGCTTTCCCTAGCACTGCGCACTCTGTTGACCGGAGATGAACCCAATTGCATGCGGATGCATACACGCGGATGACGTCGACCAAAGAAAAATAGTCTGAACTATGTTCATGCTTCACAGTTAATAATGGCTACATCTAGACGCATTAAAGATAAACGCAAATTGTCCAGTGAGAAAAAAACACGCGAGAAGAGAGACATCATCAGTAGATTATGATCAAAGATATCACCGGTGTCGCATGCAAAACGAGGAAGAACAGGTCAACCGAAGGCACACGTGAGCCAAAGCGAGAAGGCGTCGCGTGCGCAGATTGAGTTGTCGCCCACACGCATAAAAATGAGGCTGATGACACAAATTAAAACACTGATAATTTTTTAACAGATCTAAAAATTTTTATTGCTGAATTATTATGTTGATGCTTACAAAGTACTCTTTTGACACCCTTTAAAATCTAGCACAAAAATTACATCTATCTAGCGTTGGGTTAGCCCTTAACTCTATCTCTATTTATAGTCTAGAGTCCAAATGAGTTTTTCTCCAATTCTAACAAATAATGAACCTAAAACCCTTACGTAATACAGATTTTTTCACTATATGTAAAGACCAAAGTAATATCCTTTTTGGCATAAGTTTTTTTCAACTTAACCGATATAAGAACACACACACCACACATCTCAAATAATATTAATAAACAATATTATTAATTAATTATTATCATAAATAATCTAGATCTAATCATATAGTGTAACACTTGGTTTCTGTATTTGCCAAATGTTTAGATAAAAGGGTTCGGCTGTTCAGACTAAAGAGCGAATCATATATTGCTTGTCTTGTGTCTTAGTCTATCCGAAAGCAGAATTTAACGTTCACATATCATTGGTGCGAACTCTTGGGCTGTTTTTCCCCCACTGGCTGCACTTTTCAACGCAGGCGCCACGAATAGCAGCTGTTCTGTCCTGCGAAGTCTCCGTCTTAACGTCTGTGTTTCGAGATCTTCATTTATTTGCTGAATTTAAAGTTACAAAATTGTGGGAGTAATAAGTTAAATGGAGAGCTAAAACCTGTTCAGGTGGGGACAAAAAACAGTCATTTTGCTTTTGCCTATTTAGCTAAATTACGGCTCAGATAAGTCTATAGACTATATCCATTCGAGTCTCCAATGAGCATGAGGGTTCAGCAAACTAGTGGTAACTGGTAATTTTTTATGAAATGATCGGAAATTGCAGACCATAGCAGTACTTACTATACCGCATGATATCAGGAGTGTTTTTCTAGATTGTTGCTATTTGAGAAGAATATAGGATTTAGACGAGTAAGGGAACAACAATACTAGTAAAAAATGAAGGATGGCCGGAATCACAGGCAAATCGGGCCGGTAGCCGGTCAGTTTCTTGATTATTGCATAGGACCATGGTTTATCCCAAAAAAAATTCAGTTATAATTACAAGCAGAAGATTCAATTTGAGCATATGGAAAGTAAGGGACCAAAGTGAGCTGTGGGTAAAAGGTAAGGGGGCTAAACATACCGGTTATAAACATGCACGGTAGAAATAGATGATCAAAAGAACGGGAGATGAGAATTTAATATGAAAAATTCTTTTAGAAAAAATCACGAACTTACAAAGACGAAATTCACCATATAAAGAGATATTACAATAAGGCACTTATTCTTTCTATGGACTACAGTAGTATATATATAGTCTAAGGACCAAAGTCTCGAACAGAGAAGGAAACCGAATCAAAGTTGAATCCACCAATCATTGCCACATATAACATGGCTTACCATATGCACCACTTAGCGCCACATCTGGCATAGTATCCAGCATAGACACGATAACGAATTTGGATCATACTTTAACAATATCTACCTTGAGACAAATTCGCTCTTGTAACCGAATATCAAATATCCTCAAAGTAAGTTTTCATCACCAGACCTTGTGTCTCGAAAGTACATCGGACTAATCTGAATAAGAAAGACTAGAATAGTCTTATCCAAACGTTTCTTGCGAAGTAAAAAAGAAGCAAACCATTAGTAGATCTGAACATACAGTTATCAACAAAGTGTTGGTTTCTCCCTCCATGGGAATGTTCAATCTGGTATGTCTTTTTCTAAAGGTGACATACTGGTGCTAAGTCTTAACTAGCACCCTTTCTGGTTCTGGGGAACTTCTGTGATTGGCTATGTCAAATCCTTTTTACCCTTTTCACCAGGCGTCCCCGATTGCTTGGAATTCGAGGGTCCGGAGTTCTCGTCCTTTTATTTTGAGGTCTCTGGACGGGATTAGGGATACCTTCAACTTTCTTTCACGCTCTTCAAATCACTAAAGTAGTCAGACAGTTGATTCGCTAATACTTATAAATCAATAATCTTTTGGACTTCTTTATTTGCTTCACTAGTATGTGGGTCATGTATATGGATTCATGTGGCTTGCCACGTAATTTTTTGATATTTTTCATCAAAAGGTTAATTTCCTCGCCTCTAATATTGGAAAATTATCCTCATCAAATATACTATCAGTGAAACAGACAGTATGCAAATCTTCTATCATAGAATCCAAATACTTAATTATGGATGTTGTCTTATAACCAATGTATATCCTAAACTTTTAGAGAGGATCCATTACAATACACTGTGGTAGAGGTATGAGTACATAAACATTGCAACCATATCTGCGAAGATGAGAAATCTTCGGTATTGTCCCTTGCGCTAGTTGTATAGGTGAATAGATGTTATAGGCCGATGCTCTAAAGTCGATGAGAGTTGCTGCATGTAAGACTACGTGTCCCCAACATGTAGTTGGTAAATTACAATTCTGCAAAAGCGGTCAGGCAATAAATTTAATCTTCTTAATTAATGCCTCTGCTAGTCTATTCTGGGTGTGGACATGCCGTACGAAATGTTTAACTTTAATTCTCATTGACATGCAATAATCATCAAATGCCTTTGAAGTAAATTCTCTAGCATTGTCCATTGTGGTGGGCATCAGGGAAATTATTTTTAATCTAAATTATCTGCGAGATTAGCTTTGCAAAGGCGTAGTTTCTTGTAGATAATAAACATATGTACGACCATTTTAAGGAAGTATCGATGAGCTCCATAAAATATTTAAATGGCCTTGACAGTGGTTGTATAAGACCGCAAATATTTCCTTGGATACATTCTAGGAATACAAGGACTTCATCCTTCACCTTTCGAGCAGAAAGTTTAGTAATTAATTTTTCGGTGGCACATGCGGGGCATACAAAATCTTCTTAAATCAAAAAAAATTTTACATCAATATTATGTCTCTATGAATTGTTAATTATATTTCATATCATCCTAAGATCTAGATGGCATAATCTATCATATCAGAGATAGAAAAGTTCAGATCTTCTAAATATAGTTTTCATAGCAGTATAGACTGCAGGTGCCTTAATACTAGTGTAATATAGCCCAGTCTCAAATGAAGGTAGTTCTTCTAATACCCTTTTTTCACTTGCTTTATGCTTTGTAATGAGCAGGTATTTCTTGCCATACTCTTCTTCAGTTTCAATATGAAAATAGTTACCACGAATATCCTTGAAACTTAAGAGAGTACTAGTCAATTTTGGGTACAATAAGGTTTCTTTAACAATCAAAGTTGTATCCATTGGGAGTATAATTATGGCTCTTCCTGAGTCTATTATATAAGCATCGTTACCCGTGATTATCATAAGACTACAAGCATTTTTACTAATCGACTGAAAGAATTTTGTCTCTCTCAAGATTGTATTCATTGTGCCTCTATCAGCTAAGCACACTTCCTCTATAGGGCGCCACATGTGTTCTAATATAAAGTATTTTATTAATATATAATATGAGACAATCAACACATAAAGAAAATACTTCAAATATCAGAACATATCATGCTTTTATTAACTGAATAAATAAATTACGTAATATCATCTAACAATCATGAGAAAATAAATTATTTGACTATCATCAATGCAAAATCTAACTTATTCCTTCCACATATGAAATGAATGACAATTAAAGTCTCAATGCATTCTTCGCATTAGATTGAATCCGCTAAGAAGTCAGAGACTTCAGCTGCTATCTTCTCAGAGGTATATGCTCTTCTTGGGAAATCATGGCGATGGTAGTTGCAATATCAAGGCGGTGCGGCTGTAGGAGAGGAGTCAACCTCCATCGGTGCAGGCAGCTGTTGTGAGTCCTCCCCCCTTAACGAAGGCAAAGTGAATTTCATGCTGCCCTTCTTCTTTCTAGCCTGAAAAAGCATCGATGATGTGCTACGGTTCTGTATAGATCCATGACCAATGCCCCACTTGCTACACTTATAACAGGTTTGGTCTTATTAGCCATAGGGCTAATCGTTCTGTTTTAGTTTGCTGGCCTTATTTCCCTGTGGAGCATTTAGCTTGCCTTTCTAGGTTGCGACCTTGCCCTTTCTTTCCCTTTTCTTCATTATAGGCTTCCGCACCTTGAAGTTCCCAGCGTTGTCCTCACAGCCAGTAGAGCTCCTAGGTGACTGGGCGACAAAGTTCTTGTGGAGAACTTCATCCTGAGTCTTAGCAACCCACATAATATCAATCAATTCAGCATACTCATTGTAACTATCTTGACGATAGTTACGCATAGGCTACACTACACTAGAGTGGAAAGTGGAGAGAGTCTTCTTAATCTTCTACTTATCTGTGACCTGCCTACCACAAAGTTGAAGATTAGTACAAATTCTATGCACCACAAAGTTGAAGATTAGTACAAATTCTATGCAGAACAGAATTGTACTCCCCAACAGTCTTGAAGTCAGCAAATCTTAATCGGATCCATTCCTACTCTGCTTGACAAAGAACGTGTACTTTAGCTTCTCGAACCGCTTCTTTAATGCAGTCCATAATGCTACCACAGTCTTTTCTACCATGTACTCATTCTTGAGTGCGGGGTAAAGGTGGTACCTACGGAAGTGAAGTGCTGTAAGTTCAAGCTCCATTATGTGGGTTTTGGTGATAATGACAAGTACTTTTGTGAGACTAATGTGCTTGACTGATTATGATATGGTTTAGTCTCATTTGGATGAAAAGGTGAAATCAAAGAGGTATGCACTTGACACTTACATTCATTTACATCTTAGTGCATTTCTTGGATCCAAAATATAGATTAAACTCCACCAAAAGTCTAAGATGAATATGTGCATATGCTTTTATTATATATTCTTGTATGCACACATCTATGGGGAGTTCACTCTGTGTTTTGTGATTTCATTAGTATTGATCCACATTTCCTTTTCCACATACATTGGGATCTCTACTTTGAAATATATCATTTGAGTATATAAAACTTGTGTAGTTCATATATACTCATATTGAATCATATTTCTTTATACTCAATTGTTTGTGTATGGGACTAATATGATTATCAAGTGTTTGATAGATTTAGTCCCGGATGTTGATTGACTATGGAGATGCATGCAAAGATCGATAGGAAGATCAATATGGCTCGAGACAAAGGTCAGCATGCATTTGAATTTAAAGTCTAAAGTCAACTGTGCTCTCTCAGGAAAATCGGTAGTACCGCAGCGCGGTAGTACCGATGTTTGAACAGCGGTACAACCGCAGTGCGGTAGTACCGCATGGTACGCGGTAGTACCGGTTTGTGGTACGTTTTTTTCCAGAGAGCACCTGTTTGGGGGACTTCAACTCACAGAAATCGGTAGTACCGAAGTTTGAACGGCGGTACAACCGCGATCTTGATAGTACCGCATGGTACCGCGTAGTACCGGTTTGCGAACGTTTTTCGGAGAGTTCCCGAGAAAAACTTAGCGGCTAGAAATCGGTACTACCGATTTGATCTGTGAAGAACGCGATCGCGGTAATACCGCACCTACTTGCGTAATACCGTAATGCGGTAGTACCGCACTTTGTACGGCGGTAGTACCGCAATTTGAGTTCAAAGTTTTATATTCAATTATTTGCAATTGTGGTGGTTATCATCAATTACCAAAGGAAAGATTGAAGAATCTAGACACATCATTATGAGTTAATGGTATGTTTTGGTAATTAATGATAATCACATTATGGGACTAACATTTTCCATGAGTTGGAGAATAGGTTATGGTCCAAGATGATGAAAACTTTGGATGACTTCATATGTTGAAGATCATCAAGCAAAGATTCAAGATGGAAATGGCTTCATGAGTTGAAGGCCATCAAAGGAAGATGCATCATGTGTTGATGCATATCAAGACATCGAAAAGGAGATGATCATGAGTTGATCATCAAGTCACGAGAAGACAATGACCTAGACTTGAAGTGAAGATGTTCATCCTCAAGCTTCAAGAAAATACTCAAGGCAAAGGTATGACTAGCTAGGGCTAAGGATGTTTTCTTAGTCTTTTACCGGTCTTGGTGTTTGGTTGAAAGACCGGATTGCTAGTATATGTTTGCCGTACTATTAAGAGGGGTCTTGTCTAGTAGCTTGAGTCTCATCATGTGTTGATAGCTCAATCTTGCTTACGCTAGCTCTCCATGGCATGATGCTATTATTTGCGAATGTGTTTTGCAAATAGTTGAGGCTCATGCATCCAATCCTTGCAACATGTGACTATACTTTGTAAATGTGTTTTGCAAATGGTTGAAGTCCATATACCTTTTCCTTGTGGAATGACCTAAGTTTGCAAATGTGTTTTACAAGTTGTTGGAGGTCATACAATATCTCTTGACATGGTCTAATATTATTTTTCTCGGACTTAGACTGGATAGTGACTCCTTGGATCTCTCATGATTTCTGCATTGCTCTAATGTATTTGAGATTATGCAAATAGATGGATTGTGTAGCCCTCTAAATAAACTTTCCATAGAGTCCAAGATCACTCAATTCCGATATCGGAGTCAAAAGTTATGGCCGTTTTTCTAACTGCTGTCTGCTGAAAAATAGAAGTGCGGTAGTACCGCAAATAAATCGGTAGTACCGCACTGCGGTAGTACCGTAAATAAATCGGTAGTACCGCACTGCGGTAGTACCGCACTTTGTACGGCGGTAGTACCGATTTCCCTGACTTTTTCAGCGGTTTGACTCCAACGGCTAGTTTGACATAGCCGTTACTCTGTGCTACAGTAGAAAGCGATAGTACCGCACTTATAACGACGGTATTACCGATTTCCCTGATTTTTTCAGGGGTTTGGCTCCAACGGCTAGTTTTTGTGTATGGGGTATAAATACTCACTTGTGGCTGGTTGGGGAGTATTCTTTGGCACCTCATTTCACTTCCTTGAGCTGTGTAAGCCTCTCCACTCCATTGTGCATGTGTTGCACCTTGTGAGCAAAGAGAGAAGTCTTTAATTGCATGTGTTGCATCTAGAGGTGGATTTTGTATCCACTTGAGCTTGTGCATTCGTTGCACGTGGTGAGAGTCAAGCGAGGGACTTGGCTTGTTACTCTTGGAGTTTGCTGACTCCTAGACGGCGTTGGAGGCATCGTGCGCGGTGATCTTCTCAAAGAAGGTTGTGAGAAGACCCGGCGTGTTGTGAAGGTTGGAACTCACATACCCGGAACGGGGAAGAGCTACCACTAGTGAAATTGAGGTTTTTGACTTAATTCGTGGAGCCGGTCCAATTCGTTTGGGCTTACCTCAACGTGGATTAGGGGAGACCGGGAAGTCTCCGAACACCACAGTAAAAAGTAATTGTGTCAATTGTGGTTTGTTTACTTGTACTTAATTTACCTTCAAGTAATTTATATTTATAGAATTAATTTGATTGCTTGTCACCATAGGATTGCAAACCTTTGACATAGGCATAGATTGTTGGTGCATTTAGGCGAACCTAGTTGATTTAGTCAATATTTATGCTAAACCAATTTAAGTTAATCTTCCGCATTATATACTTGGTTTAGACAAATAGGTATTATTTTTAGATTGTAAGATAATTTTTTAAGACCGCCTATTCACCGCCCCTCTAGTCGGCCTCCTCGATCCTACAAGTGCCTGATCATTTTCCTCAAGGATGAGTTTGGCATCCTTCGATGCACCAATCCCAATTGCATCGCGAAGCTTTTTTTGCTTCAAGTACAATCTCAATGTTGGAAGTCTAAGTCAAGTAGTTTTGGCCATACTGAGCCAGTTCCTCGAACTCCTGGTTCATGACACCTATCATCGCATGTGCATGAAAGAAATATATAAATTTGCTGCTAGTAAATATGCATGAAATAAATTTGATAAAGGTACAAAAGACTCTTGTAATGTTCTATAATTTCTTATGAATTTTTTTCATGATTTTACTGCAATTTTATTGATTAAAGGTAATTTTAAATAATTATGATCAATCAAAATAGTAAATAAATATAGTAAAGCATACAAAAAATAACAATTGTGATAAACATGCTAAAAACAATTCAAAAACTGGGTTCTACAGGCCCTTTTATGCTGGAAAGCAATTTTTCAGTAAATTATGTAATTTCTTAGGGCTAATTCGCTAAATTGTAATGCTAAGAAATTTTCGTGCAATTTTCTAGGAAACCAGGAGCCTATCCATGAAGTTTGAAGAACCTTCCCGTAATTTCCAGAGATTGAGGAGCCTATTTGCAAAGCAAATATGCCCCCACTTTCTTTTACTTTGGCCCGTTCTGGCCCAAAATGAAAAGCGATGGGGTAGGGTTCCCTACCCCATACATAGTTGACGGCGACGCCTCGTGCAGGAGGTGGGCGATGATAGTGGCGTCTCTTGTGGGAGGTGGGCGGTGGCGCATCGCCCGGGAGCTGAGTGGCGGCGGCGCCTCGTGCAGGAGGCGAGCGGCAGCGCGTCGCTCGGGAGCCAAGCGGGGGCGACAGCGCCTTGTGCAGGAGGCGGGCAGCGGTGCATCGCCCTGGAGCCGAGCGACAAAGGTGGCGTGTCGCTCGGCCACATGCGGGCGGCGAGAGGTGAGGTGGCTCGGCGGTGCAGCCACGTGCGGATGTGCGACGCGTACGAGCGGCGCGACGGCTGTTACCGCATGCAGGCAGCGTAGCGTTGGGGCCACGTGCGGGCGGCACAGCCGACTGAGACCCCCTTTTTTCAATATATAGTGCAATCAACATCCACTCCTTCATACCAATCTACCGATCAGCTTGGCTGGCGACTACAAGTTAGCTCACGGTAGATTAGAGCAGATTTGTAACATAGAAGATAATTTATAAAGGAAAATTTATGGAATTGAAACGATATAAATAGGCAATTCAATCTACGAGTGTCGTGCTTTAGTGATTACCTATTGATCCAATTAAATAAAGCTTAGAGATAGGCTGAAGCAGATCGTACTGATAACATGTTGAGGAACCGTCGCTGGCGAGTCCTGTCTGATCGATCACCTCGTAGATGGAAGAAGAATCGCACACAATGAAGTACAGAAGCAATAAAATTGACATAGTGATTGAGCAAACTCTTTCTTCTTTCTTTATCACTTTTCTCCTCAAAAGTTATTATACAATCATTGGAACCCCTATATACAAACTAAAGGATAGGGCATCTACCATGGGCCCAAGCTCAGACTTTCTAACATATTGAAAGGTGGGGGTGGGGTTGGGGTGGATGGCAATGGGGGAAGGGTGGTGGTCTATGCCAGCAACGGCAACAGAACACGTTGCCCGTTAGAAAAAGTCCCTTGTTTCTTTACATGCTCTCCCACTTATATGGTTTGTTATTCTGAATTGTCGTGTTAAACTGACTTGATTATGAAACTAATATTTGCCTTGTAAAGTACGCTCATCCATTTTGAACCCCAGGGTCTGAGAATGTTTTATGAAAATATGTGCAGTGCAACTCACTTTTCTTCATGAAAAATTGGCTATACATCGGTCATGTTCTGCTTTTCAGCTAACATTTAACTTTGATTTCTATCACTCGATACTATTTATCAGACATATCAACTGTAGCTAAAAGTCGTTAGACGCAATTCAAAAAAACAGAGTTTTAGATTTTCGCCCTCCAAATAGTGGCGTTAATGAATTGCCACCGTACAAGATGTGATTCATATTTTGCTACTCCAAAGAGCCAGAAATGTATGTTTGCCAAGATGATTCTTCTTCCTCCCTCCCCTCTTCAAAATTGTTTACGGGAACTGCAATTTTGAGGTTGACCTCTCCGCCATGCTCACCACGTCTCGCCATCTCCCCTGTTCCTCTCTCGCTTCACGCCCAAAAGAACCAAAGCTCACAGCAGCATTTGATTAAGCTATGCTCAAGTTGGCTTAAAGCTAGTTTCTGTTTTTTCACTATTTAATAATTTTATATTTTTCTGACTTTTTTAAAGATTTTTTAGGCTTTTTACCTTTTCTTTTTTTTCATATTTTTTGTATTGTCGTGATGGACTAACATATTTTTTCTATTATTATATTTTTAAAAATTTAATTATATCAAATAAATCAACTCAGCAGACTAAATAGACCAGTCCGCCGTTGGTGCGGAGATAGCATCGCACGTATTGTTTTGCAGCCTACCAAATACCGTATGACTCAGGGAGTTCGAGATCGAGATAAGCAGGCGCAAGAGCCAAAAGAAGTAGGTCTGTTTAATATTACTGTGACTTATAATTTTTTGTTAATATTTTTAAATTTTAGCTGTTTGTGATATAGTTTACAAAAAGATATACTTGTTTATGATTTTGGATGGTACAAATGTTAGGTTTTTTAATATATACTATAATTAACTTATAGACTCCATCTCGAAAAAATACTTCGTTTAAAAGTTAAATACTGTAGCAAAAGTTAAAAGTTAATTTAAAAAACTGAAAAGAACAGGTCCTAGTGATGTTTTGTTTGTTTCAAGCAAAGCCAACTTGTTGGCTCCGAAACCCTGTTTGTTTCCTCAGAAAACAGAGAGAGATTTTTCTTTTTTGTTTCTGTAGTATCTGTTCGCATTATTTTTAGAAGTAGTATCTGTTCGCTGTGCTACAAATTTTGTGCTCTCCAAAGCTGTTAATGGGTATGTAATTTTTAGTTGCGACTAATAATTTTTGTCTTTAAAATGAACACTTATAGAACAAATCAAACGTTTATTAACTCATAAGCTATTTAAAAAATTATTCTAATAAATCGTTTTGAAAAGATACAAAAAAACCGCTATAAATAAAAAAAAAATAGGGCATTAATGTGCCTTCCCTAGCACATCAGGGATCCAGGAGACCAGGAGTAAGAAACTGATGAAGCTCAAACACGTCTTCAAATGACTAGTCTGATCCAGTAAACTCCGCAAAGCACTTCTTGGATTAGAAGTTCACTGATTGGGCTACGACGAAAACGAAATTAGGCCCAGCTCATCCGAGCAGAGAGATGGTAGCAGAGTAACAGACAGCAGTTAGCCGCATCGAAATGATACCGTAGAAGAACAGTACGTTGGGCGCTCTTCAAGTTCGTTGTCAGCCTCAAAAAAGCTCGACAATACACAAGGCTTCGAAACAACACAGTACTTGCTAACGGAGAATATGTATCTGCGTCATCTAGACAGATGGCAGTTTACAATTGTTGTGTTGTGCTTAATTTTTAAAGCTGTTGCCATAAGGAAGTTGTGAAAAGTATATTACTCTATTTAGTAAATCGGATTAGAGCTAGATAAATTATGTTATTTAATAGTCATCGTCTTACATTTCATCTGTCCATTTGCAAGTTAATTATGAAAAAAGCAGCTATCCAAACATCCAAATATCTAAAGGCCGCTAAACAGCTCCAATTACCAGATAAGCTTAGCATTAATCGTCCCTCATGTCTTCTTAAACATTCTTTATCCATGTTAAGAATTTTGAGCTACACAGATTGAACTGTATTTTCATAATAAATTCCTAAAACTAGGGATGAACATGTTAGCATCTTAATTTCAGCTTTTTTACTCTTTCTTTTTTCCCCATTTTTCATTTACATTGTCCATAGAGATAACAGTGTTTTTTTATTTTACTTCATTTTTCTTTAATTGAATGGCTCAAAAGAAAAGCTATCAATCGCTACAATATAATTTTAACAAAAAAAACAACAGTCGGACGCTAAAAGCCGCAAAAATAAGCCGGATTAATGGCACCTAAACCTCCGCCTTGTTAAAATTAAGGCGCACGCGGAGCGGACATGGCGGCGGAGTCCCGTGCAGAGATGACGGGCGCACAATGCCAGGTGGACCAAATGTGCGGTGCGTGGCTGGTCAGCAGATCGGACGGGTGAGCGAGAACACATAGTTGCACAGTGCTGGCGCTTCCTAGTAGCTGACGTGTGGCTCGGGGGGAGATCTGGCGGTTGGCTTGCGGGGTGGCCGGATGGCCGACGCGCGATAGCGGAAGGATCATGCGGCTACGGGCGAGTGGGTCGGCATTAATAGGAACGAGCTGGCCCGGTATTGCTTACGGGGTTTTTTGGGTTTTCTTTTTCAGAAATGCAAATAAAATAAAAGGTGCTCTAGAAAATAGCAAATAAACATGAAAAATTCTTAGAAAATTGCCTGAGACACAAGAAATCCAAATAAAATATTTTCAGCAGACGTTAATATTTTTTTAATAAGATTAAATCCTTTTAATTCATAAAAAATTATTTTAAACTTTAATTAATTTTAGAAAAATTTAATTAATAAATTTTATTTTAAAAAACTTTAAAAAAATTCTGAAAATCAGAATGTCACGTTGATAGACTACTATAACACAAGTCATTGCTGAAGTCTCCCGGGCGTAACCGTCAATTCCAATCCATCCTCGCCATGCTGGCCGGTCCTTGACTTTCCTCGAGTCAACCGTCGTCTACGCCAATGAGACCCCATGTCCGCCTCGCACAAATCTGACACGTCCATCCAGTCCACAAGACCATCTCTGTCGTCCATCTATTCCACGCGGCAATCCCCAACCCCGCGGTTATTAATAGCTGTTTTCCACCCACCTCGTATTACCACGTCTTCCCACACAACACACGCCTCCGGTTAACGAATGAATTGACGGAGACAATGGCTTTATCGGCGAGCAAGCCGAGCAAGTCTCTCCTCCTCCCCCTCCTCGTCTCCGTCGTCACGCTCCTCCTCCTTCTCTCCGCCGTGGAGTGCTACGATGGCCGCCACGCCGCCGTCGGGCGCTCGGCCATAGCGCGCCGCTCCCGCCTGGGGAGCCGGCATGTGCACCACCGCCGGACCACGGCGCCGCACCGGTACATGCTCGCAGAGAAGAGCAACTCAACCGGCGGTGTCGGCGCCCACAAGAACCACTCCTCTCCGGCGACGTCCAACCCGACGGCGCCATCGACGACACCGGCAGCCGAGCAGGGGCGTCACCACCGCAACCACAAGCACCGGGTGCGCAACTGGATCATCGGCTTCGTTTGCGGCTCCCTCCCCGGCGTCATCTCGGGGCTTCTGCTGTCGGTGCTGTTCCGGCTCGCGCTCAACTGCATCCGCGAGCGGTACCGTACGCAGTCCGGCACGGTGATCTTCACACCGAAGTTGATCAAGCGCGTCGATTACCTCGCCTTCCTGGAGAAGGAGGACGGGCTTTCGTCTCTCGCTGTGATCGGTCGCGGCGGGTGCGGCGAGGTGTACAAGGCGCAGCTCCCGTGGAGCGCGAGGGGAAGGAGCCCAAGTTCATCGCCATCAAGAAGATCAAGAACCGGGTGGGCGACAGGCCCGGGCCGAACAACCTCAGCGATGAGGAGAGCCGGCTGCTAGACAAGTGGACACGGCAGGTACAGTCGGAGATCCGCACGGTCGGCCACATCCGACACCGCAACGTGCTGCCGCTGGCGGCGTACGTGCCGCGGCCTGACTGCCACTACCTCGTCTACGAGTTCGCGAAGAACGGCAGCCTGCACAACGCGCTCAAGGCGGGGCCATTGAGGAGGGCGGCGGCCACGGGGCGCTGACGTGGCCGGCGCGGCTCCGCGTCGCCGTGGGCATCGCGGCGGGGCTGGAGTACCTGCACTTGTCCCAGCGACCGCAGATCATCCACCGCGACCTGAAGCCGGCCAACATCCTGCTGGACGACGACATGGAGCCCTGCATCGCGGACTTCGGGCTGGCCAAGGCCATGCCGGACACGCACACCCACGTGACGACGTCGAAAGTGGCCGGCACGCTGGGGTACATCGCGCCGGAGTACCACCAGACGCTCAAGTTCACGGCCAAGTGCGACATCTACAGCTTCGGCGTGATCCTGGTGGTGCTGGCGACGGGGAAGGAGCCGACGGACCCGTTCTTCACGCAGGTGGACGACGTCGGGCTGGTCAAGTGGCTGCGCCGGGTGGTGCAGTCGGGCGACCATGCGGAGGCCATCGACGCCGCCATCGCTGGCGCTGGGTTCGACGAGCAGATCCTCCACATGCTGCGCATCGCCATCTTCTGCACAACCGACAACCCCAAGGAGCGCCCCACCGCCAAGGACGTCCGCTGCATGCTCTCCCAAATCAAGACCTTGTTGGAATTAATCTAATCTTTATTAGTTCGAGTCGGTAGTAGAATCAAATCGGGTATTCGAGTAAAATCAATTTCGGAGGTTTACAATAATGAGAAGTCGAGTCCTACTCCATATTATAATTATTGATGTACTTTGTAATCTTGATTATAAATAGTGAGGAGCCTACTCCAGAAAAATACAACGATTGAAAGAACCACAAAACGATCTTGTTTATCGAAGTTCTCATACGTCATCATAACGTTACCGTCGTATTCGAGAACAGAGGAGTTACGAGGCACTCGAAAGATCGTGAAGAGCTACGACTACCTGAGCTCGTAATCGTAAAAAGCTACAACTATCTCAGCAAGACGACAGATCGACTCCAAGTACGAAGTCGAACGGAGATCGGATGGTGTCCGAGTAACTACTGAGATAAGATCAAACGGAGCCTCAAGAGGTTGTACTCTGCGACTAGAGAGGTTTCGCCCCAACAGACCTAGCAAGTCACTACTACCACCTTAGTAGCGCATGAGTTGACGCAACTTGATGCGCTGTGCGCGTCTTTGCGTAAGCGGCGTTTGAACAAGCTAGCTACGGCCCTGTACTCTTCTTCAATTCTGTGTGTGTGTGGAATAATTTTGCCGGGTCAGCACGTCAATAAGAAACTAAGGATGCCGTGTTCTCTCTGTTTCCCTTGTCAATTTACACTAGTGTGATGTTTGGCGACTTTAGAATGGGTATATTCTTCACGTGGTCATATATCTTGCCTTCTTGAAAGATATATCCAGCAATATATATATATATATATATATATATATATATATATATATATATATATATATATATATATATATATATATATATATATATATATATATACAGTAGGAAGTATCTCACGTAATGGAGGGTATGTACGTGCAAAGATATATACAGTAGGAAGTATCTCACGTAATGAGGGTATGTACGTGCAGTATATGAGTATTTATGATCATCTAGATTGTATGAACAATTTTTGAGAGGTAGTATGTAGTTTTTAAATACGTTAAAAACTATGGACTTCCTTGTAATTTTTTCATGTGGTTCACATTGAAGTATCTTATAATTAGTATACGAGTATATCCAAAGTGATAAAGGAGTATTTCAAGTTCGTTTAGATGGTATATTAGAGGTGGGTGTAATTACACCGGTGTAAAAAGTATTTTTCTATATATCACAAGCGGTTTTCTATATATCCATATCACAAGCGGTTTTGGTTACAAAGCATGCGTGATATTGATATATCACGATGGTTTTTTGTTAAAAACCGTGCGTGATATGCCTATATCACGAGCGATTTTTCTTATAAAGCTATCATGATGGTACTTATCACGAGCGGTTTTTAGTTACAAACCATCTGTGATATTTACTCACAGACGGTTTTCAAACCGCTCGTGATCTGTTTTACGTAGTAGTGTATACACACACACACCTAGTAACTAGTAACTCGTGGCATCATTGATCCACTTATTATAGGCGGAAATGCCATTTGAAGCGATCGTATTGGAAAACATCACATGGTTAACTAATGATTCAATCATTCTTCATATATATATTTCCGGCGTCAGACTGCTTCAAATGGCATTTCTGGCCTATAATAAGTGGATCGAACAGATGCTAGGGGTTACTAGCTACTAGGTGTGATGATGGTCAGGTAGCTTGTGCGCGTGCATACCGAGAGTCTTTGCTCGTTTGATTTTTCACTATTCAACAATTCGTCTTTCTAAATTTTTAGATTTTTAGGTTTTTTTGCATTTTTCTTTTTTTCCCGTGTTCCTTTGCATTGTTCGTGATAGGTTAATATATTTTTTTCTATTTTTGTATTTTTTTAAATTTAATTATGCCTAAAAAGTCAAATCATTCTGATAAAAAAGGCGACTCTGATGAAATTTCAGCTGAAGCTATCGCTAAAGCGAACGCCCCCTGAGATTATGCTTCAATGAATAAAATAAATGAGATGATTTTTTGTTATTTTTAAACGACTTACTAAGATAGATCTTTCGAATTAGTTTATTGGTATTGGTTTATTTGCATAAATACTTGTGCTAGAAATAAAAATTTATAGTTATAGATTATTAGCCATAGCATAAAAATATGGGGCGAGCAATCTTGTGGATCGGGTTGCGCTGGCTTGATACGGAACATGTAGCGGAGATAATGGACCACCGGTCAAGGACTGACTGATAAAAAAATTATGTATATTGGACTACAACTTTCCCACTGTTCACCAACTTGTTAGGCCTGCAACTGGAAATGTTTACAGCTACTGCGAGTGTTTATCTCACTGTGGATAGCATAAAGCAGTTGTAACAAATGGCACGGTTTCCCCTTTTTACTCATCGTGGCTTAGATAAAATAGAGCAATTCACTACACTGCTCCTGCATCTCCATGCCGATAGCAACTATATAGACTGATGCCAGCAATCAAAGATGTGAATAATTTTCAAAACTTTTTTCCTTTAAAGAATTCAAAATCTTTACTCAAATAATTGTGATAGTTATCAAGTTCAGATCACACTAACACACTAAAACAAAAATTAGCAACAATAGCCAACAAAAACTAGCAACCTTTTACATAGGCCGGTCAGATCGCCATTTACAGCCTGGTCTGACAGTTGGCTAGTCTAACCGCATGTCTGGGGCCAGTTTGATCGGTCCTCTGTTCTCAGAACTGAAAATCTTTCAGAACAAAAACTTAAATCTCAAGAAACTTATACAAATCTCATCTAAACACTTACAAATTTTATGTAAAACTTGTTTAAGGCGATAGAAACCTAAATCAATAAGAATCACCAGTTTTTGGACTCAAGTTCATCAATTTGAATAGAATCGGATTTAGTCACAAGAACATCAAAAACCCTAATTCTCAAATTACTTTTTGCTCATAAGGATCTAAGACATGATATCTTTTAAATCTATTCTCACATGTTCTAGCAAGATAATATGAGTAAGAGATTGGGCTAAAACTCCCACAAATTAGAAATCACAAATCAAGCATAAGTATGAGACAAGCCAAGCAATAACAAGATTGGGACAAAATTTTTATCTATTTTTAGAGCAGGGCGAAGTTTATATCTCATGGATAATTACAAGATGTAGCTAAAACACTACCCTTACTTCTCTTAAGATCTCTCACTCATAATCATAGAAGAAGACAAGGTCATAGAAGAAAACCTAGCCATAGAATTCTTGAGACTACTATCTCCTCTCTTCCTCTTTAAATATTCAGCACACCTCTTAATAGGTCCAATCCATTAAATTTACCGGGGAACCCATCAACTCTGCTAACACGGATTTTACACACTCATATACGCTTTTTAAAGTTCTTACAAAGATCAATCAACTAATACACTAGTTCTTGATCCACACAACCAACTCTATCCTAACCCTAAACCATTCCTTTGCATCTCCTACGCAGCGGTTTTAGTGTAGGCCTCATGTCCGTTTTGGGCATTTTCCAAAAACACCCATGACAAATCTTCCGGGCACCTTCTCTTGACTTTGTCTTTATATTCATCTCAAAGCATTTCGGCATACTTGACTAGCTGTCACGTCTTCATGCATTCAATCTCTCCTGAACAGTCTCTACGTGCATCAGTCTCGTCACTTGGCACACCATATACACCAACTCGTCTCGACACGATCATTGTCTTCTCTAGCTATATAGCCTCACTTGGACTTACATGTCTGCTTTGGATCTCATCTCCTCCGTCTAATTCTGGTCCATTGCCTCAACCGCTACGTCCTCTAAGCCATCTGCACATCCAAAGATCAAGCAACCATATTAAACACATGTTGTATGCACTTAACTCACGCTAGTCAAACTCATACATCATGCAATACAACACAAACCTAACTCACCCTAATCAACCCAAATCGTCATAGTCAATCTGACCAGTGACCACTGACAGTATATCGGCCAGACCGCCCCGTCCAGACAGCCTAAGTGCACCAGCACACACTTTCTAGAATTTCGGTATTTCTCTATCTAATTTTGCCTCACAATTCTATTTTCAATGGGACCTCGTGCAAACTCATCCCAAACAATCATACACAATTGTTTTGTCCAAAACTCCACAAAAGATACCTAGGCCGATCTGATCGCTTATCCCATGCCGGTCAGACCGCCATGTGTATTTTTAGCACAAGACCCATTCAACCGGTCTGACTAACCCTGCAGGGCGATCAAACCGCTCATGCACAGCGGTATGACCAGTAACATTGAAAATTATGGTTTGCTTGTACAACCAAATTATAAGTCAATAAATATACCAATTGTTCATCATATATTGACCATGAGTACTCTCAAATTCAATTGTCAAGCTTTCTTCCACACTTGCATAGTAGCATGCGCCCTCATTCTTCAGTTACAAAGGAGTACAAATGTAGTCGCAACAACAAATAGAGAATACTAGTAAAAAGAGTCGCTATTGATAATTGCACATATGAGCAAGCAGATCATGCGATGATTCGTTTAACAGCGCAGAATGCAGTCGACTGATGTTCCTGGCTAGGACTTCTCATCAAGTTGATCCATGGTGTTGTCGAAGAAATGATCATCGTCGTCTAGCCGAGGGAATCAGGGCCAGCAAGCCTGACTTGTAAACTCGGTCTGAGCCCGGGAAATGACGTTGTAGCCTGCTCCATCGCCTCCCTTCCATTGATGTCCCCCAGATCGTGTCACACCTCTGTTATTCGCAACATTGAAACATTGGGTTGTACCTCCATTTCACTTTGCAGCATATCCGAGGCCACCAGCACATTTGGAAAGCTGAACGCAACTGCGAACTCCACCGCTAGTTTGATGATCACGGAGAGTTCTGCTAGCTTGGTGTAAGGGGATGAGGATGTGGTCCATATAGCACATCAAAGCCAGAGCAAATTGGCCATTGCGAATTGCGATCTCTGATGGCTGCACCGACTCCAATTCTGCCTGAACTGGCAAAGATTGCAGTGTCAATATCAAGCTTCACCCAGCCATTCTGCCTGAAAGATTGCACAGGTGTCATCATCACTGCATTTTGCAAATGTCTTCAGTTGACTGAATTGTCTAACATTGAAAGGGTTACAACAAACTAACCTACCTACCAGAAAAGTTCTTATGTACCAAAACACTGAACAAACATCTGGCCCGTTTAAGGACACTTCTTGCGTTTGCAGCATGGTAATGAATCGTATGTACTCGACTGGATCTTTCAAATGCCCTCCCTAGATCAATACTTCCAGAGCATGAGTTTATTTCATTCAACTGAGATGTGAAACAATCTTCTTGAGAAGAGAAAATCGATGAAGTAAAGAGAGTGAATCAATTAGAAACAAGCAGAATCAGCAAATGTATTCGCTTTGAGATAAACAAGCTGAAAACAATACCAGGAATTGTAAGTATAGAACATCTTTTTTTTAAAGGAGGGGAGACCCCGGCTTCTATTATAGAACGAGCTCTTTTAAGTTTCAAGGTACACCGTTTAACACCCCCCCCCCCAGAGGTAAGAATTGTGATAAATCCTAACCATTGATTATGACAGGTTTGTTTTGCCTAATAAAAATTATACCGGATCCTCCCAATTAATACATCACAGCCAAAAGAGGAAAGCAACAATGCACATAATTATCCTTCCTAAACTTAATCACGCATGCAGTCTAGGAAATCAGGGGGAGTCCCTACAAAAGAGGCAACGCCCAGCCCATTAATAGTGGGCCTACATGTCAAGGGAATCACAAAACTTTTTATTTCAGTATTTAAACCAAACATAGGAAGTTCTGTAATATTCAAAGTAAAAGTGAAATGTATCGAAAAACAAATTTGGCACTTGAAACAAAGAAACGATTGTAATTTGAAGTCTCAAACTTCTATTATGTGAAACAGAAATTAAATATGATTCAAATATCCGAAGTAATCCAAAATTTCCATTATAAATTGAAAGTACAAAAGTACATATATTTACTTTATAGTCTGAATATTTAAAATTCAATACCATGTTTTAAATTTTATTGGTAGAATTTGATCTTTTATTATATTTAGAATTTAAAATGCTTAGTGAGATCAATATGGTGTTAAAAATAAAATTTAATTTTGTACAGTACAATTCAAATTTATAAAATATAGCAAGTGAGATTATTTCACTAAATATTTGCCTTATTGATATCCAAGCTTTTAATAGCAGGTGCAAAAATATTATTTGTTTCCTTATTTACTGTGTATTAGTTGACAGTAGTATCTATTACCTCCAATGGGGTAACAGGAACACTAACCCTTGGATCAATACACAATGGACGGTTCACACTTGGGTGTAGCGTAAAAAAAATCCTAACAGGACATCTGACATGATAACTACAAGCAGAAGCTGTTACTGAGCAGAACTGACCTGTTAGCAATATGATTCCTTCACAGTTCACACTTCAGATGTGCATGGATTGTTTAGGGCATAATGGACTCTCTCCTGGCCCAAAAGGAGATTCCGCATCTTCCAGATTCACTTCAGATCATTCAGTGTCCCCGACATCATGGTCTCGGTTCACCCTTGCTCCATTCACAACACGGGATGGTTGAGACTTTCACTTCCCCTTGAGAGGTACGCTGCTCAAATCTTCTAATCTATCAGAGTTGCTCCAGCTCGTAGATATGAAATCTTTACATTGAAATAAATCTTCCATGGTTTTACCTTTTCTTATTTGGCTCCCTGCAAGTAAGTCTTCAGCAAAAGCGTATGGTTTTGAACCAATCAGGCTGTGCTCCCATTAGTCACATTGCATTTTTGAGCATGGGATGCTCCAGCTTGTCCCGGGCTGACACCAATTCTAATTCTCTGCAAAGTTTGGCAACAAATGGCTCCTTCAAATTACAGAAAAACAAGAGGGTACAAGAGAGCCCAATTGGTAATGGTGGGAATCGAAGGGACCAGACTGATACAAAAAGAATTACTTCTATTTTACACACTACAGGTAACAAATATTACAATGCATATAGCAAGATTATATTAGAGATGAGATTATGTCAGAAATGATTTATAAGCCAAAAAAACTAAACAATAGTGGTTCAGCCTTTACAAACAACTAGTGTGATTTTTTCTCTATTATAGATGGGATTGATGGAGATAAAAGCTCAAAGGAAAATAGAAGCAGAAGATCATGGATATGAAAAAGCAACCACTTGGGGCCCGGGAACCTTGCTATAACATAATTTTTACATGTCCAGTAGGTAATTATTTTTACATAATTTTTGTTTTAGCCTTTTTATCCTTTTCCACATAATGGCCGCCGCCGGTGGCTGGTCGTCCCTGCCTGCAGAGCTCCTCAGCGAAGCCTCTGGCCGCCTGTCCGCCGACGCGGACCAGCTCCACATCCACGAGGTCTGCACCCACTGGCACGCCTCCACATCGCGGCTGGCCTACGAGTATCGGCAAAGGCCTACGAGGCTTTGGCGATCTGGAACTAAAAAAAATAATACAAACTTATAACCTAACACAACTCTATCTCTTTAACAGAACCAATGACACAACATTGAACTACAATTTGAGTTTGTCGCTACCTAATATTCAAGTCTATGTCTATATCTAATCTTCAATTTGATTTATCATTTTATAGGTTGGTACAGATTTATCATTACCTAGCTAGTTATTTTTTTAGAAAAGGACAACCAACTGCAGGTCAAATATGCAACTAAAAGATAATCCAGTAAGAATAGACTCAGCAAAAAATTTGACACTCTAACTAGTGCAGTATGTGATAATTCAACATGAACATGGCAATGTTGTATATTTGAGGTTGCTTTGCCGACAATCAAGCACTCTACTTACAATAATAAACGTATAACAAGAGATACAAGGTGTATTCCTAGGCACTCTCACTTTTATTGATATACCTTCCAGCAGTGTATAATATACAGCCCTTACCCCCTATATATAAGGAGAGGTGTGGTGTCATGATAATAGAATAAGTAATACGGGAATAAACTATGCTAATAGGGCTCATGGGCCAGTTGCCCCTAATGGCCCTAGTTTAGGTAAAGTATCCACACATATCGGTCCCTTGGATGGCTGATATACAAGAGACAACATAATTATGAAAGAAATAGTATCTTACAGCAACTGCAATTCATCAAAACTAGTAGCACTTGACACACCAATCCATAAAGCACCATTCATGTACTCAAACTCATCATAGGCTGAAGAATAAAACAAAAATTTGTTTTTGAACTTTGAAGTATGAAAGCATAGTATGTTGTAGCAATTGATAAGAAAATTGTTATTATCGTTTGCTTCATCGACATGGCATTAGTTAAGATAATGCATACCTTTTGGTGGCATGTCTTGTATCTGCTTCTTTGGAGGAATCTGTATTTGTTGTGGAACTAAATGGAGTCATCACGAAGAGACTAAAATTTAAATCTATCATCACACTGGATCGATTCGGACGCAGATGCCTTCAAAATTTTAAGCTAGTAGTGAAACATACCGGAAAACTGACTTTGCCAAGCCACGAAATACAGAACCTCTTACAAGCATTATGACGATCACTTGGTGAGCACAGAGAACAAAATACGACAGCTACTACAACTAGGCATTCCCAATCACAAACTGAAACTATCATGCCAATCACGAACCGCAACTAAGCATCCTAATCAAACAACGAATTAAGCTGCTCATTGCAACAGCTACAAGCGTACAGTACATTGCGAGAAATCAGATGGAATTAAAACAGGCAGGGAGATTCGAGCGGTACTAGCAGGAGACTCCGAGGCCAGCTACAGGGGCAGCCGATCATCTGCTAGCGACGAGCAGCATCAGAAGGCATCTTCGCTGTTGGGTTTAACTAGAGACAGCAAGAGAGAGGGATTGTGACCACAAACATCCCGACTGATAACAACTAGTACGTGAACGAAAGGGAAAGTAGCTGCCGTGCAGGACTGACCTGTCGTCCGTCGTCAATGTGACCACTTGCGAGCTCTCTCCCGCAGGCTCAGCAAGGGATTCCGTTGCTTCCGCTGCTCCTCCTTCGAATCCTTGGACGTCCCCCAGGTCATGGTAGCTTCGGTTCTCCTCCATTCGCAATACGGGATGATTGGGGTGTGCGTCCACTTCCTCTTGCAGCATACCAAGCTTCGCCACTTTACCTCCGTACCTGAGTGAAATCTCCCTGAGCCTTGGAAGGTGTTTGATACCAATAATCCCTGATTCCAACCTGCACGAGTCGATATCTATCTCTTCCATCTGAGGTGGGGCGCCCTCCTCAAATCTCACCTCTCTTAGTTGCTCCAGTCTACGAATACGTAGTTGCCTGATATTTGGGAAAGCTCCCTCTCGGAACACTAGTTTCTCCCCAGCATAAGCATTCGAATAAAGACAAAGGATCATGAGGTTGGGCAGCGCCCCAAGTATCTCCACGGTATTTAGTCGGTTGTGCCATAAATCAAGCTTCACTAACTTCTCGAGACTCCCAAACAGGTTGGGCATCTCTCCAAGATATCCTCTCAGGAAGAGGGTCCTCAGGAGGGGAGGAGGGGAGGAAACAGAATTCATCCACTCGAGCGTTCCAGTATCAGAGTAGTATCCTACGGCATCCACATCAAGATAATGGAGGGAAGAGAGCTTTTGAATGGCTTCACAAAGTATCTTGTGTTTTTGCTCGCTGGCCCCTTGTGTTGTCACACTTAATTTTCTTAGCTGCGTAAGCTCCCCTAACTCTTTAATTGCTTTGCTGCTAGTTCGCTTGATGTCAACATGCTCTAGTATCTGTAACTCCCTCAAGCTACCGATTCCTTTCGGTACCTTCACACCGTATGATTTAGACCAACAGGTAGAGGTGGCCAAGTGCAACTCAGCAATTCTCCTCGCTCGAGTGTCAGGATCAACTAAAGGTGTACATATCTTGGGCAAGCACATTGTGTTTGACAAGCACCTTTTAGGGCGATCTAGATCAAAATATGAATAATATGTTACTCTCCTACAACGAAGGCTATGGAGCCCATGAAGTTTGCTAATCTCGGTTGGTAGTGTTGCAATATATGTCCAACCCAAGTCCAAAGTCTGTAAACCTTGCAATTTCCCAATGGATCTTGGCAGTGAATAAATATATGAAGAGCCATTATAGCCTTGAACTCGCAAGTATTTCAAGTGACGCAACAATGCTATATTGTTGATATCTTTCGGTGTGATGCTAAATTGTGCATTCCCTAGATCTAAGACCCGTAGCATCCTCCATTGGGGTGAACAAAGTGAAGGCACCAGTTCATTGGGTCTCTCACCAAACACAGTTAATGATCGAATAATGTTCCAATCAAAGCTTGTCTTTGCGCACTTACTCCCATGGAATGCTAGATGGCGGGTGTTCTCCTGCGCTACATCAGTGCCAATGTCCTCAGTCAAGAACACAAAATTTTCCTCTCTAGAAATTGAAACTATGATATCACGCACGATATCATGAACTCGACAACTCTTAGGGGCTCCTTTTATACTCACTATTGATGGTTGAATCATGCTTCGGTTGGCGAGCTCGTTAAAGTAACATTTTCCGACATCCTTAATGGTCATACCAGCCCTAGCTTTAACAAACCCCTCTGCTATCCATCTATCTACCAGACGCTTCCTCTCAATTTCAAAATCCTCAGGAAATATGCTTAGGTATAAAAAGCATGGCTTAAGATGAGACGGTAAGTAGTTGTAGCTTAGAGTCACCATCCTCCTCATTGCTTCAAGGCTTGGGTTGCTCTCAAGCTCCGAGGGTAGCTGCATATAAAATTTTTCCCACTCTGTTACTTTTTTGGTGGCAAGCACGCTTCCAATTGTGAGTATCGCCAGAGGTAAACAGCCACACTTCTTTACTATTTTAGTAACTATGTTGCTCATGTTCTCATCATTTCTTTGGTTCGTCTTTCTTAGCAGCAAATCTTTGGCATCATTTTCTTGTAGGGGTTTAAGTGGGTAAATAAGTGACCCAGATGTGCATTTCTCAGCTAAGCCAACGTCTCGTGTTGTTACTATTATCCGGCTACCTTTGTTTATTATTGCTAGGAAGAGCAATACTAATGATCCACTTCCACTCATCTATGCCCCACAAGTCATCAAGAACAACAAAGTACCTCTTCTCATTTAGCTCTTCCTGAGGTAGTCAAGCGAGGTCCTCTATCACCACCTTCCCTTCAAGTTCCTTCAAACGCTTCTTCAATGCTTCATTACCGAAAAGACCTCGATCATATCTTTGAGCAGCTCCATCACGACAAGCGATCATGACAGGGGATCCAAGCACAAAGCATGAAAAGTTCTTTGCAATGTCCTCTTTACTTTCGTAAATCTTCCTTGCAATAGTAGTCTTACCCAGACCGCCCATGCCGACCACGCATACCACCCGAGCAGGGCCATTATTGGCATGGACATCTATAAGCTTAAGCAACTCTTCTTTGGGTTTGGAGAACCCCACAAGTTCAGCTTCATTGATGTTGCTAGCCGAGTGATTGCGAACATCCTCCATGTAGGAATCCATCTCGCCGGTGGTCTTTGAGGCCTCCGTCTTGATCAAGTTGTAGCGTGTGTTTCTGCTGCTCACTTCTTCAACTCTTGCTTTGAGGTTACGAATCTGGATGGCGATCCGATGGCGATCTTTGAGATTCATCGACTGCTGTGACAGGCGTTTGCTTCCCACATGCACCATAAATTCATCAAGGCAATCTTCAATGTCGTAGGACAATTCCCGTACTTGCTCTGCCCAGACTTTCACTAGTTTATCTTTCTTCTTCGTTACTTCAGGGGTTATCAGGAATGCTTGCATCGTTTTTAGCTCATCCTTGATGAACCTGTGAACCAAAGGTTAAAAAAAAGTTTAGGACACCACCAAGTGCCATTCTACAGCCCCGTGGCTTGCAACAGTGCATCGGAAAGTTTGCCACCTCCATGAGCATGTTTGACACACCTTTGCTGCCGTGAAGAAAGCATAAAGTTCTGATTTTTTGTGGACTCCGCAAAAAAAATTTAGGTCAGTTTTGATCCTAGTTTGTCATTATGATTAAAAAGATTATGAATATTTCCGACAATGAGATAAAGAACACGACCCTTTCATCAGTAAAATGGATTGGAGCCTTAAAAAAAAGGCAGCCAGTCTGCTACTATGCGTCGTTATTTACTGTAGTGGGTTGTGCCGTTGCTGATTTCAGATCGGGCATGCACGAAGCATGCTAAACCCATTTTCGACTTCCTAGCTAGCCGTTGTATTTGATGTATGACTTGAACAAACGAAGCGGGGAGTCGATAATCGCACACATACGGATCTCATACGGGCGCCCATCGCAAAGCTCATCTCGCGGCGGCGGCGCGCGCCTTGCGACGGCGCTCCCCAACAGCGACCTCGCCATGCTCAGCGCCGTCTCCGCCATCGGTCGATCGCCTCTCTCTTCACGCTCAAAACAAAAGCTCTTGACGCTATGAGAGAACGAGATACTAGTGCGTGCACCGAGGCTAGGAGAGCAAGCTTATCATGGAGTCAGATGTAGTGCGCGCCACGTTTGTCGCGGGGCCCTGGCATAATGGCATCTGAACCGCGCATAACTTTTTGATATTGACGGCCGCGATTGGCAGGGCAACATGATTCATCGATTCCATGACTCTACGGTTCGCTAGTCATGACCAACAATTCCATGACACTACGGTTCGCTAGTCTCTTCTGTTGGGTTGATCTCCACTAACAATATTCGAGATTCCAAAAGGGTCACGACTCTATTTGTACCTTGATTGGAGGCATAACCAATTTGATTTGATTTCGATTCCGATCGCCTAACGCTATACAAAAAAGGGGATTCGAAAGACTGGTTTATAGTTGTGCTAGGCCACGAAAATTCCGAATAGACCTAATCTATCACGAGTGCTAAGGTGAACGAAGACCAGGCCTCCTTCGTCCTCGTCCACAGCATCACCGACGCCGTCGACCACCTCTACATCAACAGATCCGCAACCTCATGGCATCTCCAGGACCGGGTACGCTTCCGCTCTAAAGTTTATGCTTTGTGTTCATGATTGATCTAGGATTAATGTCTATAGTTCATGTTTAGCCTTAGATCCTTTCAACATTTGGTATCAGAGCATACTCTAGACTCATCTTGAACCCAAATTAGTCCCAACCGAACTTGTTCTTGCCCGGATCTATTGATTAATGGTTCGGTTTAGCAATTAGAAGGAGGAGACTTAAGAAATCTTTTGCAAAATCCTAATGAAAATCGCTAAATTCAACCACCTGAAGCCCTCAAACTCGAATCAAAACTCAAATCGGCAGTGGATACTTATGATTTTTTGGAGCCTCGGCTTCCTTCGGTCACGGGCACCACCATAGCTCCACTCGACGACTGCGCGCGCCGGCGAGGAGGGCTGCGGAGGCGCCGCCTCATCCCCCTCTTCGCGAGAGCCGACGCCGCTTCATGCCCCTCTCCGCGAGCGCCGACGTCGCTTCATGCCCCTCTCTGTGAGCGCCGCCGCCGATGCCTCTGTGCCGCCCGTGTTTTTCGTGAAGGGAGGACGGAATGAGGTTAGGGTTAGGGTTTTTGGCCTTTTTATCTCGCCTGCGGCGCGCGGTCGCCTGTCCGATCGAGATCCGATGGCACGCGTGAAGCCTGTGATTTGGGCGGTGTGATCTTGAGCGTTCGATCAAGATCTGATGGCGCGCGCGCATGCGTGTTCGTGATGGGCCGCGCCCGCGTGTTTTGGGCCCCACGCGCGCGCAGTTTGGGCCATGCGCGATTTTTTGGGCCGTGCGCGTTTTGGGCCGGCCGCAATAGTGTTTTTCTTTTTCTTTTTTCTTTCCAGCGCAATTTTTCCATTAAGTCTACCTTTTGTGCACTATTTTAATTATTTTATTCGGTTGACTAATTACGATGTATCATTACCACTTATTATGCCTTATTTCTGATTAAAATTGAACCAACAAGATATTTTAATCAGAAATTTTATGTTTTATTTTGGCATTGTGTATGCATATGACTACATTCTGACCAACGTTGATTGCAATCATGGTCGGCATATAAAGTTCTTTTTCATTTTTCTGCCCAACAGTGATATGAATTAGAACTATATTTTTGCATGTTATTAATCAGACCAAAGTAGGTTTAATTGCATGCAATATATATTCTTATGTTATTTCTAATTTTTGCCCTATATTTTGATATCCAACAATAAATGCTTGAAATGTTGCCACCACAATTGACAATATTGAGCAACTCACGGGGAGCATTTTTTCCATATGGAAAGAAAGAATCCATGTTGTTCTTGGAGTTTTGGACCTTGATTATGCTTTAAGAGTAACCGCTCCTGTTCCTCCCACCGAATGTGAGAAAAATTATGATGAAAAAAGAAAACTTATGAAGTTAATGCTGAAAAATAGGAGCAGTCCAACCGTCTATCACTAATAATTATGAAGACCTATATCTCAATTGGGATCAGGGGAGCAATCCCTGATTCTGAAAATGCTAAAGAATATTTGGCTTCAATAGAGCAGAAATTTAAAGGCTCCACTAAAGTTTATGCCAGTATTTTGATCCAGAGGCTCTTAACCACTAAGTATGATGGATCCGACAACATAAGAGAACATATCATGATGATGACCGATGTGGCAGAAAAGCTCAAGGGCATGGACATGGAGATATCTAATGGTTTCCTAGTCCATTTTATCATGACTTCTCTTCCTTCTAAGTACACGGCATTTAAGATCAATTACAATATTTAGAAAGAAAAATGGAACATGAGCAATTTAGTCGACATGTGTGTCCAGGAGGAAGAGAGAATAAGGATGGAAAGGAGGGATTTTGCACTTCAAGTTGGTGACTCTAACAAAAGAAAGTTCTAAGGGGACTTCAAGTCTAAAAAAAGGCTGCAGTTCTCTCCTAATTCAGATAAGGTCGGGGCCTAAAGTGCACAATGCACGTAAACCCCATGCTGCTCCCGCTGGAGCACGTAAAGGGGGGAATGTCACTTCTGCAAACAGCCAGGGCATTTCCAGAAGGATTGTGTTGGTTTTCTAAAGTGGCTCGCAAAAAGGGGTAATGATATGATAACGTTCATTGATGAAACTCTTTATACTGATTTCTCTCTTAATTCTTGGTGGATTGACTCAGGTGCAACTGTGCACGTTACCAACTCTTTACACGGATTCCATACCGTAAAAATACTAAGAAAGGGGGAGTAAAGTCTTAGAGTCGCAGATGGAAAAGAAGCCGAAGTATAATCAGTTGGATCTGTTTCATTAGTTTTAGATAGCGGCTTCATGCTTCGTCTTAATAATGTAGTCTATGTTCCTTCCATCAGGAGGAATTTGATTTCAGTTTCTTTTATTAGACGATAATGATTTTATATGTATTTTTGGTGATAATAAATGCATTATTACGTTTAATTCAAATGATGTTGGTCTTGCATTTAGACAAGGCAAGCTCTATATGCTTTCCCTTAATGAATTTCCTGTATCTTTGAATGTGTGTGATGCTAAGTGTAAAAAGGACGACGAGACTTTTTTGAAACTATGGCACTGTCGTTTAGGCCACATTTCGAGGGGGAGAATGGAGCGTCTCATTAAAGAAGAAATTCTTCACCCATTAGATTTCTCTGACTCAGGTCACTGCATTGACTGCATTAAAGGAAAAATATGTAAAGCAAATAAAGAAAGGAGCCACTCGCAGCACAGGACTCTTAGAATTAATTCATACTGATATTTGTGGTCCTTTTTCTGTGACATCAGTGGATGATTTTGATTCCTTCATCATATTCACTGATGATTTCTCCCGTTATGGTTATATCTTTCCCATTAAGGACCGATCTGAGTCACTTAACAAATTTAAGATGTTTAAGGCTGAAGTTGAAAATCAGCACAACCTAAGAATTGTTATGTCACTTGTAACTCATTATGATTTAGAGCTGCATCAAATGGATGTTAAAACGGCATTTCTTAATGGCGACTTGCAAGAGAACATTTATATGGCTCAACTGGTAGGTTTTGTCATGGAAGGCAAGGAACATATGGGATGTCGACTTAAGAAATCTATTTATGATTTAAAACAAGCATCGATGCAGTGGTATCTCAAATTCGATAAGATTATAAGGAGTTTTGGTTTTAAGGAAAATGAAGTTGATAACTACATATATGTTAAGTTCAAGGGGAGTAAATTCACCATCTTAGTACTTTATATGGATGACATCTTATTGGCCAGTAGTGATAAGGATATGCTGTTTGAGACCAAGAGATTTCTTTTATCTAATTTTGATATGAAGGATCTTGGTGATGCCTCTTATGTTCTTGGTATTGAGATTCACCTAGATAAGTTCAAAGGAATATTAGGTTTATCTCAGAAGGCATACATTGACAGAGTACTGAAGAGATACAATATGCATAAGTGCTATGGCTCACCTGCTTCTATTGTTAAGAGCGATAAGTTTGGGATATTTCAATATCCAAGGAACCAATATGAAACTGATCAGATGAAATCGGTTCCTTATGCTTCAGCTGTCAGAAGCATTATGTATGCTCAAGTATGCATGCGCCCTGATTTAGGTTTTGTAACCGGGATGCTTGGCAGATATTAGTTAAATCCAGGACCGGACCACTGGAAGGCTGTTAAGAAAGTTTTACGCTATATGCAAGCTACTAAGTATTTCATGCTCACACATAAGTTTTCTGATAGCCTTGAAGTTGTTGGTTATTCAGATTCAGATTTTGCGGAATGTGTTGATACTAAGAAATCCACATCAGGTTATATCTTCATACTCGCTGGAGGAGCTATCTCGTGGAAAAGCTCTAAACAAACCCTTATGGCATCTTCAACGATGCAAGCTGAGTTTGTGGCATATTTGAGGCTACCGGGCAGGCTGTATGGCTTAAGAACTTTATCTCGAGACTTAAAGTAGTGGACAGCATCTCTAAATCACTTACCTTATACTGCGATAACGAACCTGTAGTCTTTTATGCAAATAACAACAAGTCAAGTGGTGCTACCAAACACATTGACGTTAAGTACTATGTTGTGAAAGATAGAATCTAGGATCAAACCATTAGTATCAAGCATATTAGTACTAAGTTAATGCTTGCGGATCCGCCTACTAAAGGTTTACCACCCAATATTTTTCATGATCATGTTGCCGACATGAGTTTATTGGAAAGCCGCTGATTCTGGATAAAAGGATATTAAAACAAACCAACTCCCATTAAGTATAATGAATATCCATTTCAAGATAGAATAGTACACTATAGGTACTGGGATTATATGGCACCTCATTGACCATGCAACACATTGATGCGGATACGCACATGTCTTGTACTTTTCAGTTAAATATATTATTCAACTGGAAAGAATTATTGAGCCGCATGAAACATTGCCAGGTGAACTCATTCCAAATTAAATATAATGTTATTATTCATAAGAATGGAATACTACCTCATGTTATCAAATGGTGCATTTTTAGGTTTGTCAATGGCAAAGCAATGGAGAGGCAAAAAGAAGAGGATAACCACATTAGGTGCCAAAGACATGAAGGAAGAAAGCTCATGCAGCAGGAGAGCAAAGGGAGAAGCCCAAGGACTTAAACTACAAGTTTTGGATAAGATTTTCAAGCCCAATTCGTACCTCCCAGAAGGCCAATTGGATTCAAACTCGGATTCAACTCAGAATTCAATTCGGATTCGGTTCGGGACAGCCTGACAGGCACTTACTAAAAAGGTCATAACTTTCACAAACGGAGTCCGATTTGGGTGTTCTTGTACTCCTTGGAAAGATATTTTCAAGGGCTACGTAATGGATCTGGTCCCAGCATGAAATTCATCGTGGATCAAAAGTTATAGCTGAAACAATATGATAACTGTAAAATCTAGTTTCCTTTTTGTGAGAGTTCGTATCTAAAACCATATAGGGTTGAGTTGTACTAGGTTTGTGGACTCTATGGACGTCCCAAGGTCCTATATAAGCCTTGTATTGGCAGCCTAAGGGCTCAGACCACCTTTGAGAATAATCAATCTATTAAACTTTGTTCGAGTTTATCATTGCTGCTGAAATTCCGTGAGGGAATTAGGAGTGTTCTTCAACAAAAATCGTTCAGCCTTTCCGCTGGGAATTGGGTGCACGATAGATCTTCGCTTGGTGGTCGGCGAAATCGACGCGAGTGTGTTTTGGCGGATTAAAAAGTGTTCGTCCCTTGCATTGGCATTGGAGGATCATTGCGATTCATCAAGACTCCCGCGAGTATACATCCTATGTCGAGAAGATCGGGCGACCCCGTATCATCTGGTATCAGAGCGCGGTTTACTCGGTAGGATCTTATCCCTTTACTTTTAGATTGATTTATTTCTGTCCTATAGTCCATTAAACCGAAAATTGCAACAAAAATCCAAACCCTAGTTTCGCATCTGTTATTTTCGTGAGTTTTATTAAGTTTTGATCCATTAGAAATTTTGTTTACGTGCTGATCTTAGTGTCCTTTTGCGTTGCTTGATCGTTGCGTCTTTAATCCTTGAAAATTTGCTAGTTGATCTTTCAATTAGCATAAAAAAAAAGTAGATTCAATTTACTTTTTGAAATCTTGTTCTTGCTGTCCATGTAAGATGTTTGCGCATCTTGAAAGAATATCACATCCGAATATATCTGGGTTTCCTTTTTCTTGATTGATTTGGCCACAAGAAACCCTAGCTGTCACAAGTTTGTGCTGCAAAGAATCATAGTTGGACACATTAAGACCGTCTGAAATTTGTTGCGGTTTGAATTCCGAGCGTCTGTTAAGATCTTCACTTAAATCCTTTGAACCTTGAGACTAGTCTTTGATAATTGCTTTAGGGCTGTTCTAGAATTATCTACACATTGCTGAACAACTTTTGACTTGCGTACAATCTACAAACAATTAAACCTAGTTCGGCCTTGAGTATAAAAAAAAGAGCCAAAAAAAAGAGATGGCAGCCGATTGAAAAAAAAAGAGGAGCCACGGCTTGAGAAAAAAAACAAAGAAAGAAAGAAAAGAAAGTATTGGCCGAATTTGGGTGACTTAATTTTAGTCCATAAATTCAGATTGTATATTTAATTTCTTTGGACAATCTTGTGCCCTTAAATTCATATTATTGCAATTGGCTAGCGTCTCTCCTAGTACCTGGTGTAAAACGAGCTAATATTCCCGATTGTTTCCTTTAGCTCATTCCTTTTGTTTGCATTGAGTCACATTGATCATTGCGTGTGTGTTCATATACTCCACTTATATCATTTGGATCGGCATATAGGCAATACTTTCTAGTTTGGGTTATTACTTAATTCAACAACATCGTGAAATTCAGATTGTGTGGGATAAACACTTTCATACCAAGCTCCCCTAAATATCCTTTGCCGTGCAATTGTGAGTCACTTTTAAATCCGCTTGATCATCACTTGCTATTGTAGCCACCACCAAGTGTAAGTTTCTTTTTGGCCTCAATTCACTTCGGAAAGGTAAGAACTTTACTTCGTGAGGAAAAAGTGAGATAGAGTGAACTCCACATATTGAATATATGTTGTGGTATTTGTGCGTTCTTTGTGCCACTAATCATGACAGGTGGAGACGATAATATGGAAGAGAAGCATACCCCGGTGGATCGTTTTCAATTCCACACTTTGAGGGGAACTTTGCGCAATGAGTTCACCACCACTTCTTCCACCTTGAAAGCGCAACTCAAGACCAAGATGAACAATTTCGCACAAGATATGCGTATTGAATTCAATCATCAAATGAAAGTATTACGCTCGAACATCATGAATGATGTTATGCAGGCACTTCATTCACAACAAATCGAAGATAGTTTTAATTCTTTCTATGGCAGTGAAGATTCAGAGGAGTATCTTGAGTGGTAATGGTGAATGAAAAAAGTATTTAAATTTCAAAAGCTTCCCAAAGACCAAGAGGTGATGTGTGCCACTAGAGAATTTGAAGATTATGCTTATAGTTGGTGGCATCAACAATCTGGAAACGAATTCATTAAATCTTGGTCAGATTTGAAGGCACTCATGAGGAGAGAATTTGTGCCACCCTATTATGCACAGTGATTACTTCGCTATTTAGAGAGTATCACACAAGGGAGTAATACAGTGCAAGAATATTATTTTGAGCTACAAGATGCATTACGTCGAGCCGGTGTCATTAGTTAACTACAAAAGAAGACATACTTTAAAAGAGGATCGAATTCTAAGATTGCCGCTACACTTCAACATAAATATTTTGGTAGTGTGCAAGATCTTGTGAATTGTGCTATTCAAGAGGAGAAGAGACGTACACCACAGTTTTCTCCCAGTCCATACTTCAATTCTGCTGCCTCTACTAGTGTGACACATGAGAAGATGACCGAGCATGGGACTTTCCCTTCGGTCAAGGAGATGTATAGTATTCCAAAACTACATATAGCTCCTAAGATACACCACAATCTATGTGAGGATGAGAGCCACGTAGCCAAATTGAGTGAGAGTGATAAAAAGACTGAGCTGTGTGATTCCACCATATGTGAGGTTGAGAGCATCCAAATTGAGAGTGTGAGAGAGACATCAAAAGAAAAGAGAGAAGTAGAAGATAGACAAAGTGAGGATGCATCTGAAACTAACACATTAATATCTACTTCTAGTGTTGTTTCTCACATTGTGCAGGTTGACATTAAAGATGAAGAATTGAACATTCAACAACCGGCACCTTTGAAGCCAAATGAGGAGATAATCACGGGAAGGGATAAAGTGTTTGCTGCCCCGAAGGTACATCCTAACAATTTTAAACCCCCAGCACCTGCATTATCTGAGAAGGACGATAAAGGTAACAATAGTGGTGCTGAATTTAGTTATGCAAAGGTGAGTAATTTTGAGAGCTCATATGATCAACTGAAAACTCCATGTTCTGAAATTTCTTTGCTCAATTTACATAATGTGGAATTGATTACTCATAAGGAGGTTCTTACTACAATATCTCCTAATGATTATTTGTGATATATCATGTTTGATGATCTTAGAGAGCTATCTAGTGTGATTTATAATGTTGCTGAAATTTCAAGTTCAAAATCACTAGTTAGTACCTATGCCTACACATATAAGTTCAATTTGATTGGAGATTATGGTGTAGATGACAAATTTTATGTTCACAGAATTTGCATTACATGTGATAAGTTTGCTAATTTAAAATTGCATAATATAGATAAACAACTTTTTATGTCACATCATGATCGCAATGAGATAAGTGTCAACAATAGAGCTTGCTATTTTAAAAGATTTTCTAAGCCTATTTGTTTACCTTTTGATAAACAATTATGTGCAAGTAATCAGACTAGTGCAGTTGAAGCATGGAAGGTACTAAAGATTTTCTCCCCTATATCTGAACAACTAAATCTGATTTTACCTGTTAATGATCCGTCCATGTCCTTAGAAAAGTCGAGGACGACTTTCTTTTATTGGAGGGAGAATGATGTGAAAAATAATATTGCAATGCATACATCTTTTAATCGCTGCTATATTCATCGGTTTGTACGAAGTAGTGAGAATGCCACAACAATTTACTCTTACATATACCATGCGTATGTATTGTTCTTTTCGTTTATTACACCTTCAGATGTTCATGATGTGCTAAGCAGAAGAAGTGTTGATGACAAATATATATACCATGTATACACGTTGTATTCTTTGTTTAGTACAATTTCAGGCTATGAAAAGCCGAGGACGGCTTTTCTTGAAGAAGGGGAGGATGATGCGGATACGCACGTGTCTTGTACTTTTCAGTTAAATATATTATTCAACTGGAAAGAATTATTGAGCCGCATGAAACATTGCCAGGTGAACTCATTCTAAATTAAATATAATATTGTTATTCATAAGAATGGAATACTACCTCATGTTATCAAATGGTGCATTCTTAGGTTTGTCAATGGCAAAGCAATGGAGAGGCAAAAAGAAGAGGATAACCACATTAGGTGCCAAAGACATGAAGGAAGAAAGCTCATGCAGCGGGAGAGCAAAGGGAGAAGCCCAAGGATTTAAACTACAAGTTTTTGATAAGATTTTCAAGCCCAATTCGTACCTCCCAGAAGGCCAATTGGATTCAAACTCGGATTCAACTCAGAATTCAATTCGGATTCGGTTCGGGACAGCCTGACAGGCACTTACTAAAAAGGTCATAACTTTCACAAACGGAGTCCGATTTGGGTGTTCTTGTACTCCTTGGAAAGATATTTTCAAGGGCTACGTAATGGATCTGGTCCCAGCATGAAATTCATCGTGGATCAAAAGTTATAGCTGAAACAATATGATAACTGTAAAATCTAGTTTCCTTTTTGTGAGAGTTCGTATCTAAAACCATATAGGGTTGAGTTGTACTAGGTTTGTGGACTCTATGGACATCCCAAGGTCCTATATAAGCCTTGTATTGGCAGCCTAAGGGCTCAGACCACCTTTGAGAATAATCAATCTATTAAACTTTGTTCGAGTTTATCATTGCTGCTGAAATTCCGTGAGGGAATTAGGAGTGTTCTTCAACAAAAATCGTTCAGCCTTTCCGCTGGGAATTGGGTGCACGATAGATCTTCGCTGGTGGTCGCGAAATCGACGCGAGTGTGTTTTGGCGGATTAAAAAGTGTTCGTCCCTTGCATTGGCATTGGAGGATCATTGCGATTCATCAAGACTCCCGCGAGTATACATCCTACGTCGAGAAGATCGGGTGACCCCGTATCAACATTGCCTTGGTTTACTGTTTTATTGAGAATGGGCTTATGATATTAGCCTAACAACATCCGAGATTCCAGGGAGGCCACAACTCCACTCGCGTCTTGATCGGAGGCGCAACCAACTTGATTTGGTTTTGGTCCCGGTCGCCTAGCGCTATATAAAACAGGGGATTCGGAAGGCTGGTTTATGGTTGTGCTAGGCCACAAAAATCCCGAATAGACCCGATCTATCACAAGCGCTAAGGTGAACGAAGACCAGGCCTCCTTCGTCCTCGTCCACGGCATTACCGACGCCGCCGACCACCTCAACATCAACAGATCCGCAACCTCATGGCATCTCCAGGCTCGGGTACGCTTTTGCTCTAAAGTTTATGCTTTGTGTTCATGATAGATCTAGGGTTAATGTCTATAGTTCATGTTTAGCCTTAGATCCTTTCAACATCTTCTCCGTTAGCCCTTCTATCCAGTCGTCGGTGGGATCCCATAGTTGTTAAAATCGGACCAGATCGACGGTTCAACCGAAATCAAAGCCTAAACCTGTTTGGTTTTATTATTAGACCGACTGTGCAGTTGAACCCAAAAATCCCGGTTGAACCGGCCGGTTCCGCACAAAACCGAAGAAAAACCGGAATAGTTGGACCGAAGGTGTGCTCAGCGGGAAATTTTTTAGAAAAATATGCGTGAGACAGGGCTCATACCCACAACCTCTTGTGACACCCAGCTCATGTGAGTAACTTAGATGTTATGATATATAAGAAACATACTATATTATTAAGTCATATTGAACCACCGGTTGGACCGGTAAATCACCGGTTAGACCAATAAACTGGTGAACTGAAGGTCGATCGGATCAATAAACGATCCGGTTTTAATAACTATCCCAATCAGCAAAAGCTGGAACATTGACCTCCCACTCACCAACGTCTCTCAAACAATGTCAGATGCCAGCTTCTCTAGCAACTTTTCTCTTGAGCATTAGTCCGTGTATACGCCCAGTTTTAATTTCTTGGAGAAATTCTATCATGAGTGTCAATATGCACATATCTGGATTGGCTCGGTAGTGACCTTTGAATTTATTGGCTTGATTCATGTGGTTGCATTTTAGCACCATCAAATAGAGGACTGGTTAGTTTGGCAATGACAAAATGTTTGTCTTGTGTAGGATCATCGGTAACAATTAGAGAGGATGAATGATTGTAATCTGAAATAAAAGTTTTTTTTACATTTATTGTTTTCTGATTATCAAATCTATCGACACGATAAAAATAGAAACAACAATAAAAAGGCAGTAAAGAAAGAAAAATTACTTTTTAGTACTGTAGCAAAATACTATAGTAACTATTGTAGCAAACCTAGTTTTCCCTAGCACTGTGCTCTCTGTTGAGCGGAGATGAACCCAATTGCATGCGGATGCATACACGCGGATGACGTCGACCAAAGAAAAATAGTCTGAACTATGTTCATGCTTCACAGTTAATAATGGCTACATCTAGACGCATTAAAGATAAACGCAAATTGTCCAGTGAGAAAAGAACACGCAAGAAGAGAGACATCATCAGTAGATTATGATCAATGATATCACCGGTGTCGCATGCAAAACGAGGAAGAACAGGTCAACCGAAGGCACCCGTGAGCCAAAGCTGTTTTTCCCCACTGGCTGCAATTTCCAACGCAGGCGCCACGAATCGCAATTGCTTACGTCTGCAAGTCTCCATCTTAACGTCTGTGTTTCGAGATCTTCATTTATTTGCTGAATTTAAAGTTACAAAATTGTTGGGGGTAATACGTTAAGGGGAGAGCTAAAACCTGTTCAGGTGGGGACAAAAAAACAGTCATTTTGCTTGGGCCTATTTAGCTAAATTACGGCTCATATAAGTCTATAGACTAGGGCGTTCGTTTTAGCGATGGCTTCTGATTTTTGGCTGAAATTTTCTTGTAGTTGGCTTTTTTACTGTAGCTGATTTGACTTTTTGGGCATAATTAAATTTTAAAAAATGTAAAAATAGAAAAAATATGTTAGCACATCACGGACAATGCAAAAGAACACGGAAAAAAGAAAAATATAAAAAGCCCAAAAATCTAAAAATTCGAAAAGGACGATTCATCAATAGTGAAAAAAATCAAACTAGAAGTTGAAATCAAAAAAGTCAAACGAGCGGCCGATTCGAGTTTCCAATGAGCACGAGGTTCGGCAAACTCGTAATCGTAATTTTAATGAAATGATCGGAAATTGCAAACCATAGCAGATTTACTATACCGCATGATATCGTGGAGTGTTTTTCTAGATTGTTGCTATTTGAGGAGAATATAGGATTTAGACGAGTGAGGAAACAACAATACTAGTAAAATGAAGGATGGCCGCAATCACAGTAAATCGGGCCAGAGCCGGTCGGCTTTCTTGATTATTGCATAGGACCATGGTTTATCCCAAAAAAATCCAGTTATAATTACAAGCAGAAGATTCAATTTGAGCTTCTGGAAAGTAAGGGACCAAAGTGAGCTGTGGGTAAAAGGTAAGGGGGCTAAACATACCGGTTATAAACATGCACGGTAGAAATAGATGATTAAAAGAACGGAAGATGAGAATTTAATGTGAAAAATTCTTTTAGGAAAAATCACGAACTCACAAAGACGGAATTCACTATATGAAGAGATATTACAATAAAGCACTTATTCTTTCTATGGATTACAATGGTACATATATAGTCTAGGAATCAAAGTCTCGAACGGAGAACGTTTCTTGCGAAGTAAAAAAGAAGCAAACCATTAGTACATCTGAACATACAGTTATCAACAAAGTGTTGGTTTCTTCCTCCATGGGAATGTTCAATCTGGTATATCTTTTCCTGAAGGTGTCATACTAGTGCTAAGTCTCAACTAGCTCCCTTTCTGGTTCTGAGGAAGTTCTGTGATTGGCTATGTCAAATCCTTTTTATCCTTTTCATCAGGCGTCCCCGGCTGCTTGGGATTCAAGGGGCCGAAGTTCTCGTCCTTTTATTTTGAGGCCTCTGGACGGGATTAAGGATACCTTCAACTTTCTTTGATATTTCAACCCTCTCTGTTGCATTGCATGCAGACACATGCGACTTGGTCACGCTCTTCAAATCACTAAAATAGTCAGACAGTTGATTCGCTAATACTTGTAAATCAATATTCTTTTGGACTTATTTATTTTCTTCACTAGTATATGGGTCATGTGGCTTGCCACGTAATTTTCTGATATTTTTCATCAAAAGGTTAATTTCCTCGCCCATAATATCGGGAAATTATCCTCATCAAATATACTATCAGTGAAACGAACAGTATGCAAATCTTCTATCATAGAATACAAATACTTGATTATGGATGTTGTCTTATAACCAACGTATATCCTAAACTTTTCTCTAACATCAAATGCCTTTGAAATAAATTCTCTAGCATTGTCCATTATGGTGGACATCAGGGAAATTATTTTTAATCTAAATTATCTGCGAGATTAGCTTTGCAAAGGCATAGTTTCTTATAGATAATAAACATATGTACGACTATTTTAAAGAAGTATCGATGAGTATCATAAAATATTCAAATGGCCTTGACAATGGTTGTATAAGACCGCAAATGTCTCATTGGATGCATTCTAAGAATACAGAGACTTCATCATTCACCTTCCGAGCAGAAGGTCTAGTAATTAATTTTTCGGTGGCACATGAGGGGCATATAAAATCTTCTTAATTCAAAAAATTTTTTACATTAATATTATGTCCCTATGAATTGTTAATTATATTTCACATCATCCTAAGACCTAGATGGCCTAATCTATCATGTCAGAGATAGAAAAGTTCAGAGCTTCTAAATATAGTTTTCATGGCTGTATAAACCACAGGTGCCTTAATACTAGTGTAGTATAGCCCAGTCTCAAATGAAGGTAGTCCTTCTAATACCCCTTTTCACTTGCTTCATGCTTTGTAATGAGCGGGTATTTCTTGCCATACTTTTCTTCAGTTTCAACATGAAAACCGTTACCACGAATATCCTTGAAACTCAGGAGAGTACTAGTCAATTTTGGGTACAATAAGGTTTCTTTAACAACCAAAGTTGTATCCATCGGGAGTATAATTATGGCTCTTTTTGAGTCTATTATACAAGCTTCGCTATCCGTGATTATCATAAGACTACCAGCATTATTACTAATCGACTAAAAGAATTTTGCCTCTCTCAAGATGGTATTCATTGTGCCTCTATCAGCTAAGCACACTTCCTCTATAGGGCGCCACATATGTTCTAATATAAAGTATTTTATTAATATATAGTAGAAAACAATCAACACATAAAGAAAATACTTCAAATATCAGAACATATCATGTTTTTATTAACTGAATAAATGAATTACGTAATATCATCCAACAATCATGAGAAAATAAATTATTTGACTATCATCAATGCAAAATCTAACTTATTCCTTCCACATATGAAATGAATGACAATTAAAGTCTAAATGCATTCTACGCATTAGACTAAATCCGCTAAGTTAGAGACTTCAGCTGCTATCTTCTCAGAGGTATATGCTCTTCTTGGGAAATCATGGCGATGGTAGTTGTAATATCAAGGGGGTGCAACTGTAGGAGAGGAGTCAACCTCCATCGGTGCAGACAGCTATTGTGAGTCCTCCCCCTCAATGAAGGCAAAGTGAATTTCATGCTGCCCTTCTTCTTTCTTGCCTGAAAAAGCGTCGATGATGTGCTACGGTTCTGTACAGATCCATGACCAATGCCCTACTTGCTACACTTATAGCAGGTTTGGTCTTATTAGCCATAAGGCTAATCCTTCCGTTTTAGTTTGCTGGCCTTATTTCCCTGTGGAGCATTTAGCTTGCCTTTCTAGGTTGTAGCCTTGCCCTTTCTTTCCCTTTTCTTCATTATAGGCTTCCGCATCTTGAAGTTCCCAGCGTTGTTCTCACAGCTAGTAGAGCTCCTAGGTGACTGTGCGACAAAGTTCTTGTGGAGAACTTCATCCTGAGCCTTAGCAACCCACATAATATCAATCAATTCAGCATACTCCTTGTAACTATCTTGACGATAGCTATGCGCAGACTACATTACACTAGAGTGGAAGGTGGAGAGGGTCTTCTCAATCTTCTGCTTATCTATGATCTACCTACCACAAAGTTGAAGATTAGTACAAATTCTATACAAAACAGAATTGTACTCTCCAACAGTCTTGAAGTCAGCAAATCTCAATCGGATCCATTCCTACTCAGCATGAGAAAGAATGTGTACTTTAGCTTCTCGAACCACTTCTTTAATGCAGTCCATAAGGCTACCACACCGTTTTCTACCATGTACTCATTCTTGAGTGCGGGGTAAAGGTGGTATCTACGGAAGTGAAGTGCCTGACCATTTTTCTGAAGGATGAGTTTGGCATCCTTCGATGCACCAATACCAATTGCAGCGCGAAGCTTTTTTGCTCCAAGTACAATTTCAATGTTGGAAGTCTAAGTCAAGTAGTTTTGGTCATACTGGGCCAGTTCCTCGAACTCCTGGTTCATGACACCTATCATCACATGTGCATGAAAGAAATATATAAATTTGTTGCTAGTAAATATGCATGAAATAAATTAGATAAAGGTACAAAAGACTCTTGTAATGTTCTATAATTTCTTATGAATTTTTCATGATTTTACTGCAATTTTATTGATTAAAGGTAATTTTAAATAATTATGATCAATCAAAATAGTAAATAAATATATTAAAGCATACAAAAAATAACAATGGTGATAAACATGCTAAAAACAATTCAAACACTGGGTTCTCGAGGCCCTTTTATGCTGGAAAGCAAATTTTCAGAAAATTCTGTAATTTCTGAGGGCTAATCTGCTAAATTGTAATGCTGAGAAATTTTCGCACAATTTTCTAGGAAAACCAGGAGCCTATCCATGAAGTTTGAAGGACCTTCCCGTAATTTTCAGAGATTGAGGAGCCTATTTGCAAAGCAAATATGCCCCTCTTTTCTTTTACTTTGGCCCGTTCTGACCCAAAATGAAAAGCGATGGGGTAGGGTTCCCTACCCCATACATAGTTGACGGCGATGCCTCGTGCAGGAGGTGGGCGATGACAGTGGCGTCTCTTGCGGGAGGCGGGCGGTGGTGCATTGCCTAGGAGCGGAGTGGCGGCGGCGCCTCGTGCGGGAGGTGAGCGGCGATCGCCGCTCGAGAGCTGCGATGGCAACAGCGCCTTGTGCAGAGGCGGGCGCACGCAAGACGCTCGACTCGAAGCGGTGGCGCGATCGCCGGAGCCAAGCGGCGAAGCGCGCGTGTCACTCGGCCACATGCGGGCGGCGAGAGGCGAGGTGGCTCGGCGGTGCAACCACGTGCGGGTGTGTGATGCATACGAGCAGCGTGACGGCTGTGACCATGTGCAGGCAGCATGGCGTTGGGGCCACGTGCGGGCGACACAGCCGACTGAGACCCCCTTTTTTCAATATACAGTGCAATCAACATCCACTCCTTCATACAAATCAACCGATCAGCTTGGCTGGCGACTACAAGTCAGCTCACGGTAGATTAAAGCAGATTTGTAACATAGAAGATAATTTAGAAAGCAAAATTTATGGAATTGAAACGATATAGATAGGAATTCAATCTACGAGTGTCGTGCTTTAGTGATTACCTATTGATCCAATTAAATAAAGCTTAGAGATAGGCTGGAGCAGATCGTACTGATAATATGTTGAGGAACCGTCGCTGGCGAGTCCTGTCCGATCGATCACCTCGTAGATGGAAGAAGAATCGCACACAAAGAAGTACAAAAGCAATAAAATTGACATAGTGATTGAGCGAACTCTTTCTTCTTTCTTTATCACTTTTCTCCTCAAAAGTTATTATGCAATCATTGGAACCCCTATTACAAACTAAAGGATAGGGCATCTACCATAGGCCCAAGCTCAGACTTTCAAACATATTGAAAGGTAGGGGTGGGGGTGGGGTGGATGGCAATGGGGAAGGGTGGTGGTCTATGCCAGCAACGGCAACAGAACACGTTGCCCGTTAGAAAAAGTCCCTTGTTTCTTTACATGCTCTCCCACTTATATGGTTTGTTATTTTGAAGTTGTCGTGTTAAACTGACTTGATTATGAAACTAATATTTGCCTTGTAAAGTACGCTCATCCATTTTGAACCCTAGGGTCTGAGAATGTTTTATGAAAATATGTGCAGTGCAACTCACTTTTTCTTCATGAAAAATTGGCTATACATCGGTCATGTTCTGCTTTTCAGCTAACATTTAACTTTGATTTCTATCTATCGATACTATTCATCAGACATACCAACTGTAGTTAAAAATCGTTAGACGCAATTCAAAAAAACAGAGTTTTAGATTTTTGCCCTCCAAATAGCGGCGTTAATGAATTGCCACCGTACAAGATGTGATTCATATTTTGCTATTCCAAAGAGCCAGAAATGTATGTTTGCCAATATGATTCTCCTTCCTCCCTCCCCTCTTCAAAATTGTTTACGGGAACTACAATTTTGAGGTTGACCTCTCCGCCATGCTCACCACGTCTCGCCATCTCTCCTGTTCCTCTCTCGCTTCACGCCCAAAAGAACCAAAGCTCACAGCAGCATTTGATTAAGCTATGCTCAAGTTAGCTTAAAACCAGTTTCTGCTTTTTTCACTATTTAATAATTTTATATTTTTCTGATTTTTTTAAAGATTTTTTAGATTTTTTAGTCTTTTTTTCATATTCTTTTGTATTGTCCGTGATGGATTAACATATTTTCTATTTTTATATTTTTTTAATTTAATTATATCAAATAAACCAACTCAGCAGACTATAGGCCCCGATCAACTTGGCTTCGTCGACGCATGACGGCTTAAACATCAGAATGCTGTATCGTAGCTACAACATCTCTGAAAAAATTATTTTTTCGATTTTTTGTTTTTTTTAAAAAAATTTACTTATGCTTTTTTTTCGTTTTTTGTTTTCGGTTTTTTTTCAATTTTTGTACATTTAATTATACTCAATAAACCAACTCAGCTACAGTGTTTTTTCAGCAAAAAACCAAGAGCCATCGCTATTCCGATCACCCCCTAAATACACAAGTCGACCATTGGTGCGGAGATAGCATCGCACGTATTGTTTTGCAGCCTACCAAATACCGTATGACTCAGGGAATTCGAGATCGAGATAAGCAGGCGCAAGGAGCCAAAAGAAGTAGATCTGTTTAATATTACTGTGGCTTATAGTTTTTTGTTAAAATTTTTGAATTTTAGCTGTTTGTGACATAGATTGCGAACAGAGATATTCGTTTGTGATTTTGGATGATACAGATGTTAGGCTTTTTAATATATACTACAATTAATTTATAGACTCTATCTTGAAAAAATACTCCGTTTAAAAGTTAAGTACTGTAGTAAAAGTTAAAAGTCAATTTAAAAAGCTAAAAAGAACAGGTTCTAGTGATGTTTTGTTTGTTTCAAGCAAAGCCAACTTGTTGGCTCCGAAACCTGTTTGTTTCCTCGAAAACAGAGAGATTTTTCTTTTTGTTTCGTAGTATCTGCTCGCATTTTTTTAGAAGTAGTATCTGTCATTGTGCTACAAATTTTGTGCTCTCCAAAGTCATTAATGGGTATGTAATTTTAGTTACTGGCTAATAGTTTTTGTCTTTAGAATGAACACTTATGCGAACAAACCAAACATTTATTAACTCATGAGCTATTTTAAAAATTATTTTAATAAATCATTTTGAAAAGATACAAAAACCGCTATAAATAAAAATAGGGCATTAATGTGCCTTCCTAGCACATCAGGATCCAGAGACCAGGAGTAAGAAATCGAGGAAGCTCAAACACGTCTTCAAATGACTAGTCCGATCCAAGAACTCCGCAGCACTTCTTGGATTAGAAGTTCACCGATTGGGCTACGACGAAACGAATTAGGCCCAGCTCATCCGAGCGAGAGAGATGGTAGCAGAGTAATGCATGCATAGCTAGCGTGCATAGAAATGATAATCGTAGAAGAACAGTACATTGGGCGCTCTTCAAGTTCGTTGTCAACCTCAAAAAAGAAGCTCGACAATACACAAGGCTCATTCCTAAAGTAGAATTTGCTTCGAAACAACACAAGATTTGTTAACGGAGAATATGTAATCATCGTCATCTAGACAGATGGCAGTTTACAATTGTTGTGTTGTGCTTAATTTTTAAAGCTGTTGCCATAAGGAAGTTGTGAAAAGTATATTACTCTATTTAGTAAATCGGATTAGAGCTAGATAAATTATGTTATTTATGTTGAGAAACTCCTCACGCGACTCACCCAAGAGATTTCTCGCTAAGAACAAGAACGAATCAACCACGTAAGATTGAATAATAGATTGAACACACAGAGAGGTAGAGAGAACTCTGGTCTTTCTTTATTGCTTCAATTCAATGGGGTACAAAATCAGCCATATGGCTCTCTATTTATAGGGGAGGGTGAGGTGTCCAATATGGATAGGGACTCGCTTAAACGGAAAGAATCCGCTTAAACGAAACCCTATCCCTGGTTTCCTAATACTCCCCTTGACACTCATCCGACATACTCATGCCTCGTTAAAACTCCATAAAAACCCAGTGGGAAAAATTTGGAGAAAGAGTACATGATGCATGTTATGTCATGCGATTGCACGAATTGCCTCATTAAAAACCTTGATCGAGAAACTTCGTGAAAACTCGTCAAGGTAAAAGAGTACAATTCACCCAACTTCATTTAGTCTTGGGACTTTTATTCTTTGGGTACTTGATCTTCGTGATCAAAATTTACTAACGGACTTGAGAGAATTCTCCCCCTGAATTCTGCACTTCTCTAAGTCTCATCATACCGATCCTCGCACGCACCTTTCAAAACTAGATGCGGGAGGGACTTTGTGAATAGATCTACTAGATTTTCACAAGACTTAGTATGCAGTACTTTAATCTCGTCCATCTTTTGCAATTCATGAGCATAGAAGAATTTGGGGTTGATATGCTTTGTGAGATGACTCTTCACATAGCCCGTTTGTACTTGTGCAATGCAAGCGGCATTATCTTCATAGATAATTGTGGGGTTTTGCACAATGTTCATTCCACATGACTTCTGGATGTGGTGAACCATTCGCAGTAATAAGCGCATTCACGTCTTTGCTTCATCTGCGCTATTATTTACGAGTGGTTCGTTGAGGTAGCTACAAGGCTTTGCTTAGACGATTTCCAGAAATGCGGTTCCACCACACAGAATACATACCTGCTTGTGACTTTGCGGTATGCGGGTCGACAGTACCCAAAGATCTGCATAGCCAATCAAGTTCGAGATCTTGATTCTTTACGTAAAACAATCCAAGGTCCTTGCTTCCTTGGAGATATCGGAAGATGTCCTTTATGCCCCCGCCAATGTCTTACGGTGGGCTCTGCACTATACCTTGCTAATAGGTTCACGGCAAAGGCAATATCCGGTCTAGTGCAGTTCGCTAAGTACATGAGTGCTCCAACCGCACTCAAGTATGGGAATTCGGTCCCGTGAGTTCCTCCCCTCTTCCCTAGGTCGGAAAGGATCTTTTTCTTCTTTGTAAAGATCTCCGATCATAGGTACTTTTGATGGGAATGCTTTCTCAAAGCCAAATCTTTCTAGCATCTTAGGTGTAGGTCACCGATATACTAAGACTCCTCCGAGGACATGCTCAAGTGCGAGCCTAAGCGAAACTTGGTCTTGCCCAAGTCTTTCATTTCAAACTCGACTCCAAGTAGGAGCTTGCTTCTTTTATATCATCCACTGTCCCGATGATATTCAGATCATCTACATACACTGAGATTATACAGAATCCATTCTGGGATAGCCGTATAAATACACAAGGACATTTCTCATTGTTCGTGTAGCCTTTCTTGCAGAGAAAGTCGCTTAAGCGATTATACCACATTCTGCCAGATTGCTTTAGTCCATACAGGGACTTTCTAAGCTTCACACTGTACAGATTTCTATTTGCTCTGTCTTGGTTCAGGAGAGGAATTCCTTCAGAGACTTTCATATAAATCTCCGAATCCAAGTTACCATAAAGGTATGCAGTCACAACATCCATCAATTTCATTTCTAAATTCAAGTTCACTGCCATTGAGATCAAGTATCTAAAGGTAATTCCACTCATGACTGAGAAGTAGGTTTCTAAAAAATCAACTCCAGGACGTTGAGTGAAACTTTGTGCTACCAGCCTTGCTTTGTATCTCACTACTTCGTTTCTTTCATTCCTCTTTCGAACAAATACCCACTTGTGCCCTACAGAGGTGCACATGGGGAGGAGTCGACATCGGGCCCAAACACTTCTCTTTTGTTCGGAGATAGCAATCGGTTGCAATTGCCTTCTTCCAATCTTCCCAATCGATCTTTTCTTACATTCGTGATCGATGCGTGCTCGGGATCAAGATCAATGATTGTGGCAATTTTCTTTCTGAAGTAGATATCGACATTGATCGTTGTCTGTTCGGGGACTCTCCGTGTGCACATAATTTATAGCTATTTCTTCATGAGTTGCTTCTTACGGAGCTTCATCTTGCGCATCGCTTCTTTCCATTGCGGTGGCAAGTCCCTTTAGTTTTTCGGCTCCGATGTGTGCGCACACATCCATGCCGATGGGGATATTCAGATCCGTAAGTCCTTTTCAACGGTGTCATACTTGTGCCGAGTCTCAACCGGCTCCCCTTCTCATTCTAGGGGACTTGGTGATCGGTGTGATAAGTCCTTCTTATCCTTTTCACCAGCGTCCCGGTTACTTTGGATTCGAGGGCGAGTTCTCGTCCTTTTATTCGATGCCTTTGGGCGGGATTAGGATACCTTCAATTTTCTTTGGTATTTCGACCCTCTCCGGTGCATTGCGTGCGAGCACATGCGACTTAGTCACGCTCTTCAAATCACTAAAGTGATCGAGCGGTTGATTTGCTAATGCTTGCAAATCGATGATCTTCTCGACCTCTTTTCGCTTTCACTAGTGCGCGGGTCATGTGCAGAATTCCGTGGCTTCCCACGCAATTTCCGACATTTTTCATCAATGGGTTGATTTCTCCCTAATGTCGAAATTATCCTCATCAAAATGCAATCGTGGCGGCAAGTATGCAAATCTCCCAACATGGGTTCCAAATACCGATTATGGATGCGCCTCATAACCAACGTATATCCCATCTTACGGAGAGGACCCATTGCGATTCATTGTGGAGGGTATAGGTATATAAACCTTGCATCCAAACCTCCCGAGATGAGAAATTTTCGGTGGTGACCCTTGCACTAGTTGCATAGGTGAATGGATGTTGTAGGCCGAGGGTCTAAAGTTGATGAGATTTGCTGCATGTAGGATGCGTGTCCCCAACATGTAGCCGGCAAATTACAATTCAAAAGTGGTCGGGCAATAAATTTAATTCTCTTGATCAATGCCTCGCCAAACCATTCGAGTATGGACATGCGATCAATGCTCAATCTGCAATCCCCATTGCCATGCAATAATCATCAAATGCCTTTGAAGTAAATTCTCGGCATTGTCCATTCCGATGGACTTGATGCGATGATCGGGGAACACATTTACGATCACGAATGATCTGCGAGATCAATTTGGCGAAAGCATGGTTTCTTGTGGATAATAAACCCACATATGACCATTTTGAGGAAGCATCAATGAGCACCATGAAATACCTAAATGGCCCCGAGATGGGCTGAATAGGGCATAAATGTCTCCTGGATGCGTTCTAGGAATGCGAGGACTTCATCCTTCACTTTGAGTTGAGGTCTAATAATTAATTTCCGGTGGCACATGCAGGCACACAAAATCTTCATGATTCGGAAAATTCTTCACATTAATATTATGCCCGTGAGAATTGTTAATTATATTTTTCATCATCCTAAGACTGAGTGGCCTAATCTGTCATGCAAGAGAGAATAGTTCGAGCTTACGAATCATCTTCAGATGCGATTATGCAGCTGCAGCACCTTAATGTTGGTATAATATAGCCCGTTTCTAGTGAAGGAAGTTTTTCTAATACCCTTTTGCCATTCTCTTCAGCTTACCGTGATGAGTAGGTATTCCTTACTGTACTCTTCTTCATCTCAACGTGGAAACCATTTACGCGAATATCTTTAAAGCTTAAGAGAGTTCTAGTCGAATCTGGGTACAATAATGCGTCTTCAATGACCAAAGTTGTGCCTATGGGAAGTATAATTGTGGCTCCTCCGGAACCAATTATACATGCATCGCTCAGGCGATTATCGTAAGGTCGCCATTGCTCTTACGAATCGATTGAAAATACTTAGTCTCTCTTAAGATGGTATTCGTGGTACCACTGTCGGCAAGGCATACTTCCTCCATAGGGCGCCACACATGCTCTAATATAAGGTATTTTATTAATATGTATTAAAATACATACATCACATAAATAAAACACACAAATATTAGAACATATCATGCCATTGTAAACTGAATAAATGAATGAATTATTCTAAAATCATCCAACCATTATGAGAAAATTAAAACTAGAGTACCATTCATGCAAGATCTAATTTGTCCATGTAATGCAAAATAAATGACAATTAACGTCTCATGCATTCTGTGCATCAGACGAAATCAACTAGAAAATCGTTAACTTCTTCGGCTATCTTTTCAGGCGTGATGTTCTCTTCGAGAGAAATCATGGAGGTGGCTGCCTCTAAGTCGTAAGGAGGGTCTTCTTTGCCGGATGGACTCAACCTCCATCATTTCGGCAGCGGCTCATGATGCTCCCCCTCAACAGCTGCAAAGTGAGCTTCAGGCTGCCCTTTGCCATTCCTCTTCTGGGCTTGGTGGGTATCAATGACATGTTGCGGCGCTTTACAGATCCGCGACCAATGCCCCCATTTGCCACACTTGAAGCAACCTTAGTTCTGCTGGCCATAGGTTTTGCCACTCTCCTTGGCCCTTTTGTCATTTGGAGTATCTGACTTGCCTTTCTGGGCAACGGTCTTACCCTTCTTCCCCCTTCTTTTCATCAAGGGCTTTCGCACCTTGTAGCTCCCAAAGATTGGCTTCACGGCAGTGAGCTCCCAATGGCCGAGTGGCGTAATTCTTGCGGAGAAGTTCGTCCCGAGCCTCACTACTGCATCATATCAATCAATTCGCGTATTCCTTGTAGCCGTCTTGGCGATAGTTGCGGGCGGATTGCCTGACATTGGGGTGAAAGGTGGGCGGGTCTTCTCAATCTTCTCGCTCATCGTGATACGCTTGCCACGAGTTGAAGATTGGTACTAATCGTGCAAGGCGTAATGTACTCTCCGGCCGCCTTGAAATCGGCAAACCTCAATCCGATCCACTCTGCTCGCTTGAGGAAGAATGGTGTACTTTAGCCTCTCAAACCGCTTCTTGAGTGCGGTCCAGTGCTAGCGCGCTTTTCTACGCCATATACTCATTCTTGAGAGTAATGTAGAGGTGGTGCTCGAGAAATGAAGTGCCCGATCATTTTCCTCGGTGTAGGTTTGGCGTCATGCCGTCCGCCAATCCCAATAGCTGCGCTGAGCTTCACGGCTCAAGTACTATCTCGACATCGATGCCCACGTCGAGATAGTTCTTGCCATCTTTGGGCAAGCTCCTCGAACTCCGGTTCGTGATGCGATCATCTACATGTGATGAATGGAACATATAAGTTTACTTCAGTAAACATGCATGGAATTATTTATGCGGTAAATAAATGGTACAATAGGTTCTCATAATGTTTCATAATTTTCTATATATTTTCCATAATTTCTGCTAATTTTCAATGATTAAAAGCAATTAAATAATTACAATTAATCAAAGCAGTAAATAAAGTGAGAAAATATATAAAACAATAATGGCATAAATAAATAAGCTTCAAATCTGAAAATAATGCAAAATTCGGGTTCTTGAGGCCCTTTTATGCTAGAATACAAATTTTCAGCAATTTAAAGTATTTCGGAGGTTTTTACGAAAATTTTCAATTTAGAAAATTATACGCAAATTTCTGATTTTTTTGAAGTATTCGTGGGCCCCCTTTTTTCTTTCTTTCACTTACATCGGCCCATTTGGCCCGCTGGCGCCAGCACTCACGGAGGTAGGGTTTCCCTACCTCCTCTTCACATGGCGGCGTCGGCCCCGAGTGCGGCGTGCTATGGGGCGACCTCGAGCGGCGGGAGAGGCCGCTTAAGCGCGCGCGATGGCGTGACCTCTGAGGCGGCGCGCAAGCGCGCGGCTTTAGCGGATCGGATCGAAGCGCCAGCCGCGCGCGAGGCGAGCGAGTGCGCGAGCAGCGTCGCAGGCGGCGGGCAGTAAACGAGCGCAGCGCGCGCCTGGCGGCAGCGGCGGCACAGCGTCTGGCGCGACGCGGCGGCAGCGTCTGGCCGGCGCGGCGCGGGCGTGGTGTGAGCCGGCGCGCGGCCGCAGCGTGCGGCCGGCGCAAGCGCGTCGGCGAACGAGCGCGGCGACCAGCGTCTGGCGCGGCGCGGCGCGGCGGCGCGTCGCGGCGGGCAGCGCGTAAAGGGCGGCGGCAGGCTGTAGGCAGCCAGCGCTGCGAGCAGCGGGTGGCGGTGCGCGCATAGGGCGGCGGCGGCGGCCTTGCGGAGCATAGCGAGGATCGGCCGCGTCGCGGCGGCGGCGGGCTTCGGGCGGCAGGCGGGCAGCGGCAGCGGTATTTGGCGGCCGGCGGCGATGGTGCGCGATCTGGCGCAGCGGCGGCCCAATCCTTTTTCATACAATGATTATGCGAATCGAACAAATTCATACAAAACTTTTCCATAAACAATGCAATCAACATCTACCCGTTTCGCAATCTACCGATCGACATTGTGCCGCGACTTCAAGTGCTTTCCATTGTAGATTAGGGATTTGCATCGTTTTCTGATGCAATCAACATCTAACCCGTTTCACAATCTACCGATCGACATTGTCTTGGCGACTTCAAATCGCTCGCGGTAGATTAGGGGATTTGCACCGTAGAAAAACCAATCTAAACGCGAAGAAAAAGCAAATTCAAAGCGATCTAGAAAACCAATCTATTAAGTGTTTCGATGATTACCTTCGTTCACCGGAGCGATTCGTGCGATAACGCGTGTTGAGAAACCCGCGGCGACGGTCCAAGAGATTTCTGCGCTAAGAACAAGAGCGAATCAACCACGAAAGATGAGAATAATAGATTGAACACACAGAGAGGTAGAGAGAACTCACGGTCTTTCTTTATTGCTTCAATTCAATGGGGTACAAAATCAGCCATATGGCTCTCTATTTATAGGGGAGGGTGAGGTGCCCAATATGGATAGGGACTCGTTTAAACGGAAAGAATCCGTTTAAACGGAAACCCTTATCCCTGGTTTCCTAATAATTTAATAGTCATCGTCTTACATTTCATCTGTCCATTTGCAAGTTAATTATGAAAAAAGCAGCTATCCAAACATCCAAATATCCAAAGGCCGTTAAACAGCTCCAATTACCAGATAAGCTTAGCATTAATCGTCCCTCATGTCTTCTTAAACATTCTTTATCCATGTTAAGAATTTTGAGCTACACAGATTGAACTGTATTTTCATAATAAATTCCTAAAACTAGGGATGAACATGTTAGCATCTTAATTTCAGCTTTTTTACTTTTTCTTTTTTTTCCCATTTTTCATTTACATTGTCCATAGAGATAACATAACAGTGTTTTTTTATTTTACTTCGTTTTTCTTTAATTGAATGGCTCAAAAGAAAAGCTATCAATCGCTACGATGTAATTTCAACAAAAAAAAAACAGTCGGACGCTAAAAGCCGCAAAAATAAGCCGGATTAACGGCACCTAAACCTCCGCCTTGTTAAAATTAAATTGAAATCCCTAAATCCTGAGAAAACTAACCGCTGAGATGCTTTTCCACCACCAAATTAGGTCAATGACACGACCCCAACTTTGCTTGATCAAGTTCCGCAATAATTTACAACCAACAAAGTACATCAGAAATCACAAGACAGGATTGGATATTTCCAGTTAATCAGAAATCACAAGACATTAGAAATCAGAAAACACAATAGGTGAGATTCATTCATGTCACTGAAGTACGACTACAGCACGAAACGAGATAGAGAGAGAATACTAAAAAATTACATCAGAAGTTCACTTACCCAAATGCGTGTCTGATAACACTCACATACATACACACTTTTCAGAGTTTCAAGAGATACCCATCATAACGGCTCAGCGAGTATGGGTATCTGGGTATCTCTACAAGGTCTTATGGATAGTATGTATATAGCAAAATTAAAGGACAGTATTTTTGCAACCCATCGCACTTGTCTTAAGATTGTGTAGGACTGGATGTCACACAGCAAAACCACTTCTTCTGCACATGAGAACAATTGAGATGAACGGTAAATAGCAAGCTAACGGATGTGAGAGATAGTGTTGTATTTTCATCAGGTGAAATTCAAAGAGTAGCAATGATCCGGGTCAAGTCACATACTGAGTTTGGCTTGGAGACATAAGATTCCACCCTCTCAGTCCTAGTGTCTTTGCAAGGTGATTCGGTATCTTGTCCATTCCCGCCCTTTTTCTCGTCTCTGGCTTTGTTGAATATAAATGTGAATCCATCAGCAGAAGCTGGGTTGTTGACATCCCATTCGCCAAACTTGGGCAAAGGGCGGCCAGCCTCCTCCTACGAAAGTACCATTATATATGTCAAAGGAGAAATCCACCTTTTTCTAAGATGGTACTAATTGTAAACGTAAGAGTAAAAAATGAGGTCCAACTGTTACCATTGTGCATGAGCAATTGCTGTCAATTACTCCCTTCGGTCACAAAAGGAAGTCGTTTTAGGTTGCGTGTAGTCAAACATTATAAACTTTGGCCATCAATATCTTTTTGACTATTTAAATTGGACACAAGAAAATGATACGTGTAGATTTGTCTCGAAAAATGCTTTCATAATATTATAATTTTTCTAGGTTTTATAAATATATTGCAATAGAAATGAGTGGTCAAAATAGCATTTTGGGGACCATATCAATATCCAAAACGACTTTCTTTTGTGACTAGAGGGAGTAGAATTCTCTAGTATGTTCTGGTTACATGAAGAAGAGATCAAGTGTGACTAATTACCTTATAGAAAGGGGAAAAAGAGGCTTCTGCGAAGCAGCCATGAGATGCAATAACGTGGAAGAACTCAAAGAAGCTAACTTTGAGATGGAAAAGCAAATAAACAACAGATGTACAAACTGCTCTCTTTGCTTTTTTGGGATACAAGGTGTACATATGATGCATAATAATGCATGAACTGAGTAAAGTACACAGAAAACAATGGAGGACCACACCAAATGAAAAATCATGAATTCAGCACGCAAAATGTGAATATAGCATGATATAAGTATTTTTCTTAAATACAGTAAAAACAAACATTGGTCGAAAGTGTGCAAAGATTTCCATTCACTTAGTACCTCTTTGGCTGCAAATATTAAGTTAATTTCACCAGACATGTAGTATCAGCTGCCTTTATGAAAGCTATCGATATGTTTCATTTGATAACCTATGGAACAGGAATTGTTCACACCATAGAGATGATTAATAAGCTGCCCTACCACAACTCTTTAAGAACATAACAAAGGTATATTGCATACCCAACCCCGTTACAATTGACATGCTGCGAAAAAAACAGAACCCATCAGTGCTGCTCTTACACGCAATCTGATATTCCACAATGCAGCCAATACATTTTACAAAAACCAATGATGCTGTAAAATCGATAATACTTTTTTAAATATGAGTGTAAGTAATATAATTTGATTTTGGCCCATAGTACAGTATCCTAGGCTAAACATGCAATTGCACCATTCATCCCCTAGTATCATGCCGCTAGTAACAGTTTGACATGACTCTGCAATTACGTTGACTAGCATGAAATTTCAATCACAAAACTTAGGTGTGGCAAAGAATAACTATCAGTTGGTTCTGCTTTTGTGCAATAAGCTATTGCGTTTTGAAATGTTCAGGAACCCGGTTTTCATGTTCAATCAGCAACCCCCTTAATGTCTAGGCATTGGCCAGCCTAACCTGACAAGGAATGATCACAAACCTAGAAAACGAATGAACCTCCTCCCCTACGGGTCAACAACCATGCTAAATCATCTCAACCCATCCCAGCTCAGCCTCAGTTTCTACATTAGCCTCATAACTCTCCTAGCTTTAACAAGACAACCTCATGCTCAATCAAAAAAAGGTCACATGGGATCAACAATCATCGATTGGTAAAATCAATAATCTATACGACAGAGGCTGAGCTCTCTTCCCTACACATAGATGGAAAATAAATTGTCCTTGGTTGCTCACTAGTTCTGTACTTCTGTCAAAGTAAAGGCCGAAAGAATTTTCTCTCTACACCTAGGTCCCATAACGGCCAAAAATCATCTCAACCAGCAGTCCTCTGCCCTGCATCAGGGTTCCACCTCCCTCCATTTTCCATTCAAAATTTCCTAATCAACTAACAGGATTAAATCTTGGTTCCAACTTTTAACCAAGAAAATTCAGGATAAGGTGAGCTTACCTCGATCTAGGCACCAACAAACACAAAGTCAAAATCACTGGAAAACAAACAACCAAGCTTGCAGAGAACAGCCCTTACCGACATGGATTGCGCTCAGTCTGATCCGCCGAGCAGGAAATTTTGGGGAAAGTTTCCCCCTTTGCTGGTGGGAGAAGAGGAGAGGAAAGGGACGGAGAGATGAGAGGAACGGAGGACGGGAGACGAATCGAAGTGGAAAAGTACTGGACAGATTCATAGTTGAAGAGTGGAGTATCCCTATAGGGCCCCAAATGGGACGTGGGCCAAATGGAACGTGACTGTCGGGTTGGACCGAAGCCCGTTAGTGTAGGATCAGCCTAGTCAGGGTACGGCTCATGGTCGAATTTTTTTAATTTTTTTAGTCGTTTATAACCGTTAGGAGTTTAAAAATATGAGGAAAATTAAAAAAACTTAACTTTTCAATAAATAGGCAGAAAACCCTCTCATTCAGCCACACTCCAACCTGCAATCTCTTCTCTGAATTATTTTGGAAAAATTTCGATAAGCTTTGTGATAACTTGGCAAAAATTAAAATATTTTTGCCAAAATCCGAAAATTTGAAATATGGCTACGTCAAGAAAAGAGGTAACCATACTATTTTTAATACATTTTTATTTTTCTTACTTTTCTTTGGTGTGATGTAAAATAGATAATAGTGTAATGTTATATTTGTATTTTTGCAATTTTCTATATTTCTCCATGAAAAATTTTGACAATTTTCCTATAAGTGATTACGGAATTCCTCCAGAAGATTTTCATCCTTCAAGAATGAAATGACTCTACCTCCACCTCCACCTCAAACGAGAGAGCAAACACTATAAGAGCATACAATATTTCTATAAATCATTCTAACCAACGAATTGCATCATATAAAAACTTCTATATTTCAATGCGTGTACATCCAAGAAAGTTCGGTTTGGACATGCCAGTAAGATAGAACTCAACTTATCTGATGTTACAGAATATTTTACCCTATAAGAGCATATTTTTTCTATTTTTATTCACATGCACTATCACAGCCACGACGACAAACACACTATTGACTAAGCATCATTCAGTTTTTTGTATTAAATTGTTTGATGTTTATCCAAGCACGAACAAATGTTTCAGGGAGTTCACTTTCAACGACCTCTACTAGTACTCACCACAGATAAGATGATAAATATGTAGGACAAAATCTTTAGTACACCAAGTTCCTTCGGAAGATCAAGTTCTAAACCGTTACATGCTAGAGCAATTCGTACTAGTGGGGAACTATCCGTCTTTGTACACAGTGATCACGCGAATCACCATGCAAAGGACTTCAACATTTTGGGACGGTGGCATAAGCACAAGCTAACATATTCGATGATATCCATATTAGCATGGGATGTGTTAACTATTCCTGTCTCAATGGTTTCTTCTATATCTGCTTTTAGTCTTTTTAGAAGAATATTGGAGAAGAGAAAAGCAAGTCTCACGAGTGAGATAGTGGAAGTATTTCTCACAATGAAAGACTAGGAGCAAGCTGATTCACGAGCTCAACACTCCGTAGAGAATACGGAGTTGGAAGACGTGTTCAACAATCTCTATCTAGACGATGACACTTAGAGCATCAATGTACATTGTACCTTTTTCATTTTTTTTAATGTACTGCAAAGCTATATGTTGTACTCTTTTTTTCCTTGTCAAGGTTTTCTTAAGTTGAGTTTTATTTGGTAAAGTTTTTAATGATGCAACCATTTAAACATTATTAAAGCTCATTATTACATTTTTATTTTGTCTTTTTCAAATTCTACATAATTTTTGAAATTATTACATTTTTAGAATTTTTGGGCCGAAACAGGCTAGACAGGCCTCCTTGCCCCGTTGAGCTAGATGGGCCCATGCCGATCTGACACAGCCCGTCAGCTCTCTAGGCCATGCCTGGGTCTACACCTCGTCCCATAGGCCGACACGGTATGGCCCATTTAGGCTAATAGGCTAAGTAGGCCTTACCTAATGGGCCTATGATGTGCCAGACCATGCCGCCCATTTGACCACTATTAAATATTCCTATTCCCATGACAGAAAAAGAAATTAACAGGTTCTTTGTCCATGACTCTTACCATTCTCTAAGTTTCAATCTCGAACTGTAAAATCGGGTATTTAATAAACTCAACTCTTAATATCGTATGTTTTATCCTCCTAGACAAAAACCACCTTGGTTTTGCTGACGTAGCATCTAACCAAACACCAAGATTGGTAAAAGACTAGGGATACATACTTAGCCTATACTAGTTACACATTTGCCTTACGCGTCCACTTGGAGCTTGATGACGCATATCTCCTCTCTAAGTCTGGGTTTTTATCTTGTTTTGCATCAACACATGATGTAAACCAACATTTGACCATCAACATATGATGGTCTTCACTTTACTTGATGGCTTTCAACATATGAAGTCGTCCTCTTGACTTGATGGCCTTTAACACATGAAGCCGCCCACCACTTCGAGTTCTTAACTTGATAACCATCAACACATGATATCATTTAAATCATCCTCATCATGGGACCTAACCTATTTCACCACCTCAAGAAAAATATTAGTCCTGTAAACCGATTGTCATTAATTATCAAAACTCACTATTAACATATAATAGCAAGGCTAAATTCTTCACAAGCCAAAGACGGTGTGCTGCCGAGGAACCGGCGGTGCAGATATGGGGAGACGGGCACAAAGCTAAGGGAGGAGGCCGAAGATAGGGGAGTTAGGGAAGAAGCCATGCATCGCCATCCTTCTTGGAGCAGCTGGTGCTAGCGTCGTCTCCCATAAGGCTGCCATCCTCAGCGCTACCACCATCATGGGCTCCTCCTCCTATCTCATGGAAGCCGGTTGTAAAGATCCGAATATACAAATCCAGATTCTCTGTGTATATCGCACTAGTTCAGGATTACACTAGTGCACACAGTGTAATATAGAAGAAATATCAACCATATGAACAATAAAATAAAAGTAAAGACTCAAATATTAATAATTAGCAAAGTACAACCTTATGGCCGAACTTACAACTTACTAGTCTGAAAAGCTTAAAATCTAGCAGCGGAAAACAAAAAATAAGCGTAGAAGTCATTCGACATGCCCACAGGCAATCGACTGAGAAGCAAAGACCTAATCCGTGCAGTCGTCGAAGTATCCTCCCTCTAGTACCTCCTGTTGGTATAGCTCCTCCTTCTCAACTAGCAACAATGGGTATAAAGTCGTGAGTACATTGGTACTCAGCAGGTCATTTGTAACAAATGAATGCAATATAATATATAAGGCTTACCAATGGATAGCTGAAAGATTAATCTGCAGAAAGCAATATTTTAAAGTAAATACGATAAGTAGATTTGAAAGCGAACTTTAAAGAAAATTGATAATAAATAAATAATCAACAGAATTGAAAAGGCCACTTGTGAACCTCCCATTCACAAGATAAACTAATAGTAAACTAACCATTCACTTTCCCACGATAACCGACCAAGTTTTTATGAAAACTCTACCCCTCGTGTGAAATCACCGAGCATTATCCATAACAGGGGACACAGCTATTCGAATAGTTTTATACTCTGCAGAGGTTGCACAATTGTACCCACACGATGTGATTAGCCTCGCGCTAAAGAAATTACAACAAGGCCTTTACAAAGTTTAACCTCAGCTCAATCTCGCCCGCTAGGGTTTTGCCTCACACCCCCCTCTTGCGCCTCATGGAAATCAGCAACCATGTTCATCATAATAGCGAGATTGAAATTGAAATATCCCAATTTAATCAGTTAGGTCTATCCCATACTAGACATATGGTTTGCACGGTAAAGCTCAGATCAATAGCGCATAAAGTTAAGTCCTTAATATTACTCAGGTGAGACTTTCATATCCCTCAAAATGAATCCACACTTTTCAGAGTTTCAAGAGATACCCATCATAACGGCTCAGCGAGTATGGGTATCTGGGTATCTCTACAAGGTCTTATGGATAGTATGTATATAGCAAAATTAAAGGACAGTATTTTTGCAACCCATCGCACTTGTCTTAAGATTGTGTAGGACTGGATGTCACACAGCAAAACCACTTCTTCTGCACATGAGAACAATTGAGATGAACGGTAAATAGCAAGCTAACGGATGTGAGAGATAGTGTTGTATTTTCATCAGGTGAAATTCAAAGAGTAGCAATGATCCGGGTCAAGTCACATACTGAGTTTGGCTTGGAGACATAAGATTCCACCCTCTCAGTCCTAGTGTCTTTGCAAGGTGATTCGGTATCTTGTCCATTCCCGCCCTTTTTCTCGTCTCTGGCTTTGTTGAATCCATCAGCAGAAGCTGGGTTGTTGACATCCCATTCGCCAAACTTGGGCAAAGGGCGGCCAGCCTCCTCCTACGAAAGTACCATTATATATGTCAAAGGAGAAATCCACCTTTTTCTAAGATGGTACTAATTGTAAACGTAAGAGTAAAAAATGAGGTCCTACTGTTAACATTGTGCATGAGCAATTGCTGTCAATTACTCCTTCCGGTCACAAAAGGAAGTCGTTTTAGGTTGCGTGTAGTCAAACATTATAGTTACGTTGGGTTCATCATCACATATGATCAATTAATTAATTTTGACTTAATAAAATATTGAATTATGGTTGTAGCCATAGTTATAAAATTTATATGCCATGATATGGGTGTGTCATTAGTGTTGGTTGTACAAAACTGGTTTTTAGTTGGACGAGTGATCGTGCAGTAAAGGGGGAAGTGTGGTTACCACTTCGAGGGATGTGAATGTCTCATTTGGGTAATATCTAAGAACTTAATTTTGTGTGTCATTAATTTAAGCCTTACCGTGCAACCACATATCTAGTATGGAATAAACTTGGCTGATTAATTTGTGATATTTCAATTTCAATTTCGCTATTGTGATGAATATGGATGTTGGTTAGACATTTTCACGAGGCGCAAGAGAGGGTAATTATCGACTAGGTGGTTAACCTATTCGACGGCAAAATCTTAGTGAGCGGACTTAAGTTGAAGTTAAGCACTGTAAAATCCTTATTGTGATTATCTTTTACGTAGAGATGATCACATCATGTGGATAAAGTTGTATAACTTTTGTAGAGTGTTAAACTATTCGAATAGTCGTGTCTTTGTTTATGGACAATACTCGGTGATTTCACTTGAGGTGTAGAGTTTTTGTAAAAACTTAGTTAGGATAATTTTGAAAAGCGAATAGTTAGTTTACTAGTGGTTCATTATGTGAATGATTAATTCACGGGTGGTTCGTTGGGTGAATGGTAAGTTCTCTGATGATTTATTTAATTCCTTTGAGTATTTACTTATTTAATCATTATTATTAAAGTTTGCCATCAATCTATTTATTGTATTTACTTTAAATTATTACTTTATACAAAATAATCACTTAGCCGTCATTTGGTAAGCCTTGCATATTATATTGCAATCTTGTTACAAATAGTTTGCTGAGTACTCTATATACTCACGGCTATATCTATATTTGCTCAATTGAAGAGAAGGAACCATATCAACCAGAGGTACTTGAAAGAGGATATGTTGATGACTTTTTGGATTAGGGTCTCGCTTCCCAGTCAATTGCCTATGGGCATATCGAAGGCTACTTCATTTCATTGTGTTTCCGCTGCTAATTCTATTAAGCCCTTCTGGCTGTTTAAGTGTAAACTGGTCATAAGGTCATTACTCTAATAACTGATAATATTTGAGACTTTTCCTTGGTTAATCGTGAATATGGTCGATATTCCATCTATATTTCTATTGTGTGCACTAGCATGATTCTGAACTAATGCAGTATACATAAAGAGTCCGAATTTATATATTCAGGTCTCAACATATATAATCACCTGATTAATGGTATCGTAACACTAACCCTTTAATATTTCACCGAAGGTTGGTTTTAGGTGTTTACTATGCGGTGTGTTGCTGGGGCGTTGGCCCTTTTAGGGAGGTGTGTGATTGTAACCTCCCTGCTTGATCGGTGGTGCCCATGAGGCCCACATTGGAAGTGTAGTGTGAATTGCAGTAGCATATAATGCTGATTGGATCCAACATAGCATCTTTGAGTTAATCTTTTTACACGAAGCAGGGAACAGGATGAAAGTGTAGGCATGGAGCTATGCATACATGGGTCCACCCCCATGGTGGGTTGGGTATTGAGCAAAGTTTGGGCATGAAGTGTTACAACATTATTGCAAAACATGAACCTGACACCTACCTCTCTACAAAATATAGAAGAAATCTTAAATCCACCCCCAAAAATTCCTCTTGTAACACATATTTTTTTTTGTGTTGTTCTTGTACATATGAGTTGAAGTAAAGACATAATAAAATTCCAATAAAGAGGGGGAAGAGGCCAAAACACCAATTTCCTGTAGCCCTCTCATGACCACTTTTTATTATACTGATGCATCACGAAAACAGTTTAGCAAAACTCTTCTCAATCCCCTACAGAGCCTGTTCCAAAGGGCTGAAAGCCTTGGCTTGTGGCTTTTTGTGAGGGTTTTTTTTACTGTAGTGGGTGTTAACTTTTTTTTGAGTCAAAAAATAAGAAAATTAAAAAACACTGCTATATCATTTGAGGCAATGCAAAGGAATAAGGGAGAAAAAAAACCAAAAAGGCCAAAAAGCCAAAAAAAATTTATAAGCCAAAAAGCTGAAGCCGTTTGGAGCAAACCCACAAGCAATGATCCATAATAGCAACAAGGCAAGTTTGTTGACAAAGAAAGTGATGTTGCTGAAGAAGACGTGGATGTTGATATGCTAAATTTTGAAGTGGACAGTCCAAAAGGCCGATTATGAATCAACCTTGGTTCTAAGTGAGACTTTTTAGATCTAAACATGATGAATAGTGACAATCGAGAAGGTAGAACCCTTTGATGACAATGATCTTGCTAGCAATTTAGAGGAATTCTAGGATGGAGATGCCCTTGATGTTGTGTCTATAAATGGTGTAGGTGATGGCAACACTGCTATAATACGATGCCATGTGAAAAATAGAAATGATAAACCAATATAGGAACATACCCCAATTCTCATCATGAAAAACATTCTCATTAGGAACTAAATTTTCTCTCTCTTTGACATCATGTTGAGAACACAATGAGTTTTCACAAGAATCTTTTGCTGCGTTTTTCCTTCTATTTCTTTCTACTATTTCAAAAAACTTCATCTTTGAACTCATAAAATGATCCTTGAATATAGTAGTGAGAAATATTGCTGGATTAGATGTCACGGGAGGAGGATCTTGGTTGTTGATTTTGGAGGAATATGTGATCGTGGCGGAGGAGAAAGTTTAAAGTTTTGGAGAGGAAAGGATTTAAGGAAGCAGATAAAGGCAAAAGAGTAGTTTGATAGGTTCCTTTTTTACACATGATACAATACACTTATTTTTGTGCATTTGTTAAAATGGATAGTTTGTCCTTTTCTAACATGTGGGCGTAACAAAAATGTCACACCCACAACTTATTGGTCACATTTTGCATTACTGCAAACATATGAAGAACAGAAAATGACAAAATTATGTGAATTCATAAATGCACTGGATGAGTGGTGAGAGTTTCTAGTGCGAACGATCAATTAGGTATTAGGGTGGGAATAATAAATAAGGACTCAAATGGTTAGTTTTTTTTACATTTGATAAGAGGACCAGGAAAATTATACATGCATTTCGTTTCATCATGGGATTAAAATGTAAGATGATCGACTGACATTAAGATCTCCTCTCTTCCATCCCAAAATGTAGGTCGCCGAGGGATATATGTAGTCAAGGTTTTAAAACTTTGACCATTAATTTATGTTAAAATATATAAATTGACTACATGAAAATAATGTCATTAGATTTGTCTTCTAAAATATTTTTGTAGTATATAATTTTATTATTTTTTGCTAGTCTATTATAATATAAAAATCATAGTCAAAGCCTTGTGTTAAAGACTGTGAAAAGTAAAAAATGAATTACATCTTGGAAACACATAGGGAGTATTGAACTTGTGTGGCTCCTATTCGGTGTGTTCGGTAGATTTTAGAATTTTAGGCCAATAATTCAGCTTGCACCGTGAAATATGCAAACGGTATATAACAAACTGGATTATTACTGTCATCTGATGCATCAGTGTATAGTGCGGCTACCTTTCTCACGATCACAATATTACTCACAGTTGTTGGGGAAATTTGAGCGTTTGCCATGCTAAAGAACTCGATTTGATGATTTTCCACTCCAAAGTTTGAAATACATGTACTTTGCCACTCCACTATATTTCCATATTTCTTTTTTTTTTGGCACCGAAATCACATGTGAAAAGGCAAAATTGCACCTTCCCCTAGACAAGCCTGTAGAGTCGACTCGATAGACTTCTCTCCCAATCCCCCTAGAGGTGGCCAAATGGGCCGTGCCCGTGAGGTCGGTCCACGACACACCACTATAGGCATGGCTTAGGCACGACATGGCCCCATTTGGCCATCGTGCCAAGCCGGCCTAGCATGGAGTGTTGCGTCATGCTTGAGCTGCCGCCCCAGCCTAGCATGCCGGCCCAGCACAGCACGAATAGTGTCAGGCTCGGCCTAGGTACGATCTAGCCTGGCTCGTTAGGCCTATTTATTTTTTAATATTCATATAAATTTATTTTATATTTTCTAAATTTTCTATATTTAATTTTATAAATATAAATAATTTTATTTTGTATTATATATATTCTAGGATTTTCATACATTTTTTCAAATTTTTCGGTCAAAATGGGTTAGCCATGCCTACTTGGTCTGTTGGGCTAAATGGGTTTGTGCCGACCCGACATAGCATTGCTTCCCACTAGGCCATACTTGGACTGTCTCCTCGGCCCACGGATCGACACAGCCACGACCGTTTAGGTGACCAAAGACCGTCGGTGCCGTTATGCCGTGTCGGTGTCTTTGAGCCGCTTGTTTGGACACGACTGAATCCCCCCATTCCTTCCACTGAGCCCTAATTCTAGAGTGTGGCCGGCGGCGAGGATACTTGGAGTGTGACGCGCTGACTAGGATGGTGTCGGCTGGCGCTATCCACTGCCACGAAATGAGGCGAGACTACATCGTGAGCGCCATGGAAGAACAGAGGTGAAGAACACTTCATTCGGCTTTGGCTTTGGCTTCAAGTTTGGCGCCGCCGCTGGCCCTCCTCGCCTCTGAGGTATTTGTCCATTTTTTTGTGCTCTCTGTTTTTTTTTTTTTGCGCCGCCTCACTACTCCACCTCTCCCCTCAAAGAAAATTTCAGAACTGAAATTTGGAGCACTTTAATGTTGGCTTTGCTCTGCACCTACGATCTTTAGATGGAAAGCAATGTAATGTTGTACTGCTGCTAGTACCGTACAATGCACTCTTGACACTATACGCTGACGCATTAGTATCGATCAAAAATCAATTTGAGAGTCACGGTTATATGGATTAGTGACTCCAGATTAGTTGTGCTAGATGGATTGTTGTCATGACTCGACAGGAATTTGGAGTAAAACATTTGAGAAATTGATATACCCATGTGACCATTTTCTTTGTTTCCTGCAGGCTTTCATGGTTACAGGTGCCACTTTTCCTCGAGCTAATAATGGGTATAGAAGCGACATTCCGAGCGGCATTAGATAGAGACAGGAGTTGAGTGCAATTGACAGGAGGATTTCTGGAGAATGGAGAGCATAAAGTTGTTCTTGATGGAGCGAGATTGTAGTGGATAGATGTTACGATTGTGGTTGTATGTACTCCGGTTGGTTTAGGTTGGTTGCTTTTGGATGCAATGGATGGATGTTGACTAAGTTGGATGGATGTAGCTAGTATTTGGTCAGTTTGAACAATGCTTGTGCATTGACATGTAAAAAAATATCAAGTCTTGTGTGCTTCTGAGAATGGTGCAGTGTCTGTAATTATCTGTGCAAGTCATTTTGTTTGCTTTGGAAAAATGTACTTGGTCTGTGCATGCGAACAGTATCAGTTTTGCTGGCTTTCGTCTACCTTGCATCATGAATTCAAAGATGATTCAGGTCTTCGAGGAATGATACTGCTATTAAAATTTTCGGTTTTATCTGTGCTTGCTGGAGTCAAATGTGACGACCCAGATGCAACAAACTTGCCGAATGGATGGAATTCAACCGCAGTTCTACTCGATTTGTCCCCAATTATTATAAGAAGCTTTGCTAAATTATGCTTTACTAAGAAAGAAGCTAGCAGTATCAATGAACAGTATCAGGAATTCCTGAAAACTGAAAGCTAAAACATTTGGAAATTTTAGCCCTTCCTCAATTGACATGTAGGTGGTAAACTAGTAGTTTAAGATTTTACATCAGGATCCTATTTTCTCTAGCAGATGCCACTGAATGCCCAAGAGAAAGGCCTGTTCTTTGCGGCTTCTAAGATTTTGGCTTTTGCTACAGTAACTAACTTTTAAACGGAGTATTTTTTTAAGATGGAGTCTACAAATTAATTGTAGTAAACGTTAAAAAACTAATATCTGTAACATCAAAAATCACAAGTGAGTATCTCTCTTTTCGCAATCTCTGTCGCAAACAGCCAAAAAGCCATCAGCCGCAGCCAAAAGCCATCAGCCGCAGCCAAAAAGAACAGGCCCTATATCTCATTCAGAGAGATGGAAATCTTTCCCACTCTTAGTACTGAAAAATGCTTAGCTAAGTTATGAAGGTAGCAGCACCAATGAATACATAGTCTCAACCATCATCCAATTTAGAAAACAACAACCATCATCCAAATTAGAAAATAAAAACCATCATCCAAAATAGAAAATAACAACCAAATAGCGGCTTGGCGCAGCCGGGCGCGGGAGGAGCCGCCGCGCAACGGCACGGCGTGGCTAGGGCGACAGCGTGGCGGCAGACGGCCGGCGGCGCGGCGGCGACGATCTTGCCTGCGGTCGTGCTTGGGATGCTACACGGCGACGGCGGCCGGTGTCTTCAGGCGCCGGCCATGGATGCCGATGGCTTCGAGTGCCAGGCGAGGGCATCGTTAATACCAAGGATTTGTGTGCTTTCGCTTGGTTTATTTGCCAATCCTTATCTAGTACATGCATAATCTACAGGGTTCTGATCTAGAATATTGCATAAGTTTCGATTATTCTTGATGCGAATCAATATGTAGATCGAACTATTTCAGGGAGTAGCAAATATCTGATTGATCTATGAGCATTGTATTTACAGATCTAAAGAACTCATAAGACAGTATCCTAGTATGAACAATCTCTATGAAATCAATCACGTCACTTGCTACGGAATATGAACTGCAATTTAGATTGAGGATAGAGGGCCTATTCTTTACGGCTTCTAAAAGTCGCTTTTAGCTTTTGCTACAGTAACTAACTTTTAAACGGAGTATTTTTTTAAGATGGGGTCTACAAGTTAATTGTAGTATACGTTAAAAAACTAATATCTGTACCATCAAAAATCGCAAGTGACTATCTCTCTTTCCGCAATCTCTGTCGCAAACAGCCAAAAAGCTATCAGCTGCAGCCAAAAGCCATCAGCCGCAGCCAAAAAGAACAGGCCCAGAAATTGCAATGCGTAAAGGATTGAAAAATTGCATACCATGCACCGTTGTAGAGAATCGTGTTGATAACGTGTTGCGAAATAATAATGTAGAGTAGAACGCGACAATACAATCGGCGAATCCAATCATCGGTAGGGACAATCAATCACACAATGAACAGAGCACAAGAATAGTAGAATACCGGGAGTAGAGGTGGAAGCAGCGGCGGCGGCGCCGAGCGAGATCGTAGAGCTCACTCAAAGCCGAGCCGAGCCGAGCCATGGCTCAGCTCGTTTCGAAATCGAGCTAAAGTGCAGGCTTAGCTCGGCTCGGCAGATGGCTCGAGCCGGCTCGCGAGCCAAGCTTTTGGCTCGGCTACATCATTGTTCTGGCCTTCTGGGACAGCGCTCTGCGCCTTTGCCTGCTACTATCATTAATGTCCATCCTGGTCCAGGAGGTAACTTTCATTAATGATTGGAGCACTTTACAATAGGGATTACACATCTATTTATAATAAAACCTCCAAAAAGATTTTGGGTATTTACCCACAGAAACTAACAAAAAGAACGGCTTCTCCGGATCTAAATACTGTCCTAAAAATCTAAAACCACGCGAGAAACCCCTTCCGCAGCAGCGCAGCGGCAACACCACACACTGACAGATGGACCACACGCAACGTAGGACCCACACGTCAGTCACACCAATCCACACAGCCGCAAAACCCGCAGCTTAGCAGCAACCAAGGGAAAAAAAGATTTTCTAAACGGTAGCAGGCCACTGGCTCGACGCCGAGACCCAAACCCGATCCCAAACCTCGCATTTCGCTCACGAGCTCTCCGCCCGCCTCTCTCTCCTACCACGCCCGCACCAATTTCGAAACAGCGAGAGCCAAAAGCCAAAACGCTTCTCTCAGATTAGGACCTAGAAAGGGGAGGAGGAGAAGCTTCGGGCTCGAAACCCTCGCCGGGGCGCGAGCGCGAATTCACCGTCTATCCGGCGCGGTGGCGGGGGGATGGCGGCCGCGGAGCAGCTGAAGGAGCTCGGGGAGAAGCTGGACGCGGCGGAGCCGGCCCTGCCGACGCCCTCGCCAAGCTCCTCGAGGTGAGATGGGGACTCCAGAAGCTTCCTTTCTTGGTTTGATTCCTTGTCCTCGTCGTGGTGGGGTGTGGTGGGGTGGGTTTGGGTGGATCTGTGGCTGTGGTGCGCCAATTCGCCTGGTGTTGGGTTTAGGGTGGTAGGGGGTGGGGTGGAGGTAGTAGGGTTTCGCGTGCGAATTAGTAGGATTTGGACGGTTCAGCTTGAATTTAGTGGTCGGGAGGGTTCGAAAGGTGGGAGCTTTCGAGGGGTTGGGTAATTGGGAGGCAAGTGGTTAGGTTTTGGCGAGATTTGGTCGGCGAGGCTGCGTTGGCGCTCGAATTGGAGCTATGCTTGGCGGTTGTTTGCTGGTTTTGGATGGAATTGGCTACTTGTTTTGTTCTTTAGTTTAGAACTGATCATTGAGGCGATCTTGGCAGTCAACCTTGTACCCTAGGTTCAAGTTTTTGGGCTTTATATGTGCTGGTGCCGATAGCTCTATGTTAGGGTTTAAGATGTGTTTATGGTGTGGATAGCCGCGTAAATATGGATAGCTTGGAGGTTATTCAATTCTCTTTTTGCTGCTTACCAATGCTGAAAATTTTGGTAGTAAATGGCATAGTCAGTGAAATCGGTGAACGTTGCTATGAAGGTTCGAACTTTTTGGTAGCAAATAGCATAGCTTGCAGCTCCTTGATTAGCTTTTGTTACTTTAGCTATGAATGTAAAACTTGACTTAGAAAGTATTGGTGCTTGTGCATAGGGACTTGGGTAATTTTATGGACAGCTGCATACTAGCTAGGGCCAATTTGGTAGGTCTGGGTGCAAGTTTTTTAGGCTGAAATGCAGGTTCATCTGTATTGCTCTGGGGTTTAGTGGGGTAAATGTTGTTGTTCAGATTGAATTGAACCAATATTGTTCTTTAGTTTTTTTAGCTGGGATATGGAATCTTTCAGCTAGCAACTGAAATTGAAGAGTTGGGATTTTGGGAGACTATAGCTTTAGAACTTTTTAGGTGCTAACTGTAGCCATTCGAGTGCAAGTGTTGCACTCCAAATACAAGCATGTGACAACAATTGCATATGTATATGTACAGCCAGGATATTGTCCCACTAGCATGTAAGGCTGAAACAGCTAATCCAAGATTCAGATAATATAAAATGAAATTAAAAATTGAATTTTGAACAATCACTAATATAGTTATGTAATCTCAGCTTTTTTAGTCAAATATCTTCAGCTTTTTTAGTCAAATATCTAACTATCACATAAATTAAATCTAAAATAACTATGTGGCATGAATTAAACAACTCGGTCTTTGTAGGAGAGCCTAGCGCAAATTAGTAACTTATAGTAGTTCATACTTTAAGATTTCTAGTTTTCTACCATTCATTTCTAGTTCCATACTCTGTTCTGTGCCAATTATCTGCATCTTTGCAATAGTGGTTCCAAAATAAGAGTTGGTAGGCTGTAGCGTGGGCTCTGTGACCGAATGTTGTTATGATTTAAACTTTTCCTTTTTCTTTTTCAATTACCCATTATGGTTGCTTTAGCTGGAATAACTGGACTTAACTATAAGGAACAAATCTAAAAGTTAAAGCTAGACCTTTTTCTTCCAAGAAAGAGCTGGAATTTTGGTGGCATCAATGATGGATAAAAATTAGATGTCTTGAATTGGTTGTCTGCCTTGTACTTTCATTCCTAGCACAGGGTCACAGGGAGTAAGGACAGTATTACATTACCATCTGGATTTAGCTGCTTACTGTTGACATGATCTCTCAGAATCAGGCACTGTACGTCTTATTTTAATGTTAAAGCCATATTACCTGTTTGCTTGAAATCCTTCCTTCTTGCTTAAGTAAGCTTTGGATATGCTATTAAAGCTAATTGTAATGCAGCAAACTGCGGAATGCCTACATGGAATAGAGCAGTTGCCAGGGTCCTCGGTGATGGAAACTATCCAATCATGTCTAAAGGCAGTTGCCAGAGAAGAATTGTTGAAACATCAGGATGAAGATGTAAAAGTCCACTTGGCAACCTGCTTCTGTGAAATTACAAGAATAACTGCACCTGAAGCCCCCTACAGTGATGATGTTTTAAGGGTAACTATCATCAAGAATGTTTACAGAATGCACTGAACCAAATAACTTTGACTAGAGTTTACTATGTTTATTCAGCATTTGAGAATTCTTTTTTGCCCTCTCTCTTGCAGGACATATTTCATCTGATTGTGGGTACATTTAGTGGACTCAGTGATGTTAATAGCCAATCCTTTGGCAGGAGAGTTACTATTCTGGAAACAGTTGCAAGATACCGGGCATGTGTTGTGATGTTAGACCTTGAATGTAATGATCTCATCACAGACATGTTCCGAACATTTTTAGAAGTCGTCAGGTAATTCTGCTGTGTCAAACTAGGCCAGATTTGGTTGGATGTGATTCGTCGTGCTATGTAGTACCATTGCATTCTGACTAGTTTTCATAATTTTGTGCATGATCATGCAAGTAGTAATTACTACCATATTTGGTTTCTCACTGTTAGTTGCATGTGGTAAAAGAGTCCTACATAAAATTTCTCCTATAAAATTTACTTCTTGGCCTTCTTTGATGCTACTTCACAAAGAATTGTTTCAATTTCTCTTTGGGTTGTGTTTGTTGTTACGGTTTATAAGGATACATTAATTTGAGGACTGACATAGACATTACAAAATTTTCATTGTGTGAAGGACCTCTTTGAAATTTTAAATTGTAAGGACTGAATTTAATGATATTTTGAAGACAGTAATTTGTATGGAGGACTTATCTGAAATGTTTAAATTGCATGGAGATCTGCCTTGAATTGCATGACATTCCTCTTTGAAAATTTAACAGCATGAAGGATTTTTTTTAAAAAGTCATTGGAATACTTTAGTATTCTATAAAAAAAATGAATGGAATGAATAGTAAGAAAATTGCAAAAAAGGAATTGTACAGCTGTTGACACCAGTGTTCTAAATAGCAATTAGTGAGTGGCCGCCAACCTTTGCGCTCTCATGCAGGTTTGCCTTGATAGAGACATTGATATGCAGGTTGGCAGCCTTGATATGCAGAGCAGATGGGCTTGCTTGAACTCTTTAGCAGTTTAGCGGGCCCATTTGTGGCTCCAGCAACCTTGATTAAGAACACTGCATTACTCCATCTATCTCCATTCCACCTTGATTAAGAACACTGCATTACCCCATCTATCTCCATTCCACCATAAGTGTAGTAGTACAATGCTGTTTCATGATACTGAGTTAGTGAGTTATTAGATACTTGGAATATTGTATTCTATTGTCCTAAAGCATGAACACAATCATTTAGTTCCAGCGAAAATGATTTGACTATTAATGCTGCCAAGTGAACACAATCATTTAGTTCCAGCGAAAATGATTTGACTATTAATGCTGCCAAGTGACTTCTACATGCAAGAGATTTATTCTAACTATGTAGTTTTTTGGTGGAAGTTTATATGCTATGGATAGCCCATTTTTTGTTTACCCGTTATTATTAAATTGCATGTACCAACTAGTTCACCTAAGCTTTTGGGTGAATTGGCTGGTGCATGTAACTTAAATATGGTATCAGAGCCAAAAGATTTTGAGTTCGAGACCCGGTTGGCGCAATTAAATAAAAATAATTACAGCCCACTTCTATTCCACGTCTTAGGCCTGAGAGAGCCTACACGTGAGGGGGAGTGTTGAAGTATAAGTGAATTGCCTACCTTTCCTCATCAGCTTAAGTTTTTGGGTGAACTGGCTGGTGCATGTAACTTAATAGTTATGTTTTGATTTTAACTTGTTTGATGCAGTGACAATCATGAGCAAAATATTGTAAAGGCAATGCAGACAATAATGGCCCTTATTATAAATGAGAGTGAGGATATACATGAAAGCCTTCTACACGTACTGTTATCAGCTTTAGGCCGGGGAAAAACTGTGAGTGCCTTTCATTTCTAAGGTGTTTTTGGGCCTATTTTGTAATTTCTTAAACTGTCATTAGCTTCTGTGTGCACTGTTATAACCAATTATTATCTTTCATATCCTTCTATAAAGTTTTAATTCTGCAACTTTTGATCACTAGGGTGTTTCTATGCCTGCACGTAAGCTTGCTTGCAATGTTATAGAGCATTCTGCAGGAAAACTTGAACCGTATATAAAGAAGTTTCTCACGTCATCCTTGGCTGGGGATGGCAGTTCTTCAAATGATCACGTTGATCATCACGAAGTCATATTTGATGTGTATCAGTGTGCTCCAAAGGTTCTTAAAGTGGTGGTGCCGTATATAACTGGGGAACTACTGGTATGATCTAACTTTCAATTATTAATTTGAAACAGAAGTACCTATGTACTGAAAGTGATAGTGGTGTGCAGTACGCAATAATTCTGTGGGAACAAAATGTCTCCCATTTTTTCAGAAAATTCACTAAACATTGCCATACATCTTAGTTTAAGTGACTAATTTTGTTAGATGGTCCTGCCTTGTTGATTAAAATTTGTATTTGGCATTTTCTAGGCAGATCAAGTAGAAATTCGGTCTAAAGCAGTTGAATTACTTGGGGAGCTTTTTTCTTTACCTGGACTCCCTATCTTGGAATCTTTTAAGTCTCTTTTTGCTGAGTTCCTGAAGAGATTGACTGACAGAGTAGTAGAAATCCGTGTTTCTGCTATTGAGCATTTGAAGAAATGGCTAATGTCAAACCATTCCAGACCTGAAGCTCCAGAGATTATCAGTAAGTCTTTCTTTTCTTTTTTCCTAATAGCTGTCCATATGGAGCAATGAATTGTGCTTGCCCTGATGGTTGGCTCCTTGGCAGAAGCACTATCTGACAGATTGTTGGATTATGAAGAAAACGTATGAAAGCAAGTGGTGGCTGCTGTGTGTGATGTAGCTTGCCATTCACTTGGTGCTGTTCCAGTTGAAACTATCAAACTAGTAGCCGGCGCGTTAGTGATAAAACAGTTAATATTCCTTTGCTCTTTTCTGCATTTTTCAATTTTTCGTTTAATGTAGTTTGATCTGTATGATTTACTTAAATGTATGGTGTATTCTTGAAAAAAATTCAGCTTTCTGTAAAGTGCTACACCATGGAGAGATTGGCTGATATCTACAAGCTGTATTGCCTGAGGGGTTCTGATTGCTCAACAAATTCTGATGATTTTGAGTGGATACCTGGAAAAATATTAAGATGTCTTTATGACAAAGATTTTCGGTAAGTACACTAAATATTCTCAAGGTGTATCGTATCCTGCTTCGTAATTATACAGCACAAAAGATGTAATTTATTCAATATTTGTGATAAGATATTCTTGCGTTTTTATACTCCTTCATTATATATGCTTTCATATCTGGGATATCTTGCTGGTATTTTCTTACCTGTAAGATATGCTCTACACATTACTGCTTGTTATGGGTTTCCACTTTTCTTGAGATCTGCTTTGGTACATTGTTCTTTCTGGTGCACATGAGACAAGCATTGGATACAAATGCATAAATTTGTGTTTTGACATTTTATATAATTATGGGCAAACTTTCTGTTTTGTATCTGTTCATATTTTCTCCAGCGTCAACATCTGATGGTTACAAACACAAATAAAAATTTGTATGCTTTAAGTCCTGCATGGAAATCAGTTCAATAGTATCGGTTTTTTCACTGAGGCAGAGATATTGTAGTTAGGTGATTGTGTGTCATACACTGATCAGTGAAGTTCTAGTGTGAGCCTATGAGAAAATGTCCATGTAATTCTTTTATTTATTTGGTGCAGACCGGAGTCAATTGAATCAGTTTTATGTGGTTCATTGTTCCCACCAGAGTTTCCGACAAAGGAAAGAGTGAAGCATTGGGTAACAGCTGTCACGCAGTTTGATAAAGTTGAGATGAAAGCTCTTGAACAAATTCTTCTGCAAAAGCAAAGGTCTGACAGTCTGTCAAGAAATTGCTTAGTTCGATAATTGCTCTCTCTCTCTCTCATAAAAATGTTTTGATGCTGCCTTGAATTCCAGACTACAACAAGAAATGCTGAAGTACATGTCCCTTCGGCAAATAAGCCAGGTTTGTGACTCTTGAAGACTGGAACGCAGTGCAGAGTTACTGTCTGATGAGTGACTTTGCCTTACCTATTTTTCTTGTAAAGCAGGAAAATGTCCCTGATCTGCAAAAAAGAATCCTTGGATGTTTCCGGAGCATGTCTCGTTTGTCCAGTGACCCTGCAAAGATGGAGGAGAACTTGAACATGCTTCATCAGCTAAAAGATGCGAATATCTGGAACATATTCACAAGCCTGCTTGATTGTTCTACAACATTCAACAAAGCTTGGTCTCTTCAGGTACCTACTATTTGATTTTCCTATAGTTATTTCGTCTCTAAGTTGAGATATAAAATAAAAATGAAAACCAGGATATTAAGAAAAGATGCTTCATGCCTCTAGCCCATTCTTAACACGAGCTTTTACTCTTTTTGATTCTATTTATCTCAATCCATTGCTGCATATAGATAGAGATGGTTATCATATAATGGTTAAGCAATTGTATTTACTACCTAATTCATGACCCATATAAACTCTCTGTGGACAAAAACACTTATGATAACTATACCTGTTCGAATTGTTTCCTGAACGTGTCTTATTTTATTCTGAATTTTATTTGTCATGTGCAGGTTGATTTGCTTAGGACACTTGGTGAAAAACATGTACTATATGACTTTGTGAGCACACTATCAATGAGATGTTCATATTTACTTGTGAACAAGGAGTATGTCAAAGAGATTCTTTCTGAAGCTTCTCAACAAAAATCTGCTGGGAATACAAAACTCATCTCATCATGCATGAATCTTCTAACGGTATAGTTCACTGAAACTGTTTCTTTTCTAGATGCAACATCGTGGTCAATTTATTTCTACCATCAAGGAAGCACAAAACAACTTCTTCAGGAGTTGCCTGCATGTGGCCACATGTTTCAGATATATTGCTGCTCAAGACTGAACAATTGTTTCTCTCAGGAGATTTCCTCCAATGTTTAAAATTATGAAGTCTGTTCATTAGTTGTAATCCAATTGTTTAAAGTTAAAGGTACCTGCAGGGCAGATAGCCAGGTACTTAAATTGCTGGGCATCTACTAGCTTAAAAATAGGATAAAAGGCTGGACATATAATTCGCTATATCCATCAAAATAGAAAACAAGGTACAATAGGATAAGTCAAGGAGGTTTAGACTTTGCCTTGTTTCTATCTTCCATTGTTCCAACCCTGTGGTGGCACTCTAAAAATATAACTATGGTGCTGCACCTGCTTATTGAGGGAAAGGGCCCTGGGCCGATGGATCAATCATGAAATTTGTAGCTATGGATTGAATGAGCACAGAAGATTCCAGTGCAATTTTATTGATGTAAATGCCATGGCCCAGGTCAAAAGGCCTTCCGATTGGGTCTCTTGATTGCCTTGCCTGCCTGCCACTAAGGTTAAGTAAGGATTGACACTAGTCGAAATTTCTCATGACATGTTTCACAGATTACCTCTAATGGTGAATATATGAAGGGCATGACAACGTCAATGGCTGACAAAGGTTTAGGCATCATATCAATGCCGATGGCAGGCCATTGTTGAGCTAGTTAACAACTACTAGATTACTTATGTTTATACAAAGATCCGTATCTAAAGTATCCTTTTAGTAATCAATGATTGGTATTTTTCCGAGTGGAGGTACCTCTTGTACCTCCCAAGCGATATCCCTTCTTTCAGATATTGTTCTTAAAGCTTATTGTTTCTTATCCCTTTTAGTGTTTATTTTGCTCCGTCAAACTCTAGAAGATCATTCCCCTTCCATGTTGTTTCACTCATTGCAGGCAATATCTACTTTTTTCCCTTCGCTTTTGTCTGGACTTGAAGAAGATATCATCGAACTCCTGAAGGAGGATAATGAACTGCTTAAAGAGGGTATTGCCCATGTTTTGTCAAAGGCCGGTGGCAACATTCGTGAACAGCTAGCCTCATCAAGGTGCAGCTGCTTGAAAGTCATCATTTTGTGACACTATATTTTGCAGTAGTTACTAAGATTATGGAACTAAATTGCTGTAGCTTCTATTTTCAGCTCCATTGCTCTTCTATTAGAGCGGCTATGTTTAGAAGGAACACGAAAGCAGGCTAAATACTCTGTTCATGCTCTGGCTGCCATAGCAAAAGATGATGGTCTGATGGCACTATCTGTTCTTTACAAGGTGTGAATTTTCTCCAGTTGTTTCTTTCTTGTACTATGTATTTGAGATTTCTGATATTTTGTGCCTTGCATTTGTAACTTCAGAGGCTTGTGGATTTGTTGGAGGAGAAGAAAGTGCATTTACCATCTATCTTGCAATCTTTGGGGTGTATAGCTCAGATAGCGATGCCAATTTTTGAAACAAGGGGGGAAGAAATTATAAGTTTCATAACTAAAAAAATTCTTGACTGCAATGATGTAAGACCTCTCTTTCGATTTCTTTCTGTTTTCCCCTATACATTTTTATTGCAACTAAGTGCGTCACCAGGATATGGTTGAAGTTTCTGATAAAAAATCTGAATGGGGTGATAGTACACAGAGTTGTTTGTTGAAGGTTAGTGAAATTATGGTTTTCAAGGTCTGACTTTAGTCCAATCATCAATGCTCTTTGACTTCTAGTTATTCTCTTGTGGTATCTTCTGTAGATTTATGGCATTAAAACTTTGGTGAAGAGCTGTCTACCTTGCAAAGATGCTCAAGCACATCCTGGAATAGAAAAATTAATGGGTATCCTTAAGAATATTCTTACCTATGGTGATATTTCCCCAAATAAGATTTCAAGGTACCAGTAGACACCTTTCTATTTAATGTGGACATTATATAGTATATAATGTTATTTCTCATTTCTCTGTTACTTGCAGCGCTATCGACAAGGCCCATTTGAGGCTGGCAGCAGCGAAAGCTGTTCTCCGCTTATCAAGACAATGGGATCACAAAGTGCCTGTTGATGTGTTTTATTTGACACTGAGGATTTCACAGGTATGTCTTGGGGATTAATGCAGATTAGCAGCTTTCTAATTGTCTCTTTTCATTTGATTCACTTGTATGTACCATCTTCTTTGGAGATTTACAGTTTCTTTCATTTCCAGGATGATTTTCCTCAGGTGAGGAAATCATTTCTCAGTAAAGTACATCAATATATCAAGGAGAGGGCCTTGGATGCAAAATATGCATGCACCTTCTTGTTAGGCATGGATGATTATCGCGCCCACAGTGCGAAGAGGTTCATATTCTAAACATTATAACCAATTGATTTTCACGTACTTTACTGATTCTAATATGTTTCTCTTGTTTCCTTTCCTTTCTTAGTTTAAGCATATCCTGATTGAGGTGGCGCAATTATGCCAGCAAGTTAAGATCGTCAACTTTCTGTCCAAGCAGATACTGAATTTGCTCACGGCTTACCCAGAATATATAATTTCCTATTTGGTTCATGTCCTCGCTCATGATCCTGCTTGCCCTAACACTGAGGAATATGAGGATGTCAAAGCATTTGGT